>JASCZW010002985.1:0-447658 GCA_034211315.2 Aedes japonicus
CGGAGAAAAAGATAGTCTCACCAAGTATCAAAGTTATTAAACAACGCCATGCTGACTTTATTATAGACTCCGAAAATGAAAGTATATCACTTCCAGTCGTTTGCGATAACGCAACATTGTAGCTTATTTTTGATAAAACAATAAGTCTTGAGCTTAACCGATTAATCACATTAAGAACCAACAAAACTGCAAATACAGTATATAGTATTTGTCGGCATTTCCGAACTGGTGGCTTTCCATCCAACTACGCTGAATCCGGTGACGGAAGGTCTCAGCGGAACAGTTGAAGCCAAACAGAGCGTAGAGTTCATTGAAGCGCGAAGGCATGAATCGAATTGGATCGTGTTGGCCGTAGTTTGCGGCACGGGTTCCAAGCTGCACAAAATTTCATGTTCGCAGAACTCGTTCAGGAGCGTAGATAGATAGTTCTGCTAGCATTCCTAGAGAGTCGATTTCACCTAGCAGCTCTTTTGCCGCGAAGACTGCTTGCATAACTGTACGCCAATGTTCCAACGTTTCAATACCCAAGGGTAAGCAACGATCCTGGTACGCTGGAAGTTTGACAGGATCATTCCTTGACGCATTTCCTTTCATCGTGCATTACAAAATTTTGCACACCCCTCATTTTGAAGATGTGTGCGTGTAGCATCATGCCTCTATTTTGAAATCTTATGGCAGGTGATAAACGGAAGATCCAGCAATTCGCATTCGGTTAAAAGGAAACTTAGCTGAATATTTCTCCTGTATTCTGTATCAACTGAACTTGAAAAAGAAAAAAATAATTTGACTTATTAATTAAAACTTTGATCGAGTCACACACATTACGGTATGACCAAATTTTGATCGGAACACCCTTTATAAAGAACTTACGGCTCCTCTATTTTGGATTCTTAATATGTCAAGCAAAACAATGCATTAGGTCCTAAGTAACATTGAGAGACTCTCTTTGTCGACTTTCTCTTTGGTTAATAGCTTGTCTATTAAACGATTTTCTATCAATATTTTCAACGTATTGAATCCCTTATTACACTTTATACTACCGTACTGTATGTTGAAAATAGTTAAACATGTTTTTTCATAGACGTAGGAACGCCTTTGCCTTTGCGTTTTCTCTTTAGAAAGTCGACAAAGAGAGTCTCTCAATGTTACTTAGGACCTAATGCATTATTTTGCTTGCCTAATGAAATCCGGATATTGTTCCAAAAAGTTTTGAACAAAGTACCTATTTTTAAATCAGGTCGTAATTCTAACGTACGTAAACATCCTGCATACCAAAAATTTCGAGTCAATTGTCACCGAAAAGCTGTTTCTTAAAAATAACAACAAAATAACCGAAGCACAACACGGGTTCTTCAAAGGTCCAATTTACTGCTATTAGTTAGTAGACTTTTCCATTGCATTGGATAAAGGACACCACGTAGAAGCTGTTTACTCGGACTTTAGTAAAGCTTTTGATCGCCTTTACATACCAGTGCTACTCTTCAAGCTTCTTAAAATCGGAATTGAGCCAAGGCCCTTGAAATGGCTTGAATCTTACTTAACTGAGCGACAACAAATAATAAAATTTAATGAAAAATATTCAATCCAAATTCAAGTCACTTCGGGTGTCCCCCAAGGCTCTCAGTTAGGACTTCTTCTTTTTATTTTACGTCAACAACATATCCTTCATTCTGAATAAATTGAAAGTATTAATTTATGCCGACTCTTTCTGGGAATAAGACATTATGAAGACATCAATGAATCATCCTGATGCTGGTGTTGAATTGCTTAACCAAATCACGCGTCGACGCCGATGGGTATTTCGTTATGTACTCAACCACTTTCAAGTCTCGGTCGGGTAGGATAGGAGCCGGTTTCTTGCCGGATCGGGGCAAATCGGGATCGGGTCACCGAACTTTTTGATTACATTTTTGACACTGGTGTGGTTAACTTTTACACGTAATTTGGTTAAACGTGGCAACCTTTTCCGAGCACTAATTATGCAGAATTTATTTTCGTGTGTCCAGATCAATTCGACTCATCTTTGAAACGATCCACTGTAGCAATCGATTGCATAACTGTTATTGATATGCAAACAAACAAATTACCGCAAAACAAATTAAGCCATTTGAGAGTAATTCTGAGATTATTTTCATTAGGGCGAATCTAACATTGAGACACTCTCTTTGACAACTTTCTCTTTCATTCATATTCCAATCACCTTTACGTTTTTCATTCTACTATTTGTAGAGTATTCTAGCCAGCACTGTTGTGCTTCGATCTGTACTAAAGAATGCCTCGAACTTGTTGTTTCAGTTGTAGACCGAATTTCTCGACTGGCGACAATCGATTTTACTCGCGTTCTGTACGTTATACCTAATGTCGGAAGTAGTGCGCTGTATGACGTATCAGATGCGCCGTACAGCGCACTACTTCCGACATTAGGTATAACGTACAGAACGAGAGTAAAATCGATTGTCGCTAGTCGATAAATTCGATTTTCAACTGAAACCATAATATAATGGCGCTGTTTTCTGCCAAATTTACGTCAACGCATCCGCAACGTATCAATTGTGGGTAACCCTTTACGCATTACGTTTTCACGCGGTTTTGACGTTTATTTTGTTGATTCGTTTGCGCACTCATGTCACTTTGTCATATTGAAGCTGGATTCCGCAAAATAACAAGTGCAACTATGTCGTGTGTAGCTCTCGTCCAATGAAAAGGATTCGTCATATCTTTGGTCAAATAATGTTCAAATATTTGGCATTGGCTAAATAGTGTAATTCCACGCTTGTCTGTTACTGAAGTTTGCGAGTATACGAGTCAAAAAATGACTAATTTTGGGGCAACATTTGTAAAGGGCCTATCAACATTTGTCAAACCTCTTGGACCCTTTTCAATTGTTAGTCAAGATTTTAACATTTCCGTGTATTGCCAGATTTTGCCAGATTTTGTATTTGTGATATGCCAGATATTTTACAAAAACTAATGGCAACCCTGGCTGTAAGGAATGAAAGAGAGTAAGCACGGAGAGAATCTCTCAATTTTAGATTCGCCGTAATGAAAAAAAAACCCGAGAATTACTGTTTGAATGTTAACTTCTTTTCTATATACTCTTTACATGTAAATATGTAATAATCATAGCATTTCATTCGCAGAGAATGAAGATATTAACGTTTGCATTGTACCATGCCAAACGTAACGCTTTCATTTTCGGACATTTTGAAATGACACCCTAGTATAGATAAGAAAAACTTAGTCCTTCTCTAAAAGGCAATTATGAACCGAGGGCGGTAATCTTATTTGTAAATATTTGTAACTAAAAACTTTATTGATTCATTTTTTAGACCTAAAACAATTGGCTGATGGTTGTTTTGCGCTCAAGAACGGTTACGAACTGACCCACATAGGGTAACGGGATGTAATGTTAGCCTAGCTCCTTGATTCGGCCTATGTACCAAATATGTCATTATTTCGGCGATAATCAACAAAATCATGTTGCTTTCATGATGACCAATCTATTTTAAAGCAAATGAGACATAATTAATGAATCTATAATAGTTCACTTGCGCGTAATTTTCGATTTCCTTAACTTTTCAGACACCATAACTTTACTGGTTAAGCTGAAAAGATTATCTACACGCTCTTCGATTGATCTTAATTTGCCGAAATTGAACCTTTAAACCGAATAATGCAGCCAAGATGTACAGAAAATAGTCACGCGTTATAAACTAACAGGTCAAATTGGTAAAATAACAATGATTTAACATGAACACCATAGACCCAATGTTAGGGACATATATTATTCTTGGTTCCCAAATATGGCCTGTCTTATGGAAAGCGTAATAAAAATGTTGTTATTGGTAACATTTACAATACAAATGTCTGAGTTTTAGTTGAATGATTTTCATATGGCTCATCTTAACACAAACCAAAGGAACTAAATCTGTGTAGAGCGAATTATAATGTTTTTATTGCCGAATGACCGCTAACTCATATGTTAAAATCACTTAAGTGTTTCTTAGCAGTTTAAGTATAGTTTGATTGTTTGTAAAATTGTTTGTTCGGTAGAGCGAATACAGCTGGGAACGCCTTGAATCAGAAAATTGGCAAAAAGCGTACATAGCCAACATTCAATAACTAATCTATCGAATGGGACGAATTTGCATCCATGAATAGACCCAATTTGATGCCTACAGACCGACATTACATCCATAACCCTCGAAAGTTTCTGACTTTATAAAATGAGTTGTGTAACTTTTCGTGATACATACTACCAGATGGGTTATTAAACATATCTTAGCAAGTGTATACCTAGTTAAATTTTGTTTCCAGCTGAAAAACTTTATGAGTTATGATAAAAAATGTATTCGATTGTTGAATACTAGGCTGAGTCAAGGGACACATACCCTACCTTGAAATAATTCATGATGTATTATTTTCCTAGTGGTCGTCAAGGTGTTCGTCACTCCGTTTATTGAAAAGTTGAATCACTCATACTTGACGGTATTTGTTAGAGATGGTAACAGGATCAAACAACAGATGTGTAAAAAAACGTGTCCTTGGTCAGATGAAAAGTGCTACGACATCCAAGCGTTGCCTTTGACTATGCGCCTTGCTAGAAACAAAAAAGAAACGACAGAGAACAATGGATACTCGTGTGATACTTTGCATATATGGACCATAAGGACAGACAAAGGCGCTGGTGGGTGTTGGTGGATGGTTTCTCAGCTTGTGCATACAGCAGCAAAAGTGGAAGCAAAATCTCGATTGACGACAAGTGCGATCAAGTGCGATTTCGGGGTGACCCATGTTGGTTTTTTGACAGTCACTTGACCCTTGGATGCTTGTTAGTTTGCAGAATTCTTCAAACAACGTTCTTTCCACTTTCTGGTGCAATATTTCATTTCTGAAGACGTTTATCCAATTGCATGTTTTGATAGATGGGGCTCTAAATATCTGCAGGGCACGGTTGTGAAGATTAGTATGCCGCTGTTTTAGGACCGGTTTTATTATCTGATGAAATACGGATGCATAACCAATGCGAAAGAAATACTGATAACTGTTTTTAACACGGAGTTGATTTATAAGTTATTTTTTCATTTAAAAATAAAAAGTGTAATTTTCGGTTACTTAAACTGTCTACGCAAGGAATAGAAACAATTTGCAACACAAAATCATGATATCAAGCCTAGTCATTTACTGTGTCATAACTTTTCTTTTTCCTTTGTCTCTAATGTCGGTAATAATAGTTTGCAAGTTTAGGAGTAACTATACGCTCTTTATTTAGTAATTGTATATATATGACTAGTTCACACATAATATGTTCTGTACGAAAGATTAAGAAATGGAAGACTTGACCGAAGTAGATTAGCACGAGAGTTATCAGTTATATAAATTAAACATGAATAGTTTTCCTCTTAGTGATCCATCAATTTCAATTTCAATGTATCTCACTGTATTGTTATCATTCAGCGAAAAAAAGCACACCAGAGTAGACCTCCCTCAATAAAGTCTGTCCAGGTTGATAAAATTCTCATCAGTATTTCTTTCGCATCCAATCAACGGATTTGGTGCCGGAAAAGCTTCTTTCTCTCTAACTTTCCTTGTGATTTTTCTCCAGCAAATAGGAAATACTTTCGCGCACATGTGAATCACGTGTGTAACGTCTGCTTCGACAAAAAATCTTTTTTTCGGTTGTCACGCTGGATTATCATTATCTTTCAATTCGGCTGCCTTCACTTCCCTTTTGGCTAGAACATGTTCCAGACCGTCACACTTACTACATACACATTCACTATGCATTCGCAATGTCACATTGAGATAAAATCAAATCAGTACAGATAATGGTCTTTCTTTGAATTCCCCGTCAGATTGTTCATGAAGGCGGAACGCTATCTTCACTTCACCTCAAGTACATCCTCCTTCCTACATATAAAACATTCCTTTTTCGATCGTGTCACTTCAGATTGGTTTGGATGTTGTACCTTTGTCGCCTGCTATGTGATTTATTTAAAGATCAACTTTTTGGCAAGCGGAAACTGGCTTACCTAACCTGCATCAATGAGTATATATGTGCCTTCTGGTACGTGATTGGATTCAAACTTTTCTAGCATGAGTCTAAAGTAATGCACACAACACAAACTTTGGGCAAGTGCATACGTGAGCTGCTACTCTAATGTCCAAGATGTTTGGTTGGGCTTTATGAATTCGAAAAGTTGATAACGATGCTATCGTCTGTACGTCAAGTTGTCCTGTTTATAAGATTTGGCAAGTACTGACTAACATGGAGCTAATAAGTGCGTGGTCTGTTACACCTCTATTCTATATTTATAATCTACCGAAAGAAAATGCAAAACTTTTTGTAAGTTTCCTGAAAATGTTTTCTCCTCCTTTCTTATTACAAGCAATAAAGAGTGGACCGAGGCAAAGATGATTGAGTGCATACTGATAATGTTATTTAATACAACAAGCATTTCCGATTGCTTAGTGTCAGGCTTAAAGTTTCACATTTGAAATTTCCCTTATCGATTGCTGAATAATTGTTGAACTGAGCGAATCCCTTACCTTACCTTACCAATCAGACTAAGGCCGGCGTGGCCTCTGCTGTACACAGAAGTTGTCTCCATTCGGAGGGTCCGCAGGTCGCCTTCTACTTGATCGTTCCACCTTGCTCGTTGCGCGCCTCTTCTTCTTGGACCTGTCGGTTCGTTTTCGAGAACCATTTTCACAGGGCTGTCGTCCGACATTCTTACGACATGCCCAGCCCATCGTAGTCGACTAATTTTTGCGATGTGTACGATGGGAGGTTCTCCCAGCAACTGGTGCAATTCGTGGTTCATTCGCCTCCTCCACGTTCGTCCTTCACTAGCAATGTCCATGTTTCGTGGCCGTAGAGAACTACCGGTCTAATAAATGTCTTGTAGATGATCAACTTTGTGGTTCGGCGAACTTTGTTCGATCTTAGCGTCCTTCGAAGTACAAAGTAGGCACGATTGCCAGCCATAATGCGCCTTTTTATTTCTCTGCTGGTGTTGTTATCGGCGGTCACCAATGAGCCGCTATTACCTCAATTTCATCACCGTCGATTTGAACTCGTGGTAGGAGGCTAACATTGTCTTCTCGTGAGCCTCTTCCCTTCATGTATTTTGTTTTCAACGCATTAATCACAAGCCCAATCCTACCAGCTTCACCCTTAAGTCTGATGTACGTTTCCGCCATCGTCTCAAAGTTACGTGCTACGATATCAACGTCGTCGGCGAAGCCAAATAGTTGGACAGACTTCCTGAAGATCGTGTCACTCGTGTCTATCCCAGCTCTTAGAATCACACCCTCCAGTGCAATGTTAAACAACAAACACGACAATCCATCACCTTGCCGTAACCCTCTCCAAGATAACTTCTGTATTATTTGTAACACTGATTTTTTAAGGGCGGCTTGTTAGGCCTTCCCCAACCCCCTGTCTCGCCGGGGGACCATCGTGCACAGCACTGTTTAGAGTCCCACGCTGGCACAAGGCTGATGATCAGCCGATCCTAACATGGAGAACATACGCTGTTTTGAACCGCCCCTAACATGGAGAACAGACGCTCAGATAGACTGCACCCTTTGAAGAGGGCAGCCCCACTGAGCGAATGAGCGATGAGTTTGAATTGGAGACAAGAGTAGAATTCGACTTGCACGTTGTTCCATGCCAAAATGATTAAAAAATACCCCAAATTTGTGTCGGCCAATTTTTGAACGATTTACTCAACAATATACCTTGTTTACTTTTCAGATGATGATGACAGATCACCTTGGCTACGAGTTCGTTGCTTTATTTTATTCCTATCTCATGATCCTATGAAACTACCGTTGTACTTCCAACATCGGACGATTTATTTGGATTAATATGTCATGGTTGTTTTTTAACGTAGGACTACGTTTCTCTTTTCTATACCGGGTGTAATTTTGAAAAATGAGAACGTTACGCAAAAGTGAAAGGTTTTTGAACGCTTATACCTCTCGTTCGACTAGACAGAATGACTTCATTCATACACCATTTGATCAATAAAACTCACCAATTTTTCGTATTGAAATTTTAAAGAAGTTCCATAAGTAGTTCAATTTAGCTGGTGCCTAATTTTTCAATTGTGGCCCGTCCCCTTTTATTATTATTATTATTAAATTTGCTTCGTTCTGCATTTTCGTGACTCTCTTCTTTCTTGGCTATGCAACAACAAATTGGTTCAGTGTTTGAAAGCAGCTTCATGCTGCCGGTTCGAACAAGGCTTAATATATAACGGATGAATTTTCGGGGTTTTTTTTCATTAGGGCGAATCTAACATTGAGAGATTCTCTCCGGTCTCGTTCTCTTTCATTTATTACAGCGTCGGTGTAAAACATTCGAGGTATTTAGGGATTTTCGAGGGATCGAGTGATATAGTACAGATCGAAACACAACAGTGTTGGCTTGCATACACTACAAATAGTAGAATGAAAAACGTGAAGGTGATTGGAATATGAATGAAAGAGAAAGTAATCAAAGAGAGTCTCGCAATGTTTGCCCTTATGACAAAAAAACCCTAGAATTATTTTCCAACGCGTTATATTATCACCGTCCTTTTCAGGACGTTCAATTGACTTTAACAGTAAAAGAGTATTTGTTTGAGTAGAATTTTCATAATTTAATTTGCATAGCATAACCCAGAAAAAAGGCGTCAAAAAATAAAATATGAAGCAAAATGTATAAGAGGGGACAGGTTAGAGTAAAATAATAATTCAGCGCCAACATTAGACTAGGGCGAATCTACTTTTGTAAACAATAACTTTCGTAGTTATTTTCTCTTGAACAAAAGGTCACAAATACAAATTAAGCACTCTTTAAAGAAGAGGAGCTTTATCTCTATCCGCTGATATATTCAATTTGATTTTTGCAAAGAGCTGGATTTTAAAAATTGATAGATTATACAACTTCATATTTACGCAAATCATAATATCAAAAATAGAGCGTCTACTATTCACTATGCAAATACCATACTTTATTTATATATACGTGTGACAACCGTTTCCAGATTTATTTCCTTCACTTAAAACAAATGATTCAAAAACCATAGAAACAAAATGCCATCTTCCTTTAAGAAATTTGTTTTAAATGAACAATTAAATGAAATACTTTTTTTTTCTTGGATTGCAAGTTTTATTCTCATTCGATATAAACTACTTTCAGTCATTAGCTTAGCGTTCATGCTAGACTTGTATGTACCTATTTATTGAGAAACTTTGATGATCATTCTACGCGTTTTACTCTAATTGAATGAACAGGAAATCGTTTCCAAAAGAAAAACGAACTTTTCACATTTTTTTTTCACTAGAAAAACGTGACATAGTTGTACGTGACCGATTATATTATTTAATCATGGTTTCCGTTTTGTTGTTTTGTTTTTTCGTGTGAAATAAAATTTTGGCCAAAGAAATTCTACATCTCTTCAAACCAGAAAAAACACAAAATCGTAAACGAGAGTCGAACCTAGCCAAGTCCTCTTGTAACAAGTATGTACAAAAAGGCACCAAAATTAAAGTCAAAATTCATTGCCATACACCTCGCGACTTAGGCACTAAATATCCTAGCAAAAAAGTACACAAATAACGAAGAACTTTATATTTTAGCATTGCTGTGTTGCAGCAAGAACAACATAAAAATAACAGAATCCGCAGCTTAAGGTTGGTTGGAATTTACGCCATTTAAAGCTCGAGTGGACACAATTCATTCATTTTGTCGACATTAAAATTATTTAACTTAAAACTTTTAACACTACAGTTTTCATAAGTAACACCACACTTCTAGGCGGTCATATCTGTGGCACAAATAATAGATTTATGGAAGATCCCTAACGTGTTCGTAATATAACAAATGATTGCATAACTATCAGCGTCTCAATGGATATAAAAAACATCCATAATTGGATGTTTCAATAATTCGATGCAAGATGTTCTACAATTACAGATACCTAACCTCATATTTTTGCAAAAACCTCAGTAATTTTATCACATTATCATGTTAATATGGTCTTTGCTAACTTCTGCTGATAAAATATATATCATAACTGTAAGAAAATCTGTCATCCACTGGTTGGGTGTGTAAAAACATCCATCTCCTTATCATTGTTCGGTTCAATTCATCATCGTTCACAGTTTTGAGCTGGAATGCATACCACGACTCACCACGAATTTTCACCATTGAAAAAGCAATACCTTTGGAATCGATAGATTCTTTATTTTTCGGGGAATATTTTCATCAGTTAATTTACAAACTTTTTTTTTTCTTCTCGTTACAGGTTTGTCCAGAGGTCTATACATTTTATAAAAGGGTTTCACGAATTTGAGCTTTTGAGCCTATTACTAAAATTCATGATGTCCCACGATTCGGTTTAACTAGGTCAGCAGGTAATGTTGCTTCGAGTAAGAGTATGTTCTTTTCATTAGAATCAACAAATGAATGAAATTTCCGCTTATTAATTACTGAGGTTTTTAAAGGAGATCTGTCAATCACGAATATGGATTGCTGTCACAATTAGCTTATTATTTGCTCTCATTTGCTTGAAAGTTTTTGATGCCACTACCATTTTTTTATTAGTAAGATTGTGATCATACTTTATTTCCAGGTAGTCGAGCAATTTTTGATTACGAAAAATGCCTAGATCAGACCGGGAATCGAACTCATCCACCTACAGGATGATGTTGTTTTGTAGCTACGCCTTTACCAACTAACGCATTGGCTTTTTAACGTGTTGAAACAAAAATATGGAAAAAATATGTACATTTAAATTAACACTAACTGTTGAGATATTTCTGAAGTGATCGATTCAGGAATTCCAGCATGATGCAGCAATATATTAGGTGCGCAACTAATAGATGGCGCCAGTAGTAAGTGCTGGTCGAATGTTGTACATCTCAAGCGTCATTAACCAAGCTCAGACATATGGTAAACAAACCGCTTTGCCAAATCAGTGATTTTGGTTTAGTGTTATATATTTTGGTTGTTTGAAGATGTCTGATTTCGTGCCAAATAATCGTCATTTCGGGGAAGTGTTGATTTTCTTCTTTCATTCGAAGAAAACGGCGGCTGAAGCACATCGAGAGCTCCAAAAAGTTTACGGTGATGCTGTTCTGAGTGAAACAACGTGTCGTGATTGGTTTCGTCGCTTCAAAAACGGTGGTTTCAGTGTTGATGTTCGTCCGCGTGAAGGAAGGCCAAAAAACTTCGAAGACTCTGAATTGGAGGCATTGCTCGATGAGGATCCGTGTCAAACGCAAGAAGAGCTTGGTTCAGGATTAGGAGTTTCCCACCACGCCGTTTCTAAGCGATTTCATGCGTTAAGAATGATTCAAAAGCAAGGAACTTGGGTTCCTTACGATTTGAAGCCAAGAGATGTTGAGCGTCGTTTTTTCGTCTGTGAACAACTGCTCCAGCGGCAAAAAAGGAAAAGTTTTCTGCATCGCATTGTGACGGGTGACGAAAAATGGATTCATTACAGTAACCCAAAACGGAAACATTCATGGGGACTGTCCGGGCATGCTTCAACATCGTCGCATAGGCCGAATATTCACGCTGCGAAGGTTATGCTGTGTATTTGGTGGGACCAAGTTGGTGTTATTTATTATGAGCTGTTGAAACCAAACGAAACAATTATCGGGGAACGGTATCGAACTCAATTGATGCGATTGAGCCGAGCACTGCACGAAAAACGGTCACAATACGAGCACAGACACGAAAAAGTGATTCTTCAGCATGACAACGTTTGACCTCACGATACGAAACCCTTAAAAACCTACTGGGAAACGTTCAAATGGGAAGTCCTATCCCACCCGCCATATTCTCCTGATATTGCACCGTTCGATTATTACTTGTTCCGTTCGATGGCACATGGTCTCACTGGTCAGCAATTCCACTCATATGATGACATCTCAAAATGGCTTAATTCTTGGATAGCATCAAAAGACGAACAGTTCTATCGAAATGGTATTCACGTTCTACCAGAAAGATGGGAAAAAGTCGTAGCTAGTGATGGGCAACTTTTTTCAAAAAAGTACATAAAATTTTCTTCCACTTACCGTTTGACACCAAGAAGATTGGACTGCGGTTTTGAAACAGTAAAGCTGAGTTAAAACAAATCAAAAAAACATTTTTTGTTTTTTTTTATGTTGTTTTCATTTATTGAGTTGTTTTGTGTAGCGTTTATCACAAGTAAATTGTCTGTTTGTTCTACGGGCTTAGAAGTACACGTGTCTTCTTAAACATTGGTTTTTAACATGTTTAAAAATACTATGAAAAATCAGGACTTCGTACAATTTTGTTAACTGAAACTGGAATGAAAGAGTGATCTTTTGGCGAACCTGAAATCATTTGTGATTGTCGATAACTGTCACTTCATTCTGCACAACCCTCTTCGTATTCTTCTTTCATCACGTAACAAAATTACATTGATGTGAAATTTCTTCATTTTGTTTCATTCTACTGATCATGTTTTTATTGTGCGAAGTACTTAATTAATGACAATTTTTTGAAATGGAAATATGGAGACCCTAGGAGTGGACTGCTAGAACCAAAAATGTGAACAAAGAGTGATAGAATAGAAGCAGTAAAATTTGAGCGGAGGGCTATTTCGAAAGGCAGTACCCAACCAAGCGCACAATCTTTTATAAAGCTACTACTAAAATTTGAAAATCACGTTTTAGTCACTATTTGGTCACTGTTTTTTTTTTTTTTTTTTTTATCACTAAAGTCATTACTATTTATCCACAAATCCACTACCATTTCTGATTTTAACAAACTCACCCGGTTGGTAGATCATCTGTTTTTCGTCTCACAGATGAAATAAACATGTAAAACTAACATATCGTAAGATTAATTAATCACCTCATTCTGCTCTCTTTTTGATCTCCATTTTCAGGCATATGGCCTTCAGTTCCTATTTTTCAAAGCATTGCAATATAGTTCAAAGCTCTAGACTCTTTTCTGATCATTAAATAATATTTAGCATTCGACTATTTGTTTATGTTTTATGTTGTTTGTGTTTTAAAATGCTTTAAATGTTTAACCTTCCTGCCAAAGCAATCTAAACCTGATGAAGTAATTACAAATTGAATATGGTTTCGTAAAGTAGCAAAAGCTCTATTAGTACCTAATGAAATATTTACTATATCAACTGTGCCTCATTTAAAAGTAGGTGCTCCGGAAATAAATGTCGTGTTATGACTCAGAGCTTCGCTGTTTTCCTCCATTCAATGTGGAGGAAATTCCTTCCGCATTAAATAAAAACTAAGTGAAGGGATATAAACTTTTGCTCTCAATTGAATTCCCGCAGAAAAAGGTGCTCGATAGCGGTTCGCCGGTTTCTTCATAGCTCAAAGCATTCTTCGCATCTGGCAGGTCCCCAATAAAGTCTTCCACAGCAACCAGCAGCACCTCCAATATAGTCTCCGGTCTCATAAATTTTGCTTACCAGCTATCGCTTTGAAAAGTTTTCAAATTAAAATTTCAGAGAAATTTGCGTAATCTTGCAAGCTGGCTGCTGCACGGCGACAGTGTGTTTGAAAAACTGTTACTCAGGCTGCAAATTTCCAACAAGTGCGGTGACGTAGAAGGTCTAGTGTGGCACAGCTAACTATGTAAAAAACATGTGGTTTTGCTATAACGAGGTAATTTGCAATATTTCAGAAAATTTGGAGCCACACATAATCGGAAAATGTTGCTTTTGATTGTAATGTTGTGGAACGGTTTTAACGGAATGCTATGAGAAATGAATGCTTTGATTGACGTGAAGTGTATAATGCTGAAATCAGTCACTAAAAGTATCTTTGCATTTGAAGCAATGAGCTGATCTTTAAACTACACTACAGAGTGTATGTAAATATTTTTAACGAGAAATTTATCGAGCTATTTATTTGAAATGTATAAGTCTTTGTGGCATTTCAGCTAAAGGGTATATGGAATCATATTACGTAGCAAGAAAAAATTCGCCAAAATTCTGGTATCCAGCTATCCAAACTATTCAAACTTTCAAAAAATATAATAAACCATTTTGTACAAAATTTGTTTATGTTCGTTTTATTCAATTTTATTTTCATTTTCAAATGCACTTTCCTTCCACTTAACACTACTCATAAAATGTTGTACAACGCTTGGATGTTTTTTTTTTGTTTTTTTTTAAGGCTATGCCTTTATATGACTAAAATATTTACCTGCACTTAGTAATTCAGAAAAAGCACCAAAAATGAAAAAGTGCCACTAAATTATTATGCCTGTGCCAACAAATAGTGTGATCAGCATTAAAAAATTAGGAATGAGCAATAAAAGATGAGAAAAGATCTTCGGATAATCTAATTGTGACCGGTAAATCTATCAAATAAAGCAACAGCTATTAGTATATGTGCAATTAAATATGGCAGTATTTCCGCCAAATTATGTAATTTGAGCACTAAACTATTCGCATATGTCTTTTAATTTTGTTGGATTTTCCCATAAAAACAGTAAAATGAGCAATGGATAAATAAATATCCATTGCTCATTTTACTGTTTTTATGGGAAAATCCAACAAAATTAAAAGACATATGCGAATAGTTTAGTGCTCAAATTACATAATTTGGCGGAAATACTGCCATATTTAATTGCACATATACTAATAGCTGTTGCTTTATTTGACAGATTTACCGGTCACAATTAGATTATCCGAAGATCTTTTCTCATCTTTTATTGCTCATTCCTAATTTTTTAATGCTGATCACACATTATTTGTTGGCACAGGCCTTAATAATTTAATGGCACTTTTTTCATTTTTTATTGCTCAAATCTCTCTTTTAATTGATGATTAATTATGCTGCCGCCTTTATATATTCCTCTGAATTTACTTTCTTGGGCTGTTTCCCAAGTGCCTGCTTCGTGATATATTGGACTGCGTTCGGAAGATTGGGATGCTTTAGCATGAAATTGAACTCTTTCCTATGTTCTACTCTAGAACATCTTTCGAGTAATGGCAAGTGGCACGAAGCTAAAGAAAAACGTAGGACTACTGTGAGGCATTAGTAGAGGATGGACCTGCTCATTGATTGTCCCGATTTTCTAGAATGGGGTGCTGCACTTTTCACTCGAGCAAATTACCTGCTAGATTTTGCCAAACGTAGACAAAATCTGCGTTCTAACTTCCTCAGGGGCATCGAACTTATGATGAGCAATGAAGGATAGAAGTCCAAGTGTTGTTCGTCACGTTTTTTCGCATTTGCACGAAAGTGAGAAATGCATTTTTTCAGGTTTTCAATTCTGGAAACCGTTAAATTTATCCTTGCTTGGCAAAATAACTACTTGTATCCCCATGATGTCGAATACGCTATGCTGCGAATTGCATCGTCATTCCAGTGGTGACACATTCTATCCGCATTTGCATTCCACCACGGTCTGAGCGGTCAGCATTTCGTATTCCGTGAGATTCCATCTTCAGCAGGGTGGAAAGTTCGTGGTTCATTATGCTAATTGAGATTGTCTTCTTCCCATTGCATTGAATCTGTTTTGGGTGTTAGAAGGCTGGTACCAAACAAAGCAGTACAGCCAATAAATCAAAACAATCAAAATCTTCGATTCAAGCTGTTTTCAGCTTGGATGGATGCAATTTACCCAACGTGGAGACCTACTGATACGACTCTTGCTCCCTGAACCAGATCTTACCAAATAAACCATCTGCACTTTAAACCAGATCTACTAGCTGCAAGGAAGCAGCAGATGTTGGATCAAATCCAAATAGGGTGGCACAATTTGAGATGATACCGTAATAACATCGAAAGGGTGTATGTAATTCAAAATGTATAAAACGACAAATTCACGCCGTACATGTGCAATTTAAACTTGTTCTCTGGTTCCGTCGTCGGTTTTCTTCCGCCGTTTGCCATAGTTTGTGCAATGGGTTTTTACATACTGTGATTTAGCAAAAGGGACCCATTGACCGCCACTGACCAGCACTATACATACCAGGATGTTTTAAAAGTGCACATCCTTGTACTGGCAGAAACTTGTCTATGTCTTTGGGTTTAGTGTTTACTTCCTTTCTCAGCGTTGAATATATGGCGTCGTTCGGGCGCTTTTACTCAGCTCCGATTGGGATGTGAAAATTGACCAAGAAACGTCCTTAGCCGAATGTCGCAAAGTTTCATTTCGGTCAGGCAGAAGCAAGGCGAAAATACCGCAAACAAGATGGGATTATATATTCTCTTTGGTGTACATCGTCATCCATACCATAGCCTTGCGTTATCAACGTGAGAACCTAACATAAAAGCAAAGCTCAACAGCAGTTACCAAGTAATATTATTATTACACACACGTCGTGCACTGAGAGCAATGGACATGCTATCGGACATCCTAGGGACAAATTTTCGTCAGTGTAGTTAGTTCTATGCTGGGATACCAACCGCGAAATATTATGTTTTCTCGTTTGTCAAGTTAAAAGTGACAATGTTATCTTGTACAAGTTATTTGTTTCGTCCTGTGCATCGATTCTATTCAACTTAGCGCTGTAATGATCTGCAGCAGATATGGTGGGAGTAAAAAAGCTCTAAAAATAATGTTGTTCTTGTTTGTGAAGAAACTCTTATCCCTGTCGGCTTCATCAATTTTATATTGCAAGCTAATGATTTTTTTAAGAATAAACGTGTTTTTCTCTTTGTATTTAAACAAAGCCGCCATGAGAGTGTTAACCTTTCGCTTGGCATAACGTTCAATTTACTTCGATGTATTTTCGAATATTTCAAAGGTCATTTTTGCGACGCATCATTTCAGATGGCTTGAGGCTCGCATAATTATGTTCCTTATCCTACACAAAATGATGCGAGTCTTTTACAATCTTGAAGGATGGGTTGCCAAAAACTGCGTTTGAGTTTTTTTTCTCGAAAATTCGTCAAAGTTAATTGAGCCTTAAGTTAGTTTGTGATTTTTGTAAAAGTTATTATGTTTACAAGCTGTGTGATAAAAACTGCTCAGATCATCTTTGGACTTGTAAGATTCTGTATCTGAGCTTGCAACTCTTTAGTAATCGAGTGTACCCTTTTATGTTTTATTCAGTACTACAATAGTTCTATAAACCGTCACTTGTAAGACCACGGTCAAGGAAATTTTTCCTATGTTGCTATCACTAAGGGTCTCTTGAGAAAATGAAGTATTTTCTAAACATTTTATAATCACAGATGATAAGGTGAATATGTTATAGCTTCCAGCGGAGGATGATAGTACAGATTGGTACAAATTGCATTTTTTCCATAATCCGTCGAATGACGTTAGGTAGAATGACAAATTTCCGAATGTAATTTGGTCCATCGACATATCGTCGAATGATGCCTTTCGTCGAATGGACATTTACCCGAAAGATTTTACCCGAATTTCATCGAAAATAGAAAAAAAAATTGGCATAGGATTTTACTAAGATGTTATTGTCATTGTCAACAAAATGAGTTTTAGGAGACGGACAAATCGCTAGAACTAGAAACAAGCAATAGGTAGTATAAGAGCACGATCGGTTGCATAACCTTTTGTCAGTCAAGGGGATTTCCCCCCTTGCCTATCCTGCATAGGGTAGTATGACAAAGGGTTATGTGCCTGATCGGATACTACCGTTCAAATGCCCTCCGCTCGTTTTCAATCTTCTATCTTTCATTTTCAAAGCCTGCCGTTGCCTTACGGACCTATCAATACACTTTCTCTTCATGTCTTTGTGTTCTAGCAATAAAATTACTGTCCGCTCCTAGCGCTTCGCATGGAGATGAGAAATTATCTGCTTCTGAAAAAACTTCATCAAAAATGAGTTTGTTATTCCTTTAAAATGTTTTCATTCTTCACACTGAATTTCTCCCAAATGAAAGCCAAACAAAGGTAAATCCATTTAGACAAAAATTTAACTGAGTTATTTGTTCTTTTTCCAACATCCTATGGAGACTAATTTTGATGCAAAGACCAAGTCCCTCAAAAACTGTTATTTAATTATTTTATATAAATATCTCGACTAGATTCAGTCCAAGCTCTACTAAGATCTACCCTGAACATCATGAATTGAGCAATATATGCGCACCTTTTTGCGTTTAAAGAATGCAAAAGGTTTTCAGCTTAAATATAGATTGATAGCATATTCTAATGTTGATCAAAAACATATAAAAAACATACACATCAAAATTCTGAGATCCCTTGACTCATAAAAAAAGACTGACTTGCGATTTTCTCCACTCTGCAGAATGTTGGGAATATGCTTATTCTTTTGATGTTTATTAAACACTCGTAGGTTACATCTGGAGTTGTGAAGTAATTAATGTTTGAAGATCCACCTTCTCGATATAGTTTGGGTCGAGAGTTGCTCTAGTGTATTTTTAATTTCTAATGCTATGTTCAGGTAACTGAATTGTTACATGTTCCAAGGTTTGTTTTGATGACGTTGTTCTTATCAATTATTATTTTGAAGCGCTCTTACGTCATGTTATATCCGTAACCTTTTCAAGGCATAGAGGATAATGGAGAAGTACAAACAATGCTAGTTTTGTTGTTTGAGTAACTATAGAAAAGTAAATTAAAAATGAAAATAAATATATCATAGCAGCTATCCTCAATAACATCACAAACGTTTTATTACATTATCCATCAGGGTCATAGAATTTCACTTTCAATTGAAAATCGTCGTGGGACGATGAACTTAACAGGAACCAATTGAAACACATTATCTTCTTTTGACATCCACTTCTTAGTCAGCTTCAGCAAAACAATCTTCAAACAAACATTTTTGACTAAGCTTTTCATTCATCGGTGTTTATTTTAGCCTTCGTTGTCAAACTACTATGAAGCAGGACAATGGAAATTCATGCAATACTTGCGGATTAATATTCATTTCTGATGAATTCTTTATTTTTAGAACTAGAAACATTGCCATCAGGTACTTCGGAGCGAATTTCGTCAGCTTATCTTTACTCTTGAAGTTTTCTTGTCCCGGTAACTGCTTAAAATCTGCTTTGATATAGGTATCATCATCAATGATACAGCACTGGTATTTCGTTAGCAGCTTCGTGTAAAGTTTCCGAGCACGCGTTTTGGCAACAATCTGCAGGCGTTCGTCTAGATATGGGGAATTCTGCAACTTGTACGTTTTCAATACGGATCATTTCTCGGCCTTCTGGACGATTTTTTTTTCGAAACATCAAGTTTTTTTGACCAAGTCCCGCGTCGAAATGTTCGAAAACCCTTGTAGATGCTTGATGTACATTCATTAATGTTCCCATGGTGATATGCGACAACCTATTTGAATGAACAAAATTTTCTCACGAACGGTTTGTTGATTTTATTCTACCTCAATCGTAATAACACTGATAACTTCACAACTGCATAACACACATATACAATACACTCTTAAGATAAATTCAAGCATAATATAGTTAATTTCGTCAAGTATGAAAAAAGTTACGCAAGTTTTAAATTGTCGCAATAAT
The DNA here is from genome assembly GCA_034211315.2 of Aedes japonicus. NCBI lineage: Eukaryota > Metazoa > Arthropoda > Insecta > Diptera > Culicidae > Aedes > Aedes japonicus. The sequence continues at coordinate 19,468 of JASCZW010002985.1, forward strand.
TATCGACTCACCCTTTACAATACACCTTCATTAATTTAAGGCGAAAACTAGGTGATTCATTCTAAAACTAATCTCAACATTATTGTGCTGCTTAGCAATCGCCCAAAATTTGAAGCAGTCTTCGGGTCATATTTTCTTTAGCTTCACCTTGAAAAACACTTTTTTTTTATTGCAGTTCAAAACTTGATGAACCTTTTTTTGCAGAATGCATTCGCATTGCCAAAAAGTTAATGTTTTCAGGTCGGATCACTGAATGATGTGTTGGTTGATTAGCCCTCTCATGAATTGCGAGCCACAACTACAATCGTAGTAAAAATAGAGGATTTCACAATATGTTTATTGATCAGCCGTGCTGAAAAGATAAAGTTATACTATCCGTAACCTCAGCGTTGGAGCGATACTTTATAGCGTAAATGTTTAAAGTGCGAAATTCATGACTTATACCTTGTTCCGAAAAACAATTTAATACTTCCATTACTCTCCATTACTTCCCTTGGCTCTTGTTTAAAGGGAATTCTAGTGTTGCTCTAGTGTGGCAGGAATCCTCATTTACATCCGTTTGTACAACTTCCTTACCAAGCATTTAACATCGACTTTTTGTTCGGTACTTTGTTGTTAAATTTTCTGTTTCTTGTAAAGGGTGTCCACGATGAAATTGCCACACTATGAAATTGCTCTAACTTTTTGACCGTTGGGTAGAATTTAATGAAAATTTGGGTGGATTTAGTTCATAGTGCATTATTTACATCCTGCAAGTTCTGTGATCAAAACTCGCGGAAATGGAGTCGAAAGAACAGCTCGCGCGTGATAAAATCTTGCGCATACATCACGAGAACAAGGATCTCTCGCATCGTTCCATCGCTAAAACGTTGGGAATCGCGAATTCCACGGTATCGCGAGTGATTAAGCGGTTCGAGGAACGGTTGACCACCGATCGGAAGCCCAGAAGTGAATGAAAAAGTATTCCGTACAACACCAAAAATCACAACCGCGTAGTTGGGGCCTTCAACCGAAATCCGAACGCCTCCGTTCGGGATGTGGCTAAGAAGCTGCACCTAAGCCGAAGTTCTGTCCAGAAGGCCAAAACTAAGGCTGGGCTTCGAACGTTCAAGGTACAAAAGGCCCCTAGTCGCGACGAGAAGCAGAACAAGTCCGCCAAAACCCGTGCCAGGAAGTTGTACCTCAACATGCTGACGAAAGTTGAATGCTGCATCATGGACGACAAAACATATGTGAAGGCCGACTTCAAACAGATCCCCGGCAACCTGTTTTTCACGGCCAAGGATAAGTTCAGCGTTCCGGAGCATGTCCGCACTCAGAAGATGTCCAAATTTGCGAAAAAAATCCTGGTTTGGCAAGCCATCTGCACGTGCGGGAAGCGGAGTGCACCTTTCGTGACCCAGGACACGATGAACGGACAGGTGTACATAAAAGAGTGCCTCCAGAAGCGGCTGCTTCCTCTCCTGAAGGCCCGCAACGTCCCAACAATCTTCTGGCCGGATTTGGCCTCTTGCCACTACTCCAAGGACGTGCTGAAGTGGTATGCGGACAATAAGGTCAATTTCGTGCCGAAAATGTTCAACCCTCCCAACACTCCGGAGCTCCGCCCCATCGACAAGTACTAGGCGATTATGAAGCAGCACCTTCTTAAACGACCTAAGGTAGTGAAGACAGTCGAGGAACTGAAGAAAGTATGGGTTTACATGCAAAAAACGGTTGATTCACAGGTTGTGCAGAATCTTATGGCCGGGGTTAAGGCCAAGGTGCGGGCATTTGCGTATGGACTGTAAATAAAATACGAGTAAAATGGTAAAATGAAGTTTCATAGTTATTTCTCAATCCCTGAAAATTTGATGGCAATCGGATGAAAACTCTAATTTTGCGAATCAATTTTGTGTGTGGCAATTTCATCGTGTACACCCTTTATGTCTTCAGATTGTTACGCTTTTTTATCCGTCACGGCATGCCAACAGTTGTTTAATTCTTTATCGCCACACAAAATCGATGATGTGTTTCGGTTGATAAGGTTGACCATCTTCTGCTTCAAATTTGGTTAATTTACCCTTGGTTTTCTTCTTTCTCCTTCTGGCAGATCAGCGAACGTGTAAGATTCCACGAACTTATTAATTTTAATGATGGATTTCACAGTCGTGGGTGGATACCGAAACGCTTGGCCGAATTGTTCTTTGGCCACAACGGCTACTAGGATCTACTTTTCGATTCGTGACGTACTAGAAATAACCAAATTTCAACAAACAAATAAGTCCAGATTTGAATTTCGACAATTGAACTCGTCGAATACATATAAACACAAACCGATACCAATATGTGCACGTGTGTGAGTAGGAGCACTCTAAACGTATACAATTTATTTTTGATACAGTCCTTATTAGTTGTGCTTAACTAATAACGTGTTTAGGAATCGGGCATAAAACCCCATTATTTGTGAAAATTACTACCTACATTTTCCATGCCGAAGACATTTGCTGTCGCGATTTCGATTATAAATAATCATTTAAATTTTACGTCGTCTGGATTTTTTATTGATTCGTGCATATTTTCGAGTTGATAGCATTTCTAGCTACATCAAATAAAGATAGGTAGTCTTGCATTGATTGTCATGGGTGAGCATAAAAAAGTGAAGTGGAATAATTCTTATGGAGCGAACATGAATGAAGATATCACATCAAAGTGGATACATTTCAACAGCGTCTAAAATAGGTTGTAATTTAAGAAAATGATGCTCGAACAATGAATGTACATAAATGAGATGCTCGGGACCACCGTTGTGAATATCCCCATCATGCTCCTATGATTTCTGTTTGTTCTGCAATTCCATTCTATTTATTCTGTGATTTCGCACCATTTTGCTATTGCAATTGTGTGTTGAAAATATTATTTGCTGTGGTTAGGATTTGCAGGAAGGAAACCTTCAGCAGGAACTGAACGAAGCACATCTCGATACCGGCACTATTTCCTACAATACAATGAGTACTATGAATAGTTCTGTAGAGGAAGCTCACTAGTGGAATGCATCAGTTACATTCTGAGGCCCAAAAATCGATACAAAAGTGTTGCATTTTGAACATTTTGGTATTTTATTATTTTCGGGAAAAACCAGGTGACACGAAGGCTACAATGCATGACAGGAATTTCTCGACATACACCAAAAATGTATTACAATGCTAACGATACTTTCCTATCATCCTCGGTGGACGAACATCGCCACGAAAGTATACCTACGTATAATATGAGCGTGCAAGCGTTGTCATGAACTATTGCTTTTTTCCATGGTCAGTCTTCTTTTTCACATATGAAGGTGAATTTATGGCATTTATTTCACTCGATCTGCTTGTGCGATGAACTAACAGAAAAAGCAGAAAAATTTTATTATAGATTCGAGCGGTTTTTGTCTCCTTTAGATACCAAGGCAAAAGAGATAGGATTATTAACATTGCAGAATGAGCAATCGGTTACGCTTATAGTTCGAGGTGCTTTTATAAATATTTATTTTTGACAAAAAAATCGCCTATTAAACTGAAGATCAAATTTAATTTAACTCAAAATTGCATGCATCAACTTTTTTTATTGCTTTACTTGATTTTGTTTCCTCTGTTAGAAAACTGACAATGCTTTCAAAATAATGAAGTATGGAGTGAAAAAATTGTTAATAACAAAAAGTATATTCAAGGAAATTATTAATTTACTTAAGACATAATTATTCTCTGACAAGAATTTTAGAAAGTAAAAATAAATCCATGTAAAATGATGTTTTTCGAAACCAAAACACACGCAACTGGTTGCGCTTGCAAATGAAGAAAACAACCATTTGCTGATCAGAAGCAATAACAGAACACAGAAAAAAATAATGAATTTTAGCAGGCACGAAAAATTTCTCCTCGTTTAATTCCAAGTCAGAGTTGGTGTAAATTGTCGGCAATCTTTCATACGCTATACAACAATGTTTGCAATCTTTCAAAGAACAGGCAAGATTCGGGCGTTATCTGGGTTAAATTTACATGAAATATCCTATTATTCTCTGCCAAATCTAGCATTCCCTTTATGTGCATTAGATAACGCAGAAAACGAAGCAAAAGCGCATACACGCGTGCGAGCCTCGTACATAATTTCAGGTGTACAATAACCTCGTGGTGAGTTTCGTAATGCAGGTTGCATGTCTAACGGGCAGTTCAGCAATGTTAATTTTATGTTAAGATTGCATTTATATCTTAGATTATTACAATCGAAAATTTTCATTATTACTGAACAAGCTGGTGTTATTTCGGAGAGTTGGTGAGATCTATCTGATTATTCCGAAAGCCTATTTCAAATAATACTAAATATGTTCCTAGTTTGTAAATTTTAAATTTCCAAATCTGTAATTGTGTTGCATTACCCATATCCAAATTATATCGTTAAAGTTTACATGCGGGGCTTATTGAATGCTAAAGAAACCTCGGAGTGGGCGTCCCAGCAAACATCGGTGTTGAATAAGAGCTTGTTCAAACAAATTTGGAGAAGCTATTCAACTATTCTAGAAGAAACAGCTGAATAGCTTCTCCAAATTTGCTTAAACAAGCTCTCATTCAACACCGATGTTTGTTTTGGTGTCTCTTCAGATATTCTGAAATGTTACTTTCTAGCTCCCGGATTAAAGATACCTTCAACGGTCATTTAAACTATTTTCTTACATAATACCATTGCCAGGAAATCGGTATTAGATTGAATCAACCAACCGGTGTTAGATTGAACACATACACACACATACTTAAAAATCTTTCGTAGCGGTGAACAATTTTATCCGGGGCATTAATCAAAAATATGTTAAATAATCGGTATTGAAATCCGGAGAAATTTGAGGAATATGCGAATCAAACATGTAAATCGAGATTTTCCACGGATAAAGCTAAATTTGTAAAACTACGACCACAATCGGGTGAAAATTCTTTGCTCTGGCCAACTGTGGTGTTAATTTTTCAAATCGAGCGTTTATTCGCTAAAAGTCACCCATTAAAATGTTTGTTTACAAAAGCAGAGTTTCCCATTTTGCGAATTTTTCAAGAAATTACAGGTGAAACTAACTGGAGTCTCAAACCTGAAATTACTTAAAAGCAAAAAAAAACTTTGCATTCAGGATTGGAGCTACCTAAAATCGGAATTAGTTTTCGTTATGATCAGTGCTGAGCTCAATCATGGTACTGACAGCGTTAGAATTGATAAATGAGATTCTTGCAACTAACACTCAAAGCAACAGAAGAGCCTCTCACTCCCTTTTACTTCTCATTATCATGAAAAAACAACTGAGAGATATTTCCCTCTCGCGTTTCTCACTCACTTTATATATGTATCTTGTACAAGCGTTATGTGCTACGAATAAGAATAAATATACCGGAACCTGTCCCAGGGACAAATCATCAAATAGCCACAAAACGTTAAGAAATATCCTCCTGAAGAAATTTCTTGAAATTTGATTTTCCTTCTAAATATGTTCATGGCCATACGAGACCCCTCGGGATACTGTTACAGAATGGCCGGTTCAGGAACAAGTCAGCATGACCCACAATATAATAGAAATAGCTTGTAGGAATAATTTCAAAAATTGTGTCATCCATTCCGGGAAATGCAATTGAATTTCCCAAATAGTGTCTTCGTACCGGACCACAGCCCCGACAACCCGGATTTCGGGGAATCAGATATATCCAAACGGGTATTGCTAATAATATCCATGAAGCTGGTGAGTTTTTGAATCTAAGGGTGCCAAAAGAATTAAAATTGGACAATAATTGCCAGCGGTTTACACCTATTATGCTGAAAATAATTTGTCTTGCATATCGTTCTCAGAGATAATTAGTGAGTGATTGATTTTTCTACTCTCTTCATATCACATTCTCCTGCAGTCATGTATGCTTTTGTCACAAACGGTCAAATGAGATCAACCTGTTTGTGAGTGACACAGTATTTGACCATCATTCGTGAGTTCTAATGATCATGAAAAGGTGATGGTCATAGTCTTATAACCGTCATGAAAATACACAGCACTGGTTATGATCAAGAGCGAACACGAAATTATTGCACCATCGAAAATTTACTAGCAGTTCTCATGTATCTGATTAATCAAAAATTTCTCCATTAAATTTTATTTGTCAAAAATTACTGTCACCTTCCGGAAGGTGTTGCTCTGTAGCTGCTTCTTCACCGGCAGAGTTAAAAGAGGATCCATATACCAATGCTCAACTTTAACATGCAATACTTGTTTGCATCAATTGAGGTAAAACTAACGCCCAGAATTTAATTGCTCATATTAATGGACTGATTTTCATCACGCAGTAATGTTTACTAGTTTTTCTGAAGAATTGAAATGGCATTCTTTAAGCAAAGCTTATGAGTGCCGAAATGAATTTCTAAATGATGCATGCAACTCGTTGCATTTTTTTTCTTTCTATTTACATTGTAAGCAATTTTGTCAACCGTCCGAGCAAATAAAAAATCCACCCAGAATACCGGAGGAAAATGTGACAACAGTTTCATATTAATAGATGCTGCTCGCTCAGCAAGAAATCTCCAAGGAAATGACTACCGTCAGGATGTTCACTTGGAAACGGAATAACGTATGAAACAAAAGCACACCCACGTTGTGTTGCTGTCAACATCATGTTATGCTATATGCAGTTTGTGCTTATTTTGTCAATCCTTTTCGCGTAATCTCTGGAGGAATACAGAAAACCTGCTTTGCTAACACGAGAATAAAAATAACAATTTCGCTTGAGGGATAAAGTTTGGTCCCACAAACAGAAAAAAAATAAATCTACTGTTTTACCAGTTGTTTTCAGTTTTAGGTAATCATGTGTTGCATGCATAAATGTTATTCAAAACAAAGAATAATCTTTTGTGAACCTAAATTCAAATGTCATTTTATTAGGGAAGGAAAGCATTAACAATTTTGATAATCCATAGATTGTGAGCCCGACTTTGACGTTTCGTTAAGTCCTGTTAACATAATATTGTGTTTCGTTTCAAAACCAGTCTTTATATCAGTGTGGATTTCGGTGTATCTTGTGCTAGTATATATTATGCTGTTTTATAGGCAAATGAATAATATTTGTTAAGTATATTTTACGAGAGATTTTGTTCAATAATTACTTCAAATTGAGTGTAATTATTGTAGTGTTGCTGACACCTTCTAGGGCGATATTGTAAAGTCCATCACCAGCGTTGCACACTAAAGCTGTTCTCGTATATGATTTTCCATAGCTCTATGTGGTCAATACGTCGCCTTAAAATCAACAAACAGGAATTTCATAATTAAGTTATCGAATATATTTGTTTCAATTTTGTTTTTGTTGTTGCAAACTCGCACAATTTCCGAGGCACATTAATATTTACCATAAAATCAAATGCTTACATAATTTAGAGCATGATACGCTATAGAAAACTCACCTTTTTTCTTAGATGTTATTTACTGTTAAATGATCAGAAGAACAGAAAATTGAACAAAGCAGAACAACAAAAACCAACCACAATATCACAGTGAAGTTCGAAATTTGTACAATGTGGCCAATTCTAATGACGGTTGTGAAAACAAATTAATAACACCTTTATAAGACCATAAAGATCTTAAAGATGTTCTAGTGAAAAATGTTATGACCACTTGAGATCCTTCATAAAACATATTGGCTGCCATCAAAACCAGTATAGCAAATCATAGAGAGATGTTACCTTGATATAGCAACTTGCAGCGTAAAAACAACATGAAACTTACAGTGGCATCTCAATAGCCTGGTCACATTGATATGAACTACAGGAAATGGCTCTTTCTATATTATCGGGATCTGCCGTATATAATTGTAATGCAGAATTGTAAATTAACGGTTTTATGATTTTTTTTTTGTTTTTTGAAAACGCAATTTAAAAAAACTTATTGAGCGTGTTAGTAGAACGTTTATGATAGGGAAACAAGAATAATTTCAAATTAACCCTTCATTTGATTACTTTTAAAATAAACATTCGAAATAAAACATTGAAACACTTTTTTTCAAATAATCACTAGTAAACGCGAGTAAATTCCTTTAAATTCCACTAGAGAGGACTTGTCTTCTGACAGATAGGTCTATTTCGTCTGCGACTTACAGACTTCTTTAGTGTCAAGTGCTCGACTTATGATTTTCTTTTTGTAGTATTTTTAACCGGTCCAAATCGACCTACCTTAACCACCTACCCTAACCTATCCTTGTTCCTTCCCATGGAGTTCACGTGGTCTGAATAGACTAGTTCGCCATTACCCCTCCTTAACCTTCGGCTTTGAACTGACTTGCGCTCTTATTGCCCCACCAATTGCTGCAAAATGAAAATGAAAATGAAATAAAGTGGTTTAGCTACAATCAAACGAGATCACAATTTGGTAAGATAATCATTAGTCACGAAAAGAACGCGTATAGACACAGTTAATTTCACAGTTCCTGAAAGAACATGATTTACCCCCTAATCAACTTGTCTTTTCGTAGAAGTAGCATTATCCTTGGTGGGATCCAGTCTAACTAGTTTCTCATTGCCAGATAATTAAATTTGAACAGTCTCTGCTTTGCGGGTTCCTAGTCTAGCATTACTTTGCCACTCATTCAACCCATGCACATCCCGATAGAGACCGTGAATTGCAATCAATTGCACTCTGTAGATAAACGATTCTCAATACGACAGCACAAAAGCCATCGTTAGGACGGGGATCGACCTTTTTAATTACAACAACTTTGCTCGCAGGATCCAGTTCTGGCGAGATTGCTAATGGTGCAAGTTTTCTGTCTTTGTTACGCTATGGTTGACTTTATCTTTTGTACATTGTGAAAGTGTGATAGCAAAAATATAGGTAGCAAGAGCCACATGAATCGTGATAGCATGTTCCATCCTAAGGGATAGCTGTCTATGTTACTTGCAGCGTACAATCATGGAAGGGTTCGCCTAGCAGTTATTTCATTAGGTGGTTACGTGTGATTTTCCACCTGATAGATTTTAAGTATGGAACCGCACATACTTAAATTTTCTGATATTACATACCCTGAGGTGGCAAGTTAGCCTTATTGTCTATATAACTGAGAAAATGCTATTTTAGTGTCTTTAAATTCACAAACACTTATATGGCGTATTGACAGCATGGGCTGTCTGGGGTCGGGCTTTCAGGTAGGTAAACCTTCCCAGGCATAAGTTGCCAACCACACAATGAACCGTAAGGCAATATATCCCGAGTAGGAACGAATAACTTTATAATTCATGTTGATAGAGAAGAGCACGGAGGGTTTACTTCAGTCAGTATAGGCACAGCAACAGAGCAACGCCATGCTGGAGGTGGCGTTTTTCGTTGAGAAATATTTCTCAACTCTCTGGGCATAGGGTCATACTTGCAACCAGGGGTGGAAAATGAACATTTTTACTGCATAGGTGGCACTATGAGATTTTATGAAGATATTTTTTCTATAAAATTATGACATTTTTTTCTAAAACATTATGATGGCATTTACCAGGGGGAGGTAGCTCATCAAATCTTCCGATCCGCTTCAGGGCATTTTGCCATGAGGTACCAGGGTGGTCTCCACCGATTGCCTGTCGATCTGCCATACATGAAAGACGTCTGCTTTGAGGTATCTAAAATTATAATAATCCCTTCATTATATCACAAAACATTGCGATTGGTTGAGCGGATTGGAGATAATAAAACCATTGGGTATAGAACTAAGGTACCCCGGGTGGTGCTTAATCGATGAGCTTGGACATCAATAGAAGCAAAGTTACCAGAAGGCAAGAAATGCAACTACGAACACTTTTTTACCAGGTCCATCAGTAGTTTTGGATGGATTAGCTCGGATTGTTCTTTGTATACAGAATAATACAGAACTAAATGTATTATTCTGTGAATTTTAAATTTCAATCTCAATTTCAGTGAGTTGGATAAGGCGCTATAATCTTGGAAAATTATTGCCAGACTTTTGGTTCAAATGCCAAAAGTCCGCCCAAATTTTCGCATTATTTAACTCTACATTGAAGCGTTTTGCACGGGAGGTCCACGCTTTCTTCCTTCCCTGTATTCGGAGTAGTAGTGCGATTGCAGACACTTTGTCTAGAATCACTCTACTTCTTGGAGTTCTCTCTGCACCAGCCTGGCCGGTGGCAAGAAAAATTATGCATTCAAGAAGTCGTCATTGTCCAGGTTGCTTTCAAGAATTGGCTGCATAAGTGTGAGATTAGATTAGATAAGATTATAACATTATGATAACATTTACCACCTCTACTTGCCACACAATCATACTTATGCAAATATTGTACTTGGTATCGCATGTTCTCTATTAATAACCGTCAAAGTGTATTTAGAACACTATCTTGAGAGCAGGATAAGTTTATTTTTGCATTCTTGAGATGTCAGGATGCACTCTCCAAACACAAATATGTATCATTGTCTGCTATGAACAGGTAAGGACTGCATCGTGAATTATGAGTACACCCTTGAGGTTCTGTATGAAGAAGACTATGCCTTATTTTGACAGCTGTTTGTGTCGTAAACAAATGATAACCTTCATTAAAAGATAAAGTTTTACTTTAAGCCGAACAATGCGAGGTCTTACGGAAGAAAAGCGAAAATCGATTGTGACCAAGTACTGCACTAAAAAGGGATTGTCGCTAAGAAAATTAGCAAAAGAAGAAGGTATCAGTGTATATGCGGTCCAAAATGCGATCAACCGGTTTGTTATGCATAACACATTGAAGGACTTACCCGGCCGTGGAAGAAAAACAAGTGCGTCAAACCCAAATTAGGACAAACAAATTTGCAAAGTTTTAGAAGGAAAAAATTAGGTATCCATCAGATATTGCGCAAAAAAGTGTGGAACGACAATTGGAATGGTCCAACGCGCAAAAAAGCAAAATTCCCAGAAGACGTGCGGGAAACAAAAATGTCCGAAACGCAGCCAAATTCAGGTGGATTCCGTGAAAACTCGAGCTCGGAAGCTTTACGATGCGTTTTGAGCAAAAATGACATGTGAGCAAAAATGACATGGACGACGAGACGAATTCTGCCACTAATCCGAAAACACAAAGGCTTGACACTGTTTTGGCCTGATTTTGCATCCTGCCACTATGCGTGTGCCACCTTGGACAATGGCCACTTTGTGGAAACATTCGATAAATTCTCCAAATTGTCCGCAAATAAGGCCCATTCAGAAATTGTGGGTTTCGATGAAAGGAAAGCTGCAGAAGATGGCTAGAGGAGCAGATGACATCATCAAATTAAAAAAAGACTGGATAAACGTAAGCAAAACCATCGACGGAACGGTTGTGCAATACCTCATGAAGGACATCAAGAAGAATGTGCGAGAGCTAGCCAGATCTACGATCTGGATTTGACTCTACTCATGAGGTTTTGACCAATAGTTTTGTAGCATTTTCTGGAAGCCACAGACCAATTCTTTTTTAACTCTTTCATGGTCTTGCACTCTTTCCCACTCTTCTTGAAGATATACTTGACGATAGCCCATTAGTGTTCAATAGGACGAAGCTGTGAACAATTGGTAGGATTGATGTCGTACTCAACGCACCCTAATTTATGTTCTTGCATCCATTGTACTGTGGTTTTGGCGAAATGGGCTGACTCCAAATCAGATCAAAACAAAGGAGAGTCCTTGTGGTGTTTGTATAACGGAAGCATCCTTTCATGTAAATACTCAGTACGGCTAATTTCGGCATTGATCGTTACGTTAGTGTAGAAAATCGATGACTTGTAGCCGCCAATAACAAACTGCCTGCCATACGAGAGCCTTTTGGCCAAATTTTTCCACCTCGAACAACTTTTCGAAGATGCTCACATCTTGGTTTTTTTACATTAATTTCTGTTCTGGGATCCTCTTTCTCAAACGCTTCGCCATCGATCAAAACGCAGGCAGGCGGTGGTTGCAAAAGTCAGCTGTATAACTTTCTGGTTTTTAGACTCGACTTTTGCTCAGCACTTTGTTTTGCGATTTTCTGCTTCTTCTATTCAAGTTTTTTTTATTCCATTATTATCGAGATTTCGAGCCCTGGGCTGACTAATCTCCCGTTGTAGTCACTCAAATACCTTTTTTGGTATTTTCGCAACTTGTCCGGGGTGAGATTCGAACTCATGACTTTGGCGTGAGAGGAATGGATGTTCACAACTAAGCCGGGGTCGCCCCCGACGTATATTCAAGTTGATGCAATTCTTGATTCTTCACGAATCGACATCGATCTGTTCCGAAAAATGCGGTTGGCTACTTCGATCCAATTTCGGGTCAGCTAGACCAGGCTTTCTTCCTCTTCTTAGTACCTCATCGAACGAGTAGTGTTCCCTGAACTTGTTGATCATCCTTCTCATGAAGCCACGTGTCCACCACTTGGATTTTAACTCTCTTTTCGATACGCGGTATCTCGAAAACGATGACTGTTTACCGAATGTTCAGGAGCTGGTCAAGTTATTGACAGATATAGGCTAAGACCGATAGGCTTACGCGTGTATGGATTAGTGCATCACAAGCGTTGCCAGTTTATTTTCGGTACAATCCTTAGAACAGGGAATGTTCGAACTTTAGAAAACCTGAACGCCACACAATACGAATGTTTTAACTACACAAGCCGAGATCATACAAACATGATATGCAATAACACATCTATGTACCTTTTTCCGTTTATTTTGTATACAATCGCTTTTCGTATTTTCGCCTTGGTTCGCTTCTTCTTTGATTCGACATTCATTTTTATTTTTTTGCTGTGTGAGATATAACAAATGTAACAGTTTGTATAGCCTATTTCCCCATAAACATGATTGTGAAATACTCGTCAACAGCTATCCAGATCCAGTTCAGACAGATAGGCATTGTTAATTTATTTTCTTCTGCAATTGTCTGGAACATCTTTGTCGCACTCAAACCATTATTGTGTTCAAACCCGAGCAACCATCTTACAGAGTCAATTCAAGGCATAAAAAGGAAACTTGACTCCATTGGAAATGTTGGTTGGAATTTACAAGCGAATCCCTACACAATAAAGTCTCCAATAGCTCATCGTTACGGTTTACGACAACGAGCAGAGGAGAATGGGAGCGAAGGTTGAGTATTAGACTGGCCTATTTTTTTTGTCAACGAGACAGCGTAACTTCTTACTCAAGATTCAGCTCAGATGGATGGAAATTGGATTGGATCTATATGTCTTTAAAAATTATATTTTTTTATATAAAATCTTTTGAATTCTTACTTACCCAAATTTCTTCCATCAAAATAAAATGATTTGCTTTGAAAAAGTCTACAATGAGCAAAGTATTTTTGTGTAATCAAAAGAGTGATAAGATGAAAGATTCACATGCGTTTGAACTAGAATTCCTGTGATTGGTTTTAACTGATTATATAGTTAAAGTGGTTTCTCGTCCAACCAACCGATTCAGGGTAGAAAAACAAGAATTATTATTTGATGAGCTAGTCTAGTGGGTATAAGGCAACACTATGCTCAAGCAGTCAAAGTACATGAAAGTAGCAGAGGAAAAACATAATCAAGAAATGAAAGAAAGAATAAGAAAGCATTTAGTTTTCAATATGTTCCAGGCTACGGTGGTTGAAGTTGCTCGTCTTCGTTGCGAGTGATGAGAAGAAGGGTTTTTATTGCTTCGATACCTACTTTTGCGATGCCATCATGCGCGTAATGAGGTAGAAATGAAAAGAAAAAGTTTTTCCATCAATTGAAGCTTTTAATTTTCTGCTTCGCTCGGAATATGCACTGGTCAGCTTGCAGAGCTCTCAGTTACAGTTCTTGATGCTGTGGAAAAAATATCTATTTGTTTTTTAAATATCTTCTTATCTATTCAGCTAAGAAACCATAAGAAGTGAGTTAATTAAATAGATGCTTCGAAAAATATTATCTCCACTTTAAGTAGTGAGTACGAAAGCTCAAATAAATGTTGGAGGATTCTGGAGCTTTTCCAGTTATAACCTGCACTACTCTTAATCTAAATGCTTGCTCGGCAGAGGACACTTGTTTTGCTTTATTTCAAGATCAAGCACACCAGAATATTTAAAGACCACGCCGTCTTTCGTACTCCATTGATTTCTGTCCGCATGAAGCATGTGTTGTCTCCCGCCCGCATGACGTATCGGCGATAATGCCTGCAATGCGATGCTCTGTACGTGCCAAGCACACCATAATGTGTATTGTCAGCCAGTTTTATAATCCTAGTCTACGATGCCGTTTTCAATTATTAGGCCAGCGTTGTTCAACATGATTCGAATCTTCGCACTGAGGACTGTCCTTGAAGCACTAGTTCATCACAGAACTTTCATATTATAGTGGGCTGTACACAGATTCCAATTCAGAATTGTGCATAATATAAACGGGTGAAATTGATCTTTGTCTAATTTTTGCCCGGATTATAATACCATAGATAAACGAACCCCCTGTAAAACTAAATAACCAAAATCTGGGTGTTCTTTAGTTTTGAACATGTTCTATTAGTATCAACATTATTGCAGTTTATATAATGCGTCTAGTTTACCTCAATAACTTCCGAAAAACACGAACTATAATCGCGTTTTTAAAGGTCTAGGCTTTTTGCAAAGGAAGCCCTGCCATGAGCTATGATTTGAAGTATTTTCGTTTATAGCAGAATGGTAAATTTTCATTCATAATTCAGGTTGTTTGGGATCTGTGTAGCTGATATTTTACCATCTATTTCAGTTTTGTAAACAACCTCCTACCTGTACATACGCTATGTTTTTTCAAATTTTTGTTCCAAACACCAACTAACATTTTGTTTGCCGACATAACACAGCGGAGTAGTGCAAGCTATTGCACACTTTGGGCAAATATGTACGTAGATGCTTCAAATTCGACCGTCAGACCACTTACACCAAAATTTACTTTACTCAGATAAGTTTCTCACATGCCTACGAATCATAGTGGGACGCTATTATCGATTACTCGATAGTGGTGTTTATTAACCTACGAAACATAGTGGGACGCTATTATCGATTACTCGATAGTGGTGTTTATTAACCATATCGTTTGCAGTTTGTCGTATCTTGATATTTACCATCGCGCGATGATGGCCATGTCGATGAGACCGTCTATACAGCCTCTGCTTTGGAATGAAGAAACCAAACATCTCCGCTTCCAAGTGGATCGTTGGCACATAGTGCAAGCAAATCTACTACATCGTCAACATCGACTACTAAGGAGCCCTTTGTGGGGCTAGCATGTTTGGGCAGAATTAACATAAAACAAACATATGTTGCGGTTGACGAGGGTTCATAAGCATGCATAAACACAATTACCCGGGCCAAACGATCCGGTTGAATTTGTGTCGAGCTCGCCTATCTCACCGATGCCGATATCTTTATGCATATGTAGGTATGCTGATGGAATAGGCCGGGCAAGTGGAGAAAAAGCAAATGTCTTCTGACTCTAAGTTGTCAATAAATAGCAAAGAGATCTTTCCAAAGAAGGAATCTTCTTCATCAACTTCCAAATGGCCAAATGGCAGAACAAAATGGTTAAGAGGGGAAATAAAAGTCTCCATTTGTGAAAGCCGCCTTGATACGAGATCATCACAAGCCTTGTGTTTTCATAAAGAAAAATAGACCTTGTTTTACGGGACATTAAAGATGTTCGCGTGGGTGAAATATTGCTCAATACATCAATAATGTACACAAAACGTAATCAAAAGTTTTGTGTTCCGCCTAGGAATTGTAATTGCCCTGATTGTCGTTAGTCTACTAGCATAAAATTGAGGAATCAATTCTAATTGACCTGAAAAAGGAAAATCTTGTTTTTCGTTCCTTGTAGCAAAAGTCCCCAACAAATTGATTATGATAATAGCAGACTTGCGGTTTCTTCCGGAAAATGTACAGGAAATTTTCTACCGAACAGATAGGGAAATAAACCCCAGACAAATCGTTCCCGGTACACCCTTCGGTAAACTTTCAATCTAACCGGCTCTGCAAAGCAATAAATTTTCCGATGTCTATCACCACATCCTGCCCACCTAAGACGTGAACATTCCAATTAAAAATCAATTAATTCTAATACCTTTCCTTTCTCTTTTTATCCTTTCAGGTAAGCTTCGATCCGACTCCGTTCTTGCTGGCAAGTAGAGACGGTATACATTCTTCTGGCTGACTGGAACGCACTCGAGTGGGGAAGTGCTATTGAATGGAGCATCTTCGGGAATTCAATAATGTTGACAGCGTTTTCTATTTTCTTTGGAAATGCTTCACCATTCGCTATTGCAGATGTAAAGAGCTTTCCTACTCACCTTTGACAGTATTTTTTTCAAAGTTGCTAGAAATGGATTTTCGATTCGCTAACTGTTTTAATAACAGGCCATAATTGGAACGTGAAGCTAGAACTGGTACTTCGAAGATTAAGCCAAAGAATAGTTATTAGTACGAGACACTGAAGAAGTCTGCACATTGTAGACGGAATACGCGTATCTGTCGAAGATAAGGTAGTTGGAATTAAATGGAGAATACTAATTTTTCTTCTAATTTCTAGCTACCAAAGAATATATTTTTTTCCGATTTTGATTCATTTCAATCGAAATTATTTTTTTTCTAACGGGTTTTTGTTAAGGTGGCAGTTTATAGAACCCAAAAATTTTCGCCATCATGGCAATTTGCATTGCTATTTTGGATTTTTGAAGACACGGACCTAAGAAACAAATTTCATGGACGCCAAACATCAACCTCATTAAATGATGCATCATTCAAGTGATTAATTTAATGTTTCTTATTACGGCAATTACGTATGATTGGGTCTCTATATACAGGGTGCGTGAAGAATTTTGGAATTAAATGATATGTATTAGAAAAAATACTCCAATTGGTCATATTTGAAATAGTCTTAAGGATTGATATCGGGACTGTCAGGGGAGCAAATTCTTTTCTCCCAAAACATTATTATAGCATTATGATCTGGAGCTTCACATACAAAAGCGTTCCCGAAAATGAAAACGGACCGTGAACTTGTTCACGTTTTCAGATTTTTTCCCTTTAAACGTTATTTAGTTCATGATCACGTGATTCAGTTCACGATGTATTTTTTGTTTGTTCTTGAATTCATGATTGCAGTTCACGGATCCAGCCACGATTATTTTTTCCGTGTTCTTGTTGGAAGATGAAGTAACGGCCAGCAGCAATCTTCGTTATCCACGGTACAACTACATCATGCAGAACCATCACGTATACATCGGCCGGTACCTTTAGCCTATCAGATCAAAGAATTTATGGGGCATTACATTACACGCTGGAAACTACGCCTTGAACCATCACATGAGCCGGAAATTTGACGTTTCAGAAAGAAGAAAATGTCTAAATTCGCAAAGAAATACCTCATTTGGCCGGCTATCTGCATCTGTGGAGAGCGAAGTGAAATTTGGAATGAGTAACTTGAAAGTGTGTGATTACCATATGACAATCCGGTGACTTGATCCTGGAACAGCCATCCCAGAAAATTATTTGAATTGAATCCTTGTGGGTTTAAAAAATTTTGGAACCGTTTCAGAAGAAAATTTCTTATCGTTATCGATACGTCCGTCTAGAGTAAGAAACGGCTACAGTTATGTTTGTCGGCAATAGAATCTCGAATAGAAAATCCAAATGCGCTGGCCAAATTTTACACGTCGACGGCTATTGATCAAGGTCTTGGAAGAGAACTTGCAGTCGCGCATGAACCTTTAAAGAATTCAGCTGAACTTTATGCAGCATCAAGGGTTCCACGAAGTGGCGCCTGCCGGATATTTATTTATTTACCCAAGTATCCATTTTAGTTTTATTCCAGCCGTATAGCACTCCTCCCGGCTGTGTTGATAAAACTACATTCAAGACTGTTTTGTCTACCAACACCTCCTCTATGTTTCTTCAAAGCCGAAATATGTACAAAGTGTCCCACTCTATAGACGGTTGTAAAAACAAGGTAATAAAACCTTTATAAGACCATAGAGATTTTGAAAATGTTCTAGCGAAAGATGTTATGACCACTTCAAAACCTTCATAAAACCTATTGGCTGCCATGAAAAGCAGCATTCGGCCAAATGACCACAGCTGTCAAACTTCACTGTGATATCGAGGTTGGTTTTTGTTGTTCTGCTTTATTCGATTCTCTGCTCTACTCATTCATTTTGCAGTAAACAATATCGAGGAAAAAAGTCCTAGTGCTGCGGGATTTTTTTTTTGAATAGTAAAATATCAAAAAAATTTCTACAGCGTATCGTGCTCCCAATCATATGTGCATTTAAATTTATGGTGAATATTGGTACGATAAGAGCCAAATATTAAGCCGGAAATTATGCGAGTTTACATCAACGAAAACAATATTAAAACAAATATGTGAGATAAATTAATCATAAATATCCTGAACATAGAATTCAATAAGGTATTCTAAAAGAATGTCAAAATCGGTCTTCGATCTACAGTTCATTTGCATTTGCATTTCGACTTATCAATTATTTCTTATATTTGAATATGACGATTGGAAACAAATCTCGCGTAACTTTCAAAAGGACCTATCTAACAATTTACTTATCCCGAGGAAAACGAGGTTGAAGAATATGAAAATAATTTTGAAAATGTTTCAAACTGGATCAAGTTTTACCCATTCAATTGCTTTTGAGGGCAAGCATTGTTGTTGAATTTGCTACAGTAATGGTTTTTGTAGCATTTTATGTTAAAATAACCACGAAAACATCAAAAATGTTAGATAGGACATTTTGCTTAACCGAACTGTACATTGGTCGTGCCACATAGGACATTTTATTCCAATGATAGCTACATAGGTCATTTCAATTTTTATTATCATTCTATTAGTAAATTAGAACATAATACATAGCAATAGAGATTGCTTTCTGTGGTTAACAGTGTGGTTAACGTCTTGGTAGGCAGTGCCACAGCCGCAAATACATGTTTGTTAAAATAAGAAGTTTCTGGCATTTACCCATAAATTCGACTGTAAAGAACTACTGCACTGGGTCATAATGAAATGTGTGATAGTGAAAGTTCACAGAAAAAAAGTTGGTATTAAAACATATATTTACAGCATACCATCTATAAATATTTGAAAACACAAATACCTCTTCACTCTGTTTTGGTTGTATCCTCACGCTTGCTGTTAGATTTCCAATTATTGAACGTTGTGCTGGGATGGTATCCGAACATTCAACAATTTCCTCGTAATCGCAGAGCGAGTCGTTTATGTTTCCAATGCTTACCGTTACAGAGATAGTTTCTACATACACTTCCTCGATGCTGTCTTCTTGCAGAGGATCCCGCGAAGGATCTGAACCATAACTGGCGAAAACGCAATCTTGCTGGCTACCACTTACAGCAACTTCCTCAAATTATTCCATTATTCAAGATATATTTTGATTTATATAACCTTATTTTAAGGAACTAATGCACTTACCGAGGAGCAAATTGAACGCAGTATTATTAATTCCTTCCGACATTGTCGGAACGGTATTTTGTACTTTCTTCAATCGAACGACCGAAGTACGGATTTGCTTTGTTATGTTTGTTCTGACACTTCAGACGTTTAGCGCGACAGGTAAACTGATCGTCTTATCTAACAGTAGAGCATCGCTATTGCGAAATCAGACATCGGACGTTTTGTTGATTTTCAATTTTCTTAATATTATGAAAACATATCAAAATGCGTGTTTTAACATAATGTTGATAAGTGCAATAGGAATAGTGTGCATTAATTATTTCAATTTGTTTACATTTGTTACATAGGACCTTTTGAAAAGTTACGCGAGAAATCATAGTTCTGCCAACTTATCTTCGCAATAACTACTATAAAAATATTTGGTCATTTTGTGATTTCCCTCAATGCCAATTTTCCGTTGATTGCATTTACAAGAGGCAAAATGGTTTTTTCTAAGCTTTTTCAACTGACCATAATAAGATAATACTAATGAGTCCTAAAACTGTCTTCTACGAGTTCATAAAGTTGTAATAAAACCTTTGATAGGAGTAAAAGGAATTTAAGAAAACAAGGTTGCAAGATCGTTGTTAACAAGCTGTGTAGGTTCTCATAAACCTGACTAAAATATGAAACCTATTGGCACCTCTTGGTACCATAATAAAACTAAATTGAGTGGCTTTCATAAAACTTCAATAAAACTTAGTAAAGTTGGATGGTTTTGACAATGCTACTTGGGTATTGATTTATTTTATTCATCTGACAATATGTAATTGTCATAATGAATATATATTCTAGTTCAAAATACGTCAACACTAATATTAAAATCAAAATCAGGATTCCGAAGGTTAAATACCATCATTATTAACCGAACTGGCTCGTAGTAGCGTCGCGGCATGCGAATGAACTCACTGGAAAGAAGTGTACACCCAGGAACGTTTACGTCCAACATAGCCAAGAGATATGGAGCGTCAAACTTACCAGCCAAAATGTTGAAGACGAGCACAACTTCAGCAGTTTTTCTACGGTGCTCAGATGTATTCAAGCCCACCAACTAACATCTGGCTTCATATGGTGACAGATTCAATCGGTCATTCCAAGGAAGGAAGCGTATGGCGATTCTTATGAACTTCCGTTGTATAGCTTCAATTCGATCTATTAATGTTATATGCAGGAGTGCGAAAAAGAAACGCAGAAATACAACAAAGAAATGTGATTCTTGCTTGATAGTGGTTTGCATTGAACACTGCAGAAATGGTTGCAATAAAAGTTGAACTCTAATAGTTTTTTTAATTTTTTTTATTTCTCGAATATATTTTGAATTCACACTAAACATATTTCTGCTTATTACTTGTATGTTCTACATCTAAAATATGGATCCCGACAGTGCAAATGCACAGTTTTCATAAAAGAAATCGTGATTCTTACTCTAGACTGGCCACTTTGAAGCCAAGTCATCGGATGAACCGATAAAGATAAGGAATTTTCTTTTGGAACGATTTCAAGAATGTTGACACTTATGTAGGATTCAATTCGAATAATTTTCTGGCCATCCGAGGCCTCATAGGAACCTGCTCTTGAGTGAGGATCAAGTGATTTGGCAATCACACACATTCCTGATTATCTATTGGAATCTTTTATAAGAATAGCATTTTTGGTACATGGTTCCGATAATCCGGTGTTTCCGGAGACAGTTGATGTCCATCATTCATATTAGATAGTTTTGAGTAACTGGTTGAGTTCCTGAATCCAAATATGTATGCTTAAATATTCCAAATCGGTTAGATATTTCCATAGTAATGGTAATTTTAGAACCAAAAAACGTTCCCTGTCCTTAAAGGTGTTTTTTTTTGTTGGACACACAACAGTTAAATAACAGATACGTGGGTCAACCAAGCAAATTGATTATCTGAACATGATTAGTGTATATGGCACTATACAATGTATAGTATGCATATCACAAATCGGTCCGTTAGCGACGTAGTGCTCCACCCAATAACCCTTAAAATGTACAGGAAATATCGCATGAACTTAAGTCGAATCTACCGTTTATAACGTACAGTACAAGCTAGTTTCGGAGTTACAGTAAAAGCTAATTTCGCAGAAATGTACATAATTATTTTTTTCAAACGATGCAAAGGTTCATTTCAGATGATTTCATGAAACGTAATTTACAACAATGCATAAACTGCAAGACCATTTTAAGTTGTTCCGTTCGTTTCAATTAATCATCTAACCAGTTTATGCTAAACTGTTGGTTATCCTTCAGGCATTGCGTACGGTTGCTACACAGCAGTCATAAAAGTCATAAGCGAAATGCTTCACTCGTTTGCCGTTTAGTTTCATCATGCTCCAGTCGCATCAGCACCAGCATGCACGGCAGCAGCTGCAGTTTTGTATAAGTCCTTAGCTGTCTGACTTAGACTCTCACTTTTACGATTCTTCGAAGATGTAAAGGTTTAACGATACATGATTCCGCTTGGATTTCGTTGTGAGGTGATGAAAAGGGTCTTGTTGAAGGAAGAAGGGGGTCAAGGTGCTGCCGTTTCCCATAGCTTACTTTTGTCGGCGATAAGAAACTGGCAGTGTACTTTGTTCGGTTGTTTTCTGGGAGAGGGAGGAATGTTGAGGATGGTGTGTTATTTACCTGTAGAGCGAAATGGCACCACCATGATGGCATCATCTAAACTGTAGAGTGGAACCAGCACTACACACGTGTTAGGTTACATGAACGAAATTTGATTTGATATGAAAACTTTTGCTGCTTCTGAACTATCGACCGGTTTAATGTTTCCTTAGTTAGCATGTCACACACAGGCGTCAGTGTTTAGATGTGTACGGTATGCTCTTTTGTAGAAGTTGCGTTACGGTATGTGGGATTTCGAGTCAAAGTTTTTGCTCCCCATAAAGCATTCCCAAATGGAATAACGCATTGGTGAAAACAGTAATGCTAGTTCGAACAATTGTTCTTGACGCAATATTTAACGCTTTGAGTTGAAAATTATTGCTCTCATACTAGAGGACGATTGCTTCAACAGATGGTTCGAAAAGGTCTAAGGTGGTGTGGAACGAACGAAAGGAAAATATTTTCTGGTCGAAAGCTCTCTTCTGACTTGAAATAGTATAAAATAACGGAGGCAAGCGTCTACTGTTTTGAATTTCACCAAAGTTTCCCTGTTAACTGGAAAAAAGTTTACCGCCCTAATTATGAAATATTCATACTTTCCGAGTTTCTGGGCGAATTATGCATTGCTGTGGAACAGTTGTGGAAGGTTTTTGTGCAATCCTTTTTGCACTGTTTGATTTTCCTATCGAGCGAATTGTTGCGCGAATTGTCCATGATGAAAAAAACAACTACATATAGCAAAAGCACTTTTCTATTAGTTTAATCCTGTGTTGACAGAATATTGGCTAGGTATATCATCACAAACGAGCAAGTTAGTTCCCTCTTGTCGAAGTTGTTAACTTTCATCGTGACTGCCAGCTTTTCAATTAGTTTTGCAGATTGTCTTTATTATAGAGCGGTTCCATATCATTTCAGCAACGAGTAATTTTCATATTTTTTGATTTGCATGAAACCTTGCATACACGTTTTTGGGGAAGAAAAACGCCGTTTTGCATACTTGGTTCGCCATTTTGAATCTAGCCTTAATTATGAGAAGGGCCTATGAAAAATGCACATGATATCTTCAAAAAATTGTATCTCGGAAACGGTTTGTCCGATTGGTTTGGTGTCTTGGGCGAAGTTTTAGACAATTGTTGGTGCTATATGGAGAAAATATGCACGGTAAAAAAAAAGTTTGGTTTTTGTGTTTTGAACTAAAATATAGATTTTCCCTTAAAAGTGACCTGTCAATAATTTTTTAATTATTCTTATGTTATAGCTGACTTAAAATGCTATCTAGTGCACAGTGAGTTGTTCTGGAGAAAAATAGGTTACAATGAAAAAAAAAATTTAAAAAAAATTACAATTTTCAAAAAAGCTATTAAGAAAAGTCAAAAAAGTTTGTCATCCTAATTTTATGAAAGTACATCAAATTTGCAAGCAAAAAGTACTTCGGTAACATTTTTCTAAGATGCACCGTTTAGAAGATATTACTGATTCAATATTGATTTTTTGATAACTTAATCAGTTTTGGCCCTTTTCGGATGTACTCCGTATTTTTTCAGTTTCAAAAGTATTTTTTCCGGAAAGATTGGAAAATTTTGAGTTAAAATGACACTGACAGCTTAAAGATTCGAGTGAAATTCTCTGCCTTAAAAGTATTTTGAAAAACAAGTTACAAAATCCCACTATCAGGAACAATGATTTCTTCCAGTTATTTTTGGTGTATTGTGTTGAAAATGTGCATTCAACTCTTGCATATCGCCTAACAGTTTAATCCATTTAAACTGGATGTGTTTATACTGTGCATATTTTCTCTCTATTGCCGAACATTGCCCCAGACATCAAACCGATGAGACAACTTGATTTCGAGATACACCTTTTTGAGAACTGCAAATGCAAGCTCCTCAATTAGCAAGATTCAAAAGAGCGAATTAAGCTTATTTTTCAGGGATGGTGATTGTGCGCAATAAAAAATAACATTATATGTTGGATATCATCAGTTTATTTTTATTCCTGTATTTTTATAAAATTATTGTTTACACAACTTTCTTAACAATATCGAATATTTTGGCATCATTGTCAGGACAGTTTGAATAAAGCTTTGCCTTTATTGTATTTTCTGATAATGGAAGAAATGAGTGGAATTTTTGAGTTCCTTGAATTGTTTTTGCATTATTATATTGATTATTTAGCTGCAAAGACATATTTTCGTATTCTTCTGTAGTAGAATAACAAAATGACAACTTTGTAAGTTCTTCTTCTTTTCGTTTGTTTGCCCAATTAAACAACTCTCTTGCAGTCTTTATCGGGTGTTCGCGTTCTTTGGCTAAACTTGCTCTGGTAGCCATGCGTTTTATCGTACCTCCATTAGCGTACCTCCAATTGCGAAGAAATTCCATTCAGCGTCAATACCATACTTTGACTTAAATTTACAAAGGCTAGAAAAGTTTTTTCGGTTTTTATACTGTGAAGCAGCACCATCTATCCAAATAATTTTTTTTATGTTTTTATTTTGATCAATTTGTAAAAAGTTTATCATTTTATCAATAAACAAATTAACAGCGACTGAATCATGTCTTAGTTCTTCAGAAATTATAATGAAGCTAAAATGTTTAATTTGCATATTTTCAGTATAATATATTACGAAAGGATGGATTGTGGCCTGTTGCACGTTCCAATGGTGTGATTGAACTTCATCCTGCAAAATGAAGCTGTAATTTTCAGAAAAGTCACAAATAGCTAAAAATTCACCATCTTGCAAGTTTTGTTTTGTAGTTTTCAAAAAATTGGATTGTTCGGTTTTTACAAAATCATGCGGAATCAAACTTTCTAATTTTGAGCTGAAAAATGAAACAAACTCATCGGTTTGCTTTACAATAGTTTCCAAATCACATCTGTCAGTGGTAACCCATTGTTCGAACGAAATCTTTTCAACAAAGTTTTCTTCCAGTTGTTTCAATAAACTGTCTTCTAAAACTGAGGTATCTGGGCAGTTTTACATCTTCGTAGATGGCAATGAGTTGTCTTATTTTCGCAAAGTAATCTATTCGTTAATGTTTTTAGATCATTCAAGACATTGTATTTTTTAAGCTATGTAGAATTAAATTGACATTTTCATGCGTAGTGCAAACGCAAACATTATGTGTTCCTGTGATAGTCAATAGTTTACATTGCCTTGGCCGGAGAGCTTGCAAATGATGAAAACCCTATTTTTACATTGACGTACATTTCATTAAAGCGATTAAAAGCTTCTCTCAATGTCATCATTAACAATCTTTTCTGAACAGCTAATCTCTTATTTCCTGTCTTTACGCTAACAAAATCTCTTTGGCCTGGCATTGCACGGCTTATATCATCGTCCTCAAAAAAAATTCAAAACCAGTTCTTTTGTTTCATTACTCAAAGCTTTTCCAGAGCTTGAACCTTGAGATGAATCAAATACATTATCTCTTTCCTTTCTTGCATCTGATGCCATATTTCTACTCGTTTCAAATTCGTCTACAATTTTTTGTACTGACCATGATTTTGGTAACAATGATAAAATTAATAGTTTTTCTTGCCTTGTGGCTGAATTTAAAAATTTCATTTTCATATTTTCTATGACTTCATCAAACTCGTTTCCTTTTTCTGTTTTAGCGTCTAATTTAAAAAGATTTCTTCGTACACCTTCGACGATTTCAGCGCATTTTTTTTTCAGGATAGTGAACATTTTTAACCTTACCTAAATCTATAGGCGAAACACGAATAGCTGCTATTCCTCGGTTGAATATTTCGACGTCTACAGGCATCGTGAAGTCTTCATTTGATTGAATTGTGCTTAGCGTTGACGCTGATGGTATCGTGACCAAACTTTCATAGCTTTGCGAATCAGGTACATCAGGTATGGTCTGAACAGTTGGCATCCTTGAGCCGCCGGCTACGCTTTGTTCTTCGTTTTGGGTGAGGTGAGCTCTTGAATCAATATGTAGACGGCAAGACGAACAAATACGAAAATCCTTGGTGTTGAGTGTGGATACCTTGGAAAATCCAATTGATTTTAGTTTTTGGATGATACCATCCGTGAGATATCGCAGCTCTTTCGAACACTGAATGTCTTTGAATGGGCGAATACATTTTATTCTACTCATTTTGTAATCTGTAACATAGACAATATTTTCCAATTGCTAGTTTTGTACGAAAATATCACAAAACATATAATTAAAATGTGTATTTAAAACTTACCTTTGCACCAAAACGTGTTACACTTTCCTTTACAATTATTATGTTATCAAACAACACTAGATCTCGTTCAAAAACACAGGATTATGAGCTGAAATGACTATAATCACTATGCTACTAGGAACCTTTCTGCATTTACTGTTTGGTAGATACTGGATTAATTCAGAACCGAGTCAGACATTATTATACAGCTCACGGGTAGAAATCATAGAATACTGGGTAAAGACTTTTGAAAGATAGGTGGAGTTGAACGCTCAGGTATCGTCGAACCTCCAGGTACGAGTTTGGAGAGTTGGAGCGAGGTAGATTTGCTGGCATAGGTATATTGTTATTGAAGAAGATTGTAAATTGTATATACCTGGAATGAATAAAGAGTGCGGCGGTTGTTGATTGAGGTATCAGTCGGCAGCCGTCTAGTTTGATGGAAGGTGACTAAGACTGCGTTCTTTTTGTTTATTATTAAGAAATGGTCATCGACGGAGCTAGCCTCGTTATGGCCACCGTGGCCATGGTGGACTAGTTCCAACGAAGACCATGTTTACAATCACCAACTGTACGTAGTACAGCTAACTGGTATCTAATTACCTGTATCTAATACTTGTTAGCACGTTTTCAGCACAACGCACCAAAAATCACTTGAAGAAATCATTGTTCCTGATAGTGGGATTTTGTAACTTGTTTTTCAAAATACTTTTAAGGCAGAGAATTTCACTCGAATCTTTAAGGTGTCAGTGTCATTTTGACTCAAAATTTTCCAATCTTTCCGAAAAAAATACTTTTGAAACTGAAAAAACACGGAGTACATCCGAAAAGGGCCAAAACTTATTAAGTTATCAAAAAAATCAATATTAAATCAGTAATATCTTCTAAACGGTGCATCTTAGAAAAATGTTACCGAAGTACTTTTTGCTTGCAAATTTAAAGTACTTTCATAAAATTAGGGTGACAAACTTTTTTGTAGAAGGAGATGTTCGCTCATCACCATGAGGCACCAAGAGTGAACAACAATGTTTTTGGCTAGAATGAAAGATATGAAGAGAAAGTTTTGATAAGTTGCCGCTAGATGTTGCGGCGAGGTCATAGCAATGTTTTAAGACAATTTAGCGAACACTGCATCGTGGTACAGAATGAATTAAGTCCGCCACTTCAACAGGCCTGATTGAAGCGGCGGACTTAGTCCGTGCTTCGACCTACCTCCTGCAGTGGATGTTAGGCAAAAATGTCGTTGGTTCGAGTACCACTGTACACATGCCCTTTTCGCTCAATTTTCCTAAAAACATCTGTCATATTTCCGAGCCTGCCGCACACTAGCGGAACTATCAAAACTTTCTCTTCATATCTTTCATTCTAGCCAAAAACATTATTGTTCACTCTTGGTGCCTCATGGTGATGAGCGAACATCTCCTTCTACATCATAATCGTTACTCCTCGCACGGAGAATATATAACATAACAATTAATGTATGTAAAACTTTTTTGACTTTTCTTAATAGCTTTTTTGAAAATTGTAATTTTTTTTAAATTTTTTTTTTTCATTGTAACCTATTTTTCTCCAGAACAACTCACTATACAAAAGATAGCATTTTTAGTCAGCTATAACATAAGAATAATTAAAAAATTATTGGCAGGTCACTTTTAAGGGAAAATCTATATTTTAGTTCAAAACACAAAAACCAAACTTTTTTTTTACCGTGCATATTTTCTCCATATAGCACCAACAATTGTCTAAAACTTCGCCGAAGACACCAAACCAATCGGACAAACCGTTTCCGAGATACAATTTTTTGAAGATATCATGTGCATTTTTCATAGGCCCTTCTCATAAGTAAGGCTAGATTCAAAATGGCGAACCAAGTATGCAAAACGGCGTTTTTCTTCCCCAAAAACTTGTATGCAAGGTTTCATGCAAATCAAAAAATACAAAAAATAAAAACTGGAAAAATTTCCCACTTGTTCGTGGAATCGCTCTATAGTTTGCTGTTTGTTGTTTTTTTTTAATTTGTTTTTGATTACAAAAGTAACATTTTTTTTTAATATTACGCTGTTCGAAATATGGATTTAGCTTGATTAAATTCACTATCTCTTCAATCTTACTGCGTTTTATAGGTGCGTGTGATTTGTTTACCAAACAATTAAAAACATATGTTATCGCATCCCGGAACTCACCATTTTGGGTACTGTTCATTAGGGGCCACCGAGTATAATCGACATCATACTCATAAAACACGTGTTTATTTCACTTCCAAATCGTTGAGGCTATTCACACGTAGGTACAGGAATCCCTCTCGTGTTGATTTCACCTCTCTGTAAGCCTATACCAACATGCATTGTTTTCATTGCTCACAAATATGTGACTTGGAAATCGATTAACAATGCACGATATATGCCCTCGGTTGGAGTGCCCTCATCAAAATCATGGAAGAGCTGATGTTTGCCTTTCGCATCATTTACCTGTATAACAGGTCCACAACCATGTATGTCTCATTGAACTACGGTGGATCTACACACTAAGAATTTATTTTCGTGTTCGGTTACTTTAATTTGTAAAACTTTTATACTAATGTTAAAGCTTTTTTAGATTTTATCAATTTTGAAATAACAAAACATTGTATTCTTTGTGGAACATACCTTTAGAAGTGACTTGACAAAATCTAAGGATGAAAAGCTTAGCTGTTGATATTTCGATAAAATAAATTACCGAGATCGGTTATAATTTCTAAGCGTGCATGCATCTTTTGATGTTTGTATTGTAAATGTAAGCGTTTCTTTGGTCCTGGATGACGCTTTTGCGGCATTAGGATACGTCACGGATATATGGGAAATAACATCTTTCTCGCTCCTAGTAACTTTTTTATTGGAGTAGCCCTTAAAAGACATTTGACAAACTGTTTTTGCTTGATATACTTTCTCTACCAATATTTATTTTAATTAAAATCCCAAAGTAGTATAAACATTGGCAAAAGTTAAAGACGCATAAGTTTATTACAAACCCTATTTTTGAATAAAGAAAATATGTTTTTATCTAGACCAAAAGTAATTTGACAACGTAAAAAAAAATTAAGTAATTCAACAGATTTCAATCGAAATGGTTTCTTAACGAGTAATTAAAGGGCGGCTTCAGTATTTTGTAGTGAAGCACTTTGATGAGATAGCTTCATGACATCGAGATGCCAGATGATTATTTTATTGCTTATTGAAAAATATAAGATTCTCAATAATCACTAGAATCTCTCTAATAAAAAAAAATCGAATTCGATATTTTTTAAGAAGGCACACAACACTAATTTAAAAAAAAAATTTACACCGGCTATAAATTTTCTCAATAAAGTTGAATGAATGAATATGTATATTCAACAAAAAATAGAGGGCTTGTGCTCAAGACACGACATTGGGCTGCCAATTAAAGACTGGACTCGGAAAAAATGAGACACACAAAAATGATCACCAAAAATTCATTTCAAATCGGATACTTCTCAAATATTCAGGGATTAAATAACTAAATATTAGCTATATTTTGGCAAAATTTATTTATAGAATTTCCGCCCTCAAGCTGAATGCTCGTACATTTTTCTTAACACTGCTCATGAGATCTTGGGCGAGGCATTGTTCCATTCTCCCAGTTTTTCTTCAAAGCTTCATCGGTTTTGAATGTTTTTCCGCCTTTCTTCAACTTCTTCTTCATTATCGCCCAAAACTTTTTCGATCGGACGAAGTTCTGGTGTATTTGGCGGGCTCGCCTCCTTCGGGACCACATTAACGCCCTTCGCTTCGTACCAATCCATTACAGGCTTGGCGTAATGGCACGAAGCGATATCCGGCCAGAACAGCGTGGGACCACGGTGAGAGCGGAGGAAGGGCAGCAAGCACTTCTGCAAGCATTCCTTTCGATAAATCTGCCCGTTTATGGTGCCGGTTGTAACGAACGGCTTGCTGTACCGTCCGCACTTGCAGATCGCCTGCCACAACAGGTACTTCTTCGCGAATTTGTCCATCTTTCTCTTCCGGAACTTTTCCAGAACCTCCATGCGGGACGTACCGACAAAAAACTCGAAGCCGGGGATTTGTTTGGTGTCCGCCTTGATATATGTCTCGTCGTCCATGACGAGACAGCCTGGCTTGACCAGCCACTCACGGTACAGCTTCCGCGCACGCAATTTGGCCACCTTGTTTTGCTTGTCAGTCCGGTTTGACGCCTTCCTGACCTTAAAAACACGTAGCCCTGTCCGCTTCATGGTCTGCTGGACGAACCACTTTGACGAATTGACGAAAGGTTCGGGTTATTCTTAAAGTACTGCCTTATCTTACGCGCCTTCTTTGGGTATTCCGTTTTCGGTTTTTGACCGCTTCCAGGGCGCCGCTCAATGGTCTTCGTCTCCTGAAACATCTTCACAACGCGGGACACGGTGGAATGGTGGATTCCAAGCCTTTTGCCGATCCATCTGTGTGACTGACCAGGATTATCGATCGCCGCGCCCAAGATTTGCTGGCGTAGCTCTTCTTGTTTCGAATGCATCTTGAAAACTACTTGACAGATCGCAATAATTGCACACATAAACATTACACTCTAAACTAGTATTACCCAAAATTTGAATATTATTTCCCCACGCGATAAAAAGTAACACCCAAAACAAAGTGTCGCATTTTTTCCGAGTCCAATCATTTTGTCACAGCGGGCTGGAATGTGTCCGATAAGATAGAAAAATATCCAGGAAAATAGAATAAGTCGTCCTGAGAAGCGAAGATGCACCCCTATATAAATCGTTATTTGCTGCATATTAAACCTCGGTTGTTCGAATATGTTATCTCGGATAGGGAAATAACGGGGTATAACTTAAAAATGAGAATGATTTTAACTCTCTCCGTCGAAGCAAGAAGCATTAGGCGAGCGGATTGTACAGTTCTGTCAAACGAACATAAATTACGGGAAAAAGTTCACTGTGAACCATTTTCAAACCGAGAACTTTTCAACCATCTATCGTATCATGGCATTTTCAGGAACAGCTCGTAGGATTGTTTTCCAAATTTCGAAACCATGGTTCAATCCCAGCGGTTTGGCTATTAATCAAGAAATTTACCAAAATCAATGTTTGAAGAAAATTTTTATTCAATTCCTACAAATATATCATGCAGATGGAAATTACGTGTTTTGGCCGGATAAAGCGTTGTGGCATTATTTGAGAAAAACAAAAGCCTTCTTGGAAACCCAAAACATCCCGTATGAACCAAAAAACGCAATCAAACAAAATTGTCCCAGTGTCGCCCGATTGAATTCTTTGGATATTTGAGTTCGCCGGAGTACAAAAACAACTGGAGAACCAAAGACTGTAAACAACAGAATCAAAATATGCTTTCGTCAAATCGATAAAGAAGCTTCACAACACTCCTGTTCCAACATCAGGGCAAAACTGATGACGGACCGTAATCAAATTTTCATAATTTTTTTTTTAAAGTAAAGATAACATTTGCATTGAAAAATGGACTTCTATCGGATGGTGATAAAAAAGCTAATACAGATAATTGCTTTTGATGAATTTCGCCATGGCGGACAAAATCATGCGTGTAGGCATGTTTTTAAGTTTTTGCTTCTTTTTTCTATCAATTTCTCTTCCGTTTTCGCGACAACATGGTTGGAGTAGATCTTACGCTTCAGGTTGGCCCAGAAATTTTCGATGGGACGCAGCTTGGGGACTTTGGGCGGGTTCGCCGACTTGGGTACCACATCGATATTCAGCCGCTCCATATCCTCCAACGATCGCTTCGAATAGTGGGCCGACACCAGATCCGGCAAGAACACCGCGTCTCCGCCTTCATGGTACTTCTTGATGAACGACGCAACTTCCGGCAGGCATTTCGCACTATAAATTTTTCCGTTCACGGCCAGTCCGGATCGAAAGAAGAGCGGCTTTGACATCCCCTTCTCGCTGATTGTCAGCCACAGCAGCACCTTCTTGAGGAACTTGGTGTGCGAAACAAACTTCACCTCTGAGCTCACTTCCTTCGTTGGGAAGAAAAATTCGAAGTGCCCTGCCAGTCTTTGCCATCCAGGGTGAGATAAGTCTCGTCGTCCGTCACCATCGCCACGTCGCGATTCGCCGGTAAAATCGAGTTAACCATCTTATACAGCCGCTGCCGCTGCGTCATTGCCTGCAGCTACGAAACCAGTGGGCGCGACTTCCGCTTCCTGACATGTATGTTCGTGTTCGCCAGGTACTTTTTCACTGTTTGGCCGGTTGAAACGACCTCCCGGCCAAGCGCACACAGCGATGTAGCCACTTTTTTCTCGGTCTTCCTGTTCCGGAACCGGGCTTTCTTTCGATGCTCTGATTGTTGTCTAATAATGCCAAGATGTTGTAGATACCGGTACGGGCATATCCGGCGTCCACAAAGTGCCGCACGATGTCCGTTTTCGACACGGCGGGGTGCAGTTCTTTGAACACGCACACTTTAACGGAAGTGCTTAACTGTTTTTGTCATCACGGATAGAGTTCGACTGATAGAGCTGTCAAGTTCAAGTCAAGTCTGCTGACTCATGGGTTACTATGATTAATGCTGTATGGGTAGTTTCGCGAGTGCGGGTGAAGGTAAACCCATGAAAAATCGGAATCGCAGTTTTTGTCATTTTTTTTTTAAATTGGAAGCAGTTAGAGATAAAAATAAACTTAGATTAAAAACCGAAGAACTATATAAAGAAGAATGGAGTGAAATCTTTGATGGGGAGTCTTCTGAAGATAAAAGTAAAGCTACGAAAAAATTCAAATTCAGGAAATACAACCAATAAAAAGCTTTCAAGTAAGGATTAAAGAGAAACCACTAAAGGATAACTGGAAGACTGTAAATAGGTTTTTTTTTATGCGGAGGACTTGCTCAAAAGAAAACGCAAGTCGACAAAGACCACTTAAATTTTATTTGAATAAAAAAAACAAAAAATATAAGAATGAATTAATGAAGCATGAACATTACGATAGGTTATTGAAGCATGTTTATAGAAATAAATTGACTCTGCTATTTGACATATATTATATAACACTATATGTTGGGATAAAGGGAGGGACCATCAGAGCGAATTGGATAGGAAGAGTGGGACTGCCATCTTCCTATTGTTAACATTTCGTGGGCTCTTCTCCCAATATAGTGGGACATTTTACTAGGCGAGGGATCGGTTTTGGTGTGGTTTCTGCGAACTTGTTTCTGGAAGGAGATTCTCTTTAGACCCCTGTAGCTTTGGTTTACGCGTAAGTGTATCTGCTTACGGGCCCACAATACGTTTTTGGCCCTTCATACAGGAACATGTTGAAACATCTACCACAGTATAACCTTGATCAAATTGTTTAATTAAAACTGTCCATTGCTATAGGCAGTTGCCTTGCTACACTAGATGGTAGTTCACATCATCATCATCATCATCATCATTTTTTTAAACGCAAATGTTAGGACTTTTTTCTTCATTTACAACTAACATAACAATTTTTTTTTTTAATTCCTTTATTATCGAGATTTTCAGCCCTGGGCTGGTTCATCTCCCGTCGTAGTCACTCAAATACTTTTGGGGTTTTTTCGTAACTTGTCCGGGGGTGAGATTTGAACACGTGACTTTGGCGTGAGAGGTATGGATGATAACCACTACGCCGGGGTCGCCCCCCGCTAACATAACAAAATATATAACACACAAATGCTGGATGTCAAAAAAAAATTTATCTTTGAAAACAAGTTAATAGAGAGCATATCGAAATGAAGTTTGCAACATTGATTTTCAAATATAAGACTGAAAAAAAATATTATAAATTTAGTTTTCGATTTATTGGAGAAAAATAACCTTTTGTTGAAAAATTTATAAAAATCTTAGTTTCTGTAGAACGCTCGCACTTTGGACATTCTTCATTAAATTCTGCACAGTTGCTTTTGTGATTTTCCTGGTGGCTGCAGTCCAGTTTTTCAGGAAGTCCTGTATATTTTAGGACACTGTACCCTCCTTCCGAAAGTGCCGCTTGACAATCGCCCAATACCTTTCAATTGGCCTAAATTCCGCACAGTTCGGTGGATTGATATTCTTTTTCGTGAATTGCACATTATTGTATGTAGAACCGACTTAGCGTAGTGGGCTGAAGCCAGATCCAACAAAGAAAGGAGAAGCCTTATGGTTTCCGTACAGTGACAGCAAACTATTTTTCAAACATTCTTCCTTGGCCTTAAGTGAACCATTCTACGACCGCAAATCACAGGTACAAATCGCTTGGAAGGTCTGCACCTTCTGTCCAAACGTCGCCACCATGCTGTCAGCGTCATTCAATTTCGTATACACGGTGTTCAATAAGTTCGAATACAAGTTTTCATCATTGCGTAGGTATGCGCCATGTACATATTCTGCATTGGTATTGGTGTCAGCTTTAGCTTCATTCATACGCTACCGAATGTGCGCGGTGTTGACATTCTGTTAGTTGTTGTTCGTTTGTTACGCGCGATGAAAGAGTATCGGGACTTCGTAATTAAGCGTTTTTTGAACGGTGAGCGACCCGGCGATATATTCCGGCTGCTGAAATCGCATGGAGTCAAGCGGAACTTTGTCTACACGACCATCAGGCGATACCGGGAGACGTCCTCGACCAATGACCGTGCGAGATCCGGTCGGCCGCGTTCAGCGAGGACGCCACGGGTCATCAAGATCGTGAGGAGCGAATTCGGCGCAAAAAGAACCGCTCAATCCGGAAAACGGCTGCAGATCTCAACGTTTCCATTGGAACCGCTCACACCATACTCACCAAGGACCTTGGTTTCAGGCCTTACAAAAACGTAAGGTCCATGGCGTTTCGGAGGCTACCAGCAAAAAGCGGTTGGATCGAGCTAAGAGGATCCTCTCTCGGCACGCTGGTCAGGAGTTTGTTTTTCGGACGAGAAACTGTTCGTGCTGCAGCAGCCGCACGATGTGCAAAATGACCGGGTGTGGGCGCCATCGAGGGACAGCATTCCTGAATCCAATATAAACATCCCTCGGTTCCAAAGTGCCGCGTCGGTGATGGTTTGGGGGGCAGTATGCAAACGTGGTAAGCTACCCTTGGTGTTTATTGAAAAAACGTCAAAATCAACGCGGCGTACTACAAAACTGAGGTTTTGGAAAAGGTTATTGCCCCAGTCTCCGAAGCCTCTACGGCGATGAGCACTACGTGTTCCAGCAGGACGGTGCACCAGCCCATACGGCAAATGTGGTTCAAGCCTGGTGTCGGGACAATTTAACCGACTTTCTGGACAAAACTTTGTGGCCTCCCAGCTCCCCGGACTTGAATCCTCTCGACTTTTTTGTTTGGTCCTATATGATGGCGAAGCTGAACGAATACAAGGTCAGCACTTTGGATCATTTCAAGACGGTAATTCTCAAAATCTGGGACGAAATGCCCATGCAGTCCGTGCGTGCCGCCTGCGACGCGTTCGAGAAACGTTTGAAGCTCGTTAAGGAGTACAAAGGGGGGGTCATTCCAAGAGAAATGTTGTAAACGTTCCTTGTAAACATAGCTTTCAATAACATAAATCCAAAAAATAAAAAAAACATGTTTTCATTTTTTTTTAACAAATTTTGAAAGTGTATCCGAACTTATTGAACACCGTGTAATACTGCGATCCGGGAAACGCTCGCAAATCTTCATTGGACAAGGATTCGTCATCGATCAGGATGCATCCGCCTTTGTGCTCTTTAGAGTCCAATTATACAGTTTTGGCGCTCTTGTTTTGGCCTGATTACTGCTTTTCCCGCAGCTTCTGTTTCTTGTGCGTTTTCAGGGAATTCCGAGCTTTGATCCGTTGAATCATTCCCCGATGCTGGTGTTGAATTGCTTGGCCAAATCCCACATCGACGCCGATGGATTTTTCCTAATGTATTCAACCATTTTCAAATCCTAGCGGGGCTGGCTGGGACCCGGTATCCTGCCGAATAGGGACAAATCTTTGGCGGAAAGGGCTCACCGAACTTTTCGAATACATTTTTGACACTGGTGTGATTCGCTTTCACCCGTTTTACAATTTGGTTGTACGTGACACGCTTTTCCGAGTACTAAATGTACCGATTTTTTTTTACGCTGTATCGAAACCAATCTATAGTAAAACTATTATTGACTTGCAAACAAACATGTCACCGCAAAACACAAACTACTGCTAACTACTTTTCGATTCATTCTTTAATACATTCTTTAATATATCCTGTGACCCGAACTAATTTCATGACTTTTATAAATTCTTTTATGTATTTGATATAAAATCCTCATGTGGTTAACAGAAAGAGAAGCTTCAGTACTTCAGTACCACTGCTTTCTGAACTTTCAAAAAATATTTAAAATTATTCATTAAGCTTGTCACGCTCTTCCAGTCGATGCCTTTGAGATTTTCTGAGACGAAAAATCTCTGATCACATCTTCCTTTGGGAGGGAAGTCGTTGGTCCCGGCCTATTTATTGATGGGTTCGAATGTAGAGCCCAGGTCGTCTCATTGGCGTGACGGTTCAGCTTCAGGCTGAAAGTTACGTAAACATGAAACAACAACTTTGCTCGGGAAATTAGTTATAAAAGAGAAAGTAAACATAGAGAGTCCTTTATTGTTGCAATGGACCTTTTGAAAAATTAAACCAGAATTATTTTGAAAAAACATGAATTTGAACTTGGTACGCATAAATACGATCCTATACGGGTCCTCCCTTAGCTCAGTTGGCTACAAAGCAACACCATGCTGGAGGTGGCTGGGATCGATTCCCGGTCTGGTCTAGGAATTTTTCGTTAAGGAATATTTTCGACTCCATGGGCTTATGGTATGGTTGCACTTGCCACACAATCATACTAATGCAAAAATGGTACCTGGCATGGAAAGCTCTCAATTAATTACTGTGGAAGTGCATTTAGAACACTAAGTTGATAGCAAGCAATAAGCTAATTGCGAAAGCAATAGCTTGAAACGCTAAGAAAGAAGAAAGAAGACGCATCAATACGAACTAAAATCATCAAATGTTTGGTAGTCTTACTGTCAAACCCGAGAATAATTTCTTTCCTTTCCGGAAAACACTTAAATTCGTAGTAATTAACAGTGCTGTTTTGAATTAAAGCATCGGACATTTTTATCCGAGGAGTATACCGGATAAAAATATATTGCAGAAAAATGAGCTCCGTCAACGAAAAATGAGCGCTTGTCAACGTGAAATTTAGCAAAAAAAATACATATCGCATTAAGAAGAAATCAACAAAAACATCAAAAGTACAAAAAATACACGTTGCAAAATTTCCATCACACCATAGCTCAATTCAATTTATCGATGTTGCCTTATAAAATATATGCAAAAGCCGTCGAACCAGCAAGGTGACTGAAATTGGGAAACAGTACCGTTGATAAAGTATTTGTATGCAAATTGCTAACCCATACCTTGGATTGGAAAAAACCATGGATTAAGAAAGCACTGTGGATGGTAGACCTCGATGACGCAGTGTAAAGAATCCATTTTTATCCCCTTAGCGGATGGTCGCTATAGCTCGGTAAAACTGTTCTGGACGAAAAGTGAAATGGAAAACTTTTTCTTCGTTGATAGCTGTTGACAGAGAGATAGTAACGCTTCTACTGGTAAGGGTTGCTGAGTCGAGGAAAGAATGACAATTTATGCAAAGGAATAGACACAGCTTATTCATGTAAAACGTTTTTCAAGAGCTTTCAGCCCTGAAGGGACGACGCACATGATGCATTCAGCCTGGAGGATGGTTTTTCTGAATGACTGTTGACAATATCCGCGGTGTACAATGATGAGTATAATGTATAATCTTGATGCTAATAGTGAACCTACACCAGGAGCGATGACAATACATTTTACACGAAAGCTGAGAATCACTCAAAAGTGAGTTTAATGTGATAGACCACTCTCGATTTAGGTCATATTTGGTAATTTTATTCTGTTTTTTTAACAACATCCGCGATCTAAATTGTAACAACCTTTGTTATAAAACCAGCATAACTGAATAACAACACTTGAAATAATTTTGTTATTCCCTATTGGTCGGGATAGTTTCGAGTGGATATCAACGTCCATGTAGCGGATAGGACAACAGGCTGGTAACAATGCAACGCTGGTGTCGATTCTTAATAATTATACAAAAGTATCCCTGGACTCTTTTTCACGAGTGGCGAATCGTGATTCAGGAACAACTTCAAACAAACTTGGCTAAAAACTGCCACTTGACAGTCCTTATAATATGCAAATATCTTGCATGTAAAGAGTTTTGTTAATGAGCTAGTACGCTTTGATTAATTAGGGTGCGGCGGAACCAAACTGTATTATCAATGTTAAAACATTTCTCTCCCTGTTAATATTACTCTACGGGATGTACTGTAGGGAAGTTTTATCGTTCATTAAGTTAAAATATGAAGCAAGCAAGAAACCTCAACAGAAGACATTTTTCGTTTCTGGGATGGTAAAATAAAGCTCACCAAAAATGTACTCCTTCCTATTGTGCACTTAATGTACATTGATTCAAGCAATTCACAAACTTTGCGTATGCTCCTGACCTGCCAAGTCTCACTTACTATGCTGCAGTGTGACACTGAAATAGGCGACGATGTGCCACTATGTCGTAAGAGGAAAAGATAAATTGGCTTATTATGTAAACAAACACCATCATACGGTGAATGGCTCTTAGCTCCACCGACCGCCATTCGCTTGCTCACTTCTGCGCTGACTGCATGTGTATGCCATCATCAACAACAATAATATAGCGACATCAACAGGGAAAAGCAAAAAGCAAAGTTCTATAGTTTTCCCTCGCCTGCAACAAAGACGACATCGCATCGCAACAGTCCAAATGACCAAAAATAAATAACTCTGCGCTCTCGTTCATACCTCTCGCTGCCACCTTCTGTAGGAGTTGCAGTTTTCTAGTAGATGTGGCAACAACAACCGGCAGTAGCATTAAGGGACTAGGAAATGTGCTGAGCACAAAAAATGTCATTTCCTTTATCTTAACTTGAAAGGAGCATTATGTGGACGAAATAAATATTGCCACTACAAGAATAAGTATTCGTCCAAACATTCACAGCAATGGAAAGGATGGCTTCCGGTTAAGAGTGTTGAGGCAAAACGAGCAATTTTAAATTATACATAATATTAAATACAATAAATTTTATTCATACCCACATAGAAGATTGACACAAGAA
This sequence comes from Aedes japonicus, assembly GCA_034211315.2. Lineage (NCBI taxonomy): Eukaryota > Metazoa > Arthropoda > Insecta > Diptera > Culicidae > Aedes > Aedes japonicus. The sequence goes on from JASCZW010002985.1 coordinate 58,909, forward strand.
GTGTTTGAATAATTTTATATTGTTTATGTTTAGTTCACGTTGATGAATTTCATGGTTTAACAGAATATTCATTGGGTGAAATAATGTCATGTTTTGCTACTCTAATGGCCCATTAGGATTGCACATGCTTGACAATGTTGCGCCACGAAACTCGACTGAAGGTTGCTTGTCTCCAGTTCCTTGAGCATCCAAACTTCCATGATCTTGCACTACTTGATAGAACCATCTTGTTCCGGCTGTATTCGAGGCATACTTCATCTTTTCGGGATTGTTGTCCGGCATTCTTTCAACATAATTTCGTATGAGTTTTTCTTACTTCGAGTATTAGAAACTAAAACTACATATTTTTGTGTAACGCCTTTTGGCCTACTATTCAGAGTTGTTTTGACGCACTATGCAGGAAGAGTGTAGTTAGAAAGTCGCCTCTGATGTTAGTTGAAGAGTAGTAGACCGAAATGCGTTACGCAAAATAAAAATGCTATTACAGTTTCTAATCACCACAGAAAGCCTATTCATGCTTTTGCGACTGGTAGGATACTGTGTTCTTCATAGAGTTGCGCCGTTTTCACATACATCGCCCTGGGCACACGTTGCCCGAAAACCCCTAAGTACTCTCGCGTCAGCATCAAGCATTGTCTATGTCCGTAGAGATTTACCGGTCTTATCAACGTCTCGTACATTGTATACTTAGTACAGGGGAGAAATGTAACAGACCTCAGGGTCTTGTAGAATCCATAGTAAGCTCGACATCCAGCACTAATGAGTCTCCGAATTTCTCTGCTGCAGTTATTTTTCGACGTCATCAATGATCCGAGGTACACCAATTCCTCCACCGCCTCGTACTCATATCCGTCGATCGACACATTTTGACCTATGAGCGCTCTAAAGGGTGATACGGTCAAAATTTGGTCAAGGGAAAACGCGTGTAAATCGGTGAAATCGTTTATTTAAAAAATCAAATTAAATTTCTTTTTCAAGTTCAATTAGTATAAAATTCAGGAAAAATATTCAGTTAGGCTTCCGCTTTTCCAAATCCGAATTGCCGGGCCTTACGCTTGACCCCTGCCATCAGATTTTGTACAGCCACCTTCTCCACCTTCTTCGCCGCAGAAAGCCAGTTTGCCTTGAACTGCTGCTCGTCCTTAGCAGTTTTTTTGGTCTACTTTAGGTTCCGCTTGACAATAGCCCAGTATTTTTCAATTGGGCGGAGCTCTGGCGTGTTGGGAGGGTTCTTGTCCTTGGGAACCACCTGCACGTTGTTGGCGGCGTACCACTCCATGGCCTTTTTACCGTAATGGCAAGATGCCAAATCCGGCCAAAACAGTACGGAACAACCGTGTTTCTTCAGGAAAGGCAGCAGACGTTTATTCAAACACTCTTTCACGTAAATTTCTTGGTTGACAGTCCCGGAAGCTATGAAAATGCTGCTTTTCAAGCCACAGGTACAGATGGCTTGCCAAACCAGATATTTCTTTGCGAACTTTGACAGTTTCGTGTGCTTGAAAATATCTGCTACCTTTCCCTTCCTTTGCCGTATAAAACTCCTGTCCCGGAAGCTGCTTGTAGTCGGCTTTGACGTAGGTTTCGTCGTCCATTACCACGCAGTCAAACTTCGTCAGCATCGTCGTGTACAGCCTCCGGGATCGCGCTTTGGCCGTCGTATTTTGTTTATCATCGCGATTTGGAGTCACTACCTTCTTGTAAGTCGATAGTCCGGCTCGTTTTTTGGCTCGATGCACGGTTGTAGACGATACACCCAGCTTATTTGCGGCATCTCGGAGAGATAGGTTAGGGTTTCGCTTGAAACTACCGGCAACTCTCTTTGTCGTCTCAGCGGCTTCCGGTTTTCGATTTCCCTCGATCCAGACTTCCTGGCTGTCGACAAACGTTCCCCAAACACTTTAATTACATTTGTAACGGTTGATTTGGCAACTTTTAGCGATTTTGCCAACTTTGCGTGTGAGTAGCTCGGATTTTCGCGATGCGCGAGCAAAATTTTGATACGCTGCTCTTCTTGCTTGGACGGCATTTTGACAACTGAAGAGTGAATTCCAAAATCAAAATAGGAGCAACATTCTACACACACACCTTCAAAATGAGGGGTGTTCAGGTTTTTAAAATGCAAAATTGAAAGAAATACGTCAAGTTGATATTGACCAAATTTTGACCGTATCGCCATTTAACGCGCTCGGTTCTTCCTTCCAACACATATTTAGTCTTCGACGTCGTCACCTTTAATCTAACCTTTTCTGTCTCAAGTCTCAGCTTGATGTACTGATCAGCAACCACTTGAAACGTTCTTCTGACAATGTCCAAGTCTCGTCAGTGAAACAGATGACCTGGGTGAGTTTATTGAAAATCGTAACCCGAACGTTTCTAGCGCAATATTAAACTGGAAACAGGAAAGATTTTTTCCTTGCCGAAGTCCTTTGCATGTTTCAAACGAAACCAATAACGCACAGTTTTGTCAGTTTCTTGAGAAACCCGTTCTCGTCCTTAACCTTTAAAGTTCTTCACGATACATCCTATCATATGTGACCATGAAGTCTATGGACAGATGAGGCGTGGGAATTTGCTATTCACGGCACTTTTGAATGATCTGCCGCAAGGTAAAAATTTGGACTATTGTCGATCGACCGTCCACAAAATCTGTCAGATAACTTCCTACAAATTTGCTTGCTGCTGTGGTAGACGGCGGAAGATGATCTGGGAAAGTATTTGGTGCGTTGAGAATAGTAATCGCTCGGCAGTTCTCGTATTCCAATTGTTCACCCTTTTTGAAGACTCGATATATAACTCCCTCTTTCTACTCCTCCGGTAGCTAAGTAGTATCCCAGGTCCTACCAATAGATGAACGCAAGTCGCTAACCTATCCGAACCCATGGATTGTACCGTGTTGGGCATCGGTACCAAATATTTTTTTCAAGCCAGAGTCTGTACTTTTCCCATTTTAAGTTAATGATCCGAATCGATATTTGCGCCACGATAGCAGCTGCTCACTACGGTATTATCCAAAACGTGATCGATTACTGATTCGTTCTGTTGTGGTGATTTCCAGGTGTGATGATTTGTAAGGCTATGTTCATAATAAGTTCTACGTACGTTCATGTTCTTGGAAGCAACTAAATCGACGAGTCTGTTTTCGTTCGAATGATAGTGTGTACTGAATATTCGATGTCGATTTTAACGGAATAAATAGGGCAACTGTCGTATTCTCGCTTCAACCGCACGTAAATAGCATCTCTATCGTCACTTCCGGATGGCTGACTAAAACTATACCTATAATTTGTTATTCAATAAGTTTAAAAAGTCCATTAATGGTTGCTTTACAGCATTTTTATTAAAACTTCAAAGTTACCGCATTAGATGGTTACATTTTTCTAGTTTGAACGAAATCTCGAACCTTCCTCTTGATGGAGCCCATCAATCCCCGCACAGTGGAAACAGACACAAAATCAGCGCATTTCTTCCATTTTGCCCAAATTTGCTGGATATCATTAGCTAGGGCGCCTCTTCGTGGAAGTCGCTGCTTTAGAATTGCCCAGTATTTTTTCGATTGGTCAAAATTCCGTGCAATTCGGATGATTAATTAGCTTAGAGACAAACCCGGTCTTGTTGGCAGCATACCACTCCAGAACCACCTTGGAGTAGTGGCAGCTGGCAAAATCGGGACAAAAAATGACTTTGCCTCTATGCTTGCGGATAATCGGCAATGCACGCTTTTCCAGGCATTCTTCGATGTAAACTTGGGATATCATCGTCGAGGATGTGACGAATGGTTCCGTTTACAGACAACTACAAATCGCTTGCCAAGAAAACGATCGCAGCACGCCGTGCTTGGAAACTGTCGTGTTTTTGTTTTGCTGCGTCCTGTTGTTTTTTTGTGCTTGGCCCCCGCACCCGGAGGAAGAGTTAATATCAGCTTTGTTGTGTTTGTTAGTGCTGTTAGTATTGTGCCACGCGCACATGAATGATTATAATAGAGTATTTTTCCGCTTTGTCTCGAGTGACTTGATGATTGTAAGCAGTTAAGAAGTCGATATAGAGTCACCTCATAGCAGGGTGTTTTGATTGTTGGCAGTGTGTGGAGAGAGAAAAAAGACAATAGTAACTAATGTCGATTCGTACACAGCATTTAAGAGGGGATGTACAGAGCATTTTAATTAAGTAGTTTGGTTTTTTTTTTTTTTTTTTTTTCAATTAGTTTATAATCGTTTATGGAGAGTAGGCTGTGCTGTTGAGCGAAGAAGGCGTGTTTTTTCTCCTCCGGTGTGCATTTCGTGCTCGTTAGTACATGCCTTAAAAGTTCGTCGACAATTTTGGTTGTTTCTCGCGACTGATTTGTAAATTTGTAAAAAAATTATCAAAAATGGAGTGAAGCGCATTTAAGAATTGTGAACAACTTATTGCGGATTTTAAGTGAGCTTGTACAAATAGTTTCTGTGAAAGAGAGTTGGCTGCGCTGTGGATCCAAATGGTTGCAAACCAGTTCGCGCGTGTGATATTTGCAATTTTTTGTTGATTGTCACCCGTAATGCGCTACAATTTCGTCGTGAAGTGTTTCTCGGAGTGTGGTGCCAGTGTTGAGCATCCAAAATCTCACTCAAACGTGGGCCCAGGTAGTGAAAATGAAAAAAGTGTCCTCAATTGAATAAAATTTCTTCATCCGCTCCCGTCGTCATGGTTGTCATGCCAGCGGAATCAACAACGCAAGAAGAGCTGGTGTCGTTGTAGTGGTAGTGTAATGAAAGTTTCTTGTGTTGCTAGCTTGCGGTTGTATCGGAGCCAATTTGGATGGAATGTATTCGAAAGCTTTGAACTTGATAGTTTTAAAACGAAGATTCTCTATGGAAAAAAATACGACACACAAAGAGATACATTGTTCTGATCGCAGTGGAAAAGATTTTGTCAGCCATATTTTCCATATGTATCTGTTAGTACTTAAAAAGAAATAAGGTTCTACCTAATGTGAAAAAACCTATGAACCTGTGATTTGCTCACATTTCTCCAATTGGATACGGGATCAAACATTCAGCTAAGTATAGTGTTTTAAATAGTATTGCTCCATTCAAACATACATTAAATAGCACAAAGAAATATTGGCAAACATGAACGGATCATGCGAGCGGAGGCGCTTTTTACACGGAGAAATCCAGACGTGCGGCGTTTGCGTGTTTTTTCTGTCTGTCTCTTTCTCTCCTACTACTCTGGGTTTTGCATTCGTTCGTTTTTGCTGTTCGATCAGTATGTATTCTCATTGCAGTTCGGAACCGGAAAAAGTCACTCACGCAGATCTATGTAACTGATTTTCCATATGGTGGCAGGGTGTTGCATCTGGGGCGCTGTGTAGCACCTCAGATGCACTGCACGGCGCGCTTGATGCGCCACAGTGCAAACGTACGAAAGAAGACTGGAATCGACTGGCGCTAGTGGGATTTTCCAGTTTTCGGCTTATTGCGTCGGAGGGAGGGATTTGCGTCGGAAAGGGAGAGAGGCATATGAAACAATTTCTTCCCGAAGAAAGGTTAACCCTAAATTCAACAACTACTCTCAATCATTCCCTATTTAATGCCCCGTCTCTTGTTAATTTGTCATGTTCTCTGTGGAGTATTTTGACGTTTTGTCCACGCAAACCTGTGCACCGTTCGCTGTCTGAAACAAATTTCAGTACTTTCAGGTTCATCTAGGCATAATTGATAAATATATTAGTAAACGTTTCCTCTGCTTGGTAATAATTTTAATTTTCAGCTGCGCATTTCTGCAGTTTTGTGGGTTTTGACTCCCTAGCCCGCGTTGTGAGGCATGTGCATTATTCCTGGTTGTTTGCTGAGTTCACGTTTGCTAATGACTACTGTCATTTTTATCATTTCCATTGTTTGCCCTTGTAGTCAGTGCATATGTTTGTTGGGGTTTGATTAATTTATATATTTAGAATAAGATCTTTTATTATCATATATATTTATTTATATTTTTATATTTTTTATGGTCCACTTGTCCTGTTAACTCTAATACTTTGCTTTTTTAATATGTCCCCTATTATTTCACATTTCATTCCAAATATTCAATAGTTTTCTGATCACATGAAGCTTTGTTTCTATTAATATTATTTTTCAGGAAATCCCGGATGGTTGTGCACTAGATGATACGTGTTCGTTGTTCGACAGGATAACCCTCTCTCTAATAACATTTCATTACATGTGTCACATATGAAAGGTCGAGGAGTTCTCCTCGTCTCTCCTTCTGAACTTCATCTACTATTCCATGCATAAAATCCATTCCGCCTCTAAGTAGTATAGGATTGTGTCTGGATGTTTTTGTTGGGAGGTGTTGTGGTTGGATGTTTCATTTGTTTCGGAGGTCGTCAAATTCGGAATTTTGACGTTTTTCTGTGGTCTATTGAAATAAACCACCCACACTTGTGAGTGGCCCCAACGGCATCCCTACTGTTGGTTTAAATCGGTCCTCAATCTCAATGTTTCTACGTATTTTTGTATTCTGTTGAAGAGTGGCCCCAACAGCTTCCTTGCTGTTGGTTTGAATCGTTGAAGACCGAAGACCGAAACACTCGATGTTTTAACATATTTTGTATTCCACTGAAATAAACCACCCACACTTGTGAGTGGCCTCAACAGCATCCCTACTGTTGGTTTCAATCGGGCCTCAAACTCGGTGTTTTAAAATACTTTTGTATTCTACTGAAATAAACCACCCACACTTGTGACTAGCCCCAACAGCATCCTTACTGTTGGTTTAAATCGAAAGTCAAACTCGGTGTTTTAAAATACTTTTGTATTCTGCTGAACAAACCATTCACACTTGTGAGTGGCCCCAACAGCATCCCTAATGTTGGTTTAAATCGATCCTCAAACTCGATGTTCTTAACGTATTCTTGTATCCCATTGAATAAACCACCCACACTTGTGAGTGGCACCAACGGCATCCCTACTGTTGGTTTAAATCGGTCCTCAAACTCGGTGTTCTTAGCGTATTCTTGTATTCCATTGAAATAAACCACCCACACTTGTGAATGGCCCCAACAGCATCCTTACTGTTGGTTTAAATTGGTCCTCAAACTCGGTGTTTTAAAATACTTTTATATTCTGCTGAAATAAACCCCACACACTTGTGAGTGGCCCCAACGGCATCGCTACTGTTGGTTTAAATCGGTCCTCAAACTCGATGTTCTTAACGTATTCTTGTATTCCGTTGAAATAAACCACCCACACTTGTGAGTGGCCCCAATAGCATCCTTGCTGTTGGTTTAAAACGGTCCTCAAACTCGGTGTTTTAAAATACTTTTGTATTCTGCTGAACAAACCACCCACACTTGTGAGTGGCCCCAACAGCATCCCTACTGTTGGTTTAAATCGATCCTCAAACTCGATGTTCTTAACGTATATTTGTATCCAATTGAATAAACCACCCACACTTGTGAGTGGCCCCAACAGCATCCCTACTGTTGGTTTAAATCGGTCCTCAAACTCGGTGTTTTAAAATACTTTTGTATTCTACTGAAATAAACCACCCACACTTGTGAGTAGCCCCAACAGCATCCTTACTGTTGGTTTAAATCGGTCCTCAAACTCGGTGTTTTAAAATACTTTTGTATTCTGCTGAACAAACCACCCACACTTGTGAGTGGCCCCAACAGCATCCCTACTGTTGGTTTAAATCGATCCTCAAACTCGATGTTCTTAACGTATATTTGTATCCCATTGAATAAACCACCCACACTTGTGAGTGGCACCAACAGCATCCATACTGTTGGTTTAAATCGGTCCTCAAACTCGGTGTTCTTAACGTATTCTTGTATTCCATTGAAATAAACTACCCATACTTGTGAGTAGCCCTAATAGCATCCTTACTGTTGGTTTAAATCGGCCCTCAAACTCTGTGTTTCAACTTTTTGTGTATTCTGCTGAAATAAACCACCCACACTTGTGAGTGGCCACAACAACATCCTTACTGTTGGTTTAAATCGGTCCTCAAACTCGGTGTTTTAAAATGCTTTTGAAGTTCTGCTGAATAAACCATCCACACTTGTGGAGTGGCCCCAACAGCATCCCTACTGTTGGTTTAAATCGGTCCTCAAGCTCGGTGTTTTAAAATACTTTTGTATTATGCTGAAATAAACCACCCACACATGTGGCCCCAATAGCATCCCTACTGTTGGTTTAAATCGGTACACAAACTCGGTGTTCTTTACGTATTCTTGTATTCCATTGAAATAAACTACCCACACTTGTGAGTGGCCCCAACGGCATCCTTACTGTTGGTTTAAATCGGTCCTCAAACTCGGTGTTTTAAAATACTGTTGTATTCTGCTGAAATAAACCACCCACACTTGTGAGTGGCCCCAACGGCATCCCTACTGTTGGTTTAAATCGATCCTCAAACTCGATGTTCTTAACGTATTCTTGTATTTCATTGAAATAAACTACCCACACTTGTGAGTGGCCCCAATAGCATCCTTACTGTTGGTTTAAATCGGTTCTCAAACTCGGTGTTTCAAAATACTTTTGTATTCTGCTGAAATAAACCACCCACACTTGTGAGTGGCCCCAACAGCATCCTTACTGTTGGTTCAAATCGGTCTTCAAACTCGGTGTTCTTAACGTATTCCTTTGTTCCATTGAAATAAACTACCCACACTTGTGAGTGGCCCCAATAGCATCCTTACTGTTGGTTTAAATCGGTCCTCAAACTCGGTGTTCTTAACGTATTCTTGTATTCCATTGAAATAAACTACCCACACTTGTGAGTGGCCCCAATAGCATCCTTACTGTTGGTTTAAATCGGTCCTCAAACTCGGTGTTTTAAAATACTTTTGTATTCTGCTGAAATAAACTACCCACACTTGTGAGTGGCCCCAACAGCATCCTTACTGTTGGTTCAAATCGGTCTTCAAACTCGGTGTTCTTAACATATTCTTCTATTCCATTGAAATAAACCACCCACACTTGTGAGTGGCCCCAACAGCATCCTTACTGTTGGTTTAAATCGGTCGTCAAACTTGATGATCTTAACGTATTCTTGTATTCCATTGAAATAAACCACCCACACTTGTGAGTGGCCCCAATAGCATCCCTACTGTTGGTTTAAATCGGTCCTCAAACTCGGTGTTTTAAAATACTTTTGTATTCTGCTGAAATAAACCACCCACACTTGTGAGTGGCCCCAACAGCATCCTTACTGTTGGTTCAAATCGGTCTTCAAACTCGGTGTTCTTAACGTATTCCTTTGTTCCATTGAAATAAACTACCCACACTTGTGAGTGGCCCCAACAGCATCCCTGCTGTTGGTTTAAATCGGTCGTCAAACTTGATGTTCTTAACGTATTCTTGTATTCCATTGAAATAAACCACCACACTTGAGTGGCATCCCCTACTGTTGGTTTAAATCGGTCCTCAAACTCGGTGTTTTAAAATACTTTTTTATTCTGCTGAAATAAACCACCCACACTTGTGTCTGGCCCCAACAGCATCCCTACTGTTGGTTTAAATCGGTCGTCAAACTCGATGTTCTTAACATATTCTTCTATTCCATTGAAATAAACCACCCATACTTGTGAGTGGCCCCAACAGCATCCTTACTGTTGGTTCAAATCGGTCTTCAAACTCGGTGTTCTTAACGTATTCCTTTGTTCCATTGAAATATACTACCCACACTTGTGAGTGGCCCCAACAGCATCCCTGCTGTTGGTTTAAATCGGTCGTCAGACTTGATGTTCTTAACGTATTCTTGTATTCCATTGAAATAAACTACCCACACTTGTGAGGCCAATAGCATCCCTACTGTTGATTTAAATCGGTCCTCAAACTCGGTGTTTTAAAATACTTTTGTATTCTGCTGAAATAAACCACCCACACTTGTGAGTGGCCCCAACAGCATCCCTACTGTTGGTTTAAATCGGTCCTCAAACTCGGTGTTCTTAAACGTACTTCTGTATTCTGTTGAAATAAACCACCCACACTTGTGAGTGGCCCCAACAGCATCCCTGCTGTTAGTTTAAATCGGTCTTCAAACTTGATGTTCTTAACGTATTCTTGTATTCCATTGTAATAAACCACCCACACTTGTGAGTGGCCCCAATAGCATCCCTACTGTTGGTTTAAATCGGTCCTCAAACTCGGTGTTTTAAAATATTTTTATATTCTGCTGAAATAAACCACCCACACTTGTGTGTGGCCCCAACAGCATCCCTACTGTTGGTTTAAATCGGTCGTCAAACTCGATGTTCTTAACATATTCTTCTATTCCATTGAAATAAACCACCCACACTTGTGAGTGGCCCCAACAGCATCCCTACTGTTGGTTTAAATCGGTCCTCAAACTCGGTGTTTTAAAATACTTTTGTATTCTGCTGAAATAAACCACCCACACTTGTGAGTGGCCCCAACAGCATCCCTACTGTTGGTTTAAATCGGTCCTCAAACTCGGTGTTTTAAAATACTTTTGTATTCTGCTGAAATAAACCACCCACACTTGTGAGTGGCCCCAACAGCATCCTTACTGTTGGTTTAAATCGGTCGTCAAACTTGATGTTCTTAACGTATTCTTGTATTCCATTGAAATAAACCACCCACACTTGTGAGTGGCCCCAACAGCATCCCTACTGTTGGTTTAAATCGGTCCTCAAACTCGGTGTTTTAAAATACTTTTTTATTCTGCTGAAATAAACCACCCACACTTGTGTGTGGCCCCAACAGCATCCCTACTGTTGGTTTAAATCGGTCCTCAAACTCGGTGTTTTAAAATACTTTTGTATTCTGCTGAAATAAACCACCCACACTTGTGTGTGGCCCCAACAGCATCCTTACTGTTGGTTTAAATCGGTCTTCAAACTTGATGTTCTTAACGTATTCTTGTATTCCATTGAAATAAACCAACCACACATGTGAGTGGCCCCAACAGCATCCCTACTGTTGGTTTAAATCGGTCCTCAAACTCGGTGTTTTAAAATACTTTTGTATTCTGCTGAAATAAACCACCCACACTTGTGAGTGGCCCCAACGGCATCCCTACTGTTGGTTTAAATCGGTCCTCAAACTCGATGTTCTTAACGTTTTCTTGTATTCTATTGAAATAAACCACCCACACTTGTGAGTGGCCCCAATAGCATCCTTACTGTTGGTTTAAATCGGTGCCAAAATTTGAATAGCATTAATGTGCATCTCTGTACAGAGAATAAATCGGGAACATAATTAAATATCATATTCGCTGCCGACGTCAGTTGAATTCAGCACACCGTTTACCAAAACGGATCCGGCTGCCAACCCAATCATTTTATCCAACATCCCAGTGATTTCTCGTGGAAGTGCAGAGGTGTTCTCGGCTTCCAACAAAGCGAGTATCACGTCAACATATTCCTACCCATTCCCTATTTGACCTGCATTCGGACGAGGCCGGCGCCAGTATTGCCTTAGTTTAAGATCACCAGTTTTTACACATTGAGGATGTATGCTAGTCCCAAGTATCATCCTTTGGTTCTTTGTGTAATAACAGCTGATCTGGCAATAACGGAGTAGCAACCTCGGGCGGTCAATCATGCTCATGCTCATGCTCATGCTCAATTAGTTTATAATCGTTTATTGTTTTTGTGTGGCGCTTCTTCAAGAAAATCAATGTAACAATGAAAAGACATATGTCTTAAGTTACGAAATATAAATAAATAAAAAAATAAAAAAAAATAATCAGTTCAGTGTAGAGAACGGCCATTTGCTGGTCAGAAGCAAACGAAGTTAACACGCATGCGTGCGTGAGTGGCTGTCATATAATTTCAGATGCACTCACCACGTAGTGTACAGATAGAGAGCTGTGAAGTTTTATTTCTTTCGTTACACAATGATTGTGATTTTTCAATTTAATTTTTATCTCATAAGTGTTCTTTTACCTGTGATTTTCATTGTATTGTATTGTGCGTGAAGTACTAATTGTATTCGGGCTGTTCCATTCGAAACGGATGATTGCTACTTCTGTATAGACATAACTGAATCCTTTAGTATCACAGGGAAGCCGTCCAAATGAATATTGAACATCAACAACAATATCCGGTGAGATCTATCTGAATTCGAACGATAGTGCTAAGTACGTGCTATCCTCAAAACATTCAGATTTAATGATGGAAGTGTATGCACAGTACATATATCCATTTGATGTCTGTACTGTGTTTATGCGGGGCTTTTTGTAAGTGAAAGTGAGCTCGGAATGGACGTGAGTAACCAGGCATTCTGAAATGGATAATTAGAACCCAACAGAGCTATAACCTTCCCACTCCCGGGCTAAAAATCTTTGTCAAGTCGACAACAGTTCGTTTAACTGCAAACATTTTTCTTCCATAAAATCACTGCCGGACGATGGGCGTTGGATTGTACACACACACACAGACACACACACACGCGCGCGTGCGCGCGCACACAACTACAAATCGCTTGCCAAATCATAGCCTTCTTCGTGAACTTGTCGGCAAACACGAATTTGAATCTTCCCAGTACACCCTCACGTCCAGTCGCGATGTGCAACTTTTGTCCGAAAGCTGCTTAAAATCGAGTTTGACGTATGTTTCGTCATCGATCAAAGTACAGCCCGTGTTACGTCAAAACACGGTCGTACAAAAGCCTTGCACGCTTTAGGCCACAGAACTCTGCTTCATGTGTCGGTTCGGATGTTAACTGGATTTGTTCGATTTGCATCCTTCCCTGGCAAGCATGTTTTGCACCGTTTGAAAGTTAGCGTTATACCTTCTGGTCACATCTTGGATCAAAATACCGGGGTTAGCTTTAACGCGCCTCAACACCTTGCTGACGAAGCTAACGATCCATGGGTCCAGTTTTTCGTAGGTCCACTCGATTCCTTTCCACACTCAGGGTTTCCTTGAAAGTTTTGAGCATTCGAGCTTGCAACCGGACCTCTCCGGATTTTCCAGGGTTTTTTTTCACAATATTGTTTTTCATCTTTCGAGTTATTTCTGAACGCGATCGACTTCTTTATGAAACCTCCTTTGTAATTAATGGCACAGAGCTAAGAACATTATGTTACAAATTAAAAAGAAACGTCTCTCTAGTGATTGCATGAACAATTGGCAGATCTACTATATCGACTCAAAATGTAATTGAAAAAAAATCTCAACCACGTGGAGTTGTCCAGATATTTTTAAGGGTTTCTAACATGGGATTCGAACCTGTATATTTGAGAAGAGCTGTTATAGAATCTGTGGTTGATATCACTAGGCCATGGTGACTCGTGAGTAGATACTTGATTAATGAGTATGAAGTTCTGACTCTCGACAGTATTTTAATTTTTATTTTGGGAAACATAAATTATTCCCGCCCACCGCTGCAGAAACACGGTCATACATAAGTATGATTAAAGAAAAGCAGCAATTGGCTGGTCTTCACGAAACTCATTTCGTGCATTATATAAAAAGGTGTAATGATAGCATTTCATGAGACATTTGTTCTTTGTACAAACTCCATGTTTACAAAACGAGCGAAAGCTAATCAGCCTTGTAGAGTGGGAACTGAGCTCGTTGACCATTCTAACTTTGAGTGGATTGGAGCGCTGAATCCCAGTTCTAAATGTGCGAAATAGTCGGTACATGCTAAAAATAAACCCAACAAGGTATCCTCCCCCTTGCCTACCCTGCACTGGGTAGTATGCTAAACGGTTATGTGCCTGATCGGATACTACAGTTCAATGCCCTCCGCTCGTTTTCAAACTTTTATCTTTCAATTTCAAAGCCTGCCGTTACCCTAACTTTCTCTTCATTTCTGTTCGTTCTAGCAATAAATTACCGTTCACTCCTAGAGTTTCAAGCTTATTGCTTTCACAATTAGCTTATTGCTTACTATCAACTCAGTGTTCCAAATGCACTTATTAAGCTTCCGATGACAGGTACCATTTTTGCATTAGTGTTGGTAAGCCGCCCCCAGCTTTGTAGCTGCACCTGTGCCGACTGACCTCAGGGAGAACCCAATTTCCACAACTCTGGCAGAAAGTTTAACCACCCCAATGACGACACTTTCCTGTAAATTTCTTGCGACATTATAATCTCGAACTCGTGAAGCCTCAATAAGTCGGAAAGAATAAGGTTACTTCCAAGAAAATTGAGAGACAGCCCATATTCACATTGATAGCTTCCTTTACAGGACTAGAAGGGATCATGGCCTCCCAGGATAAGTAGGCCACCCACAAGATCATCTATCACACCCACAAAAATCGTTTATTGGTAAAAAATAATACGATTTCAACAGTTACCAATGAAACGTCAACAACAGCATAAAAATTGGTGAAATTTAAAGGAATTTGCTCGCGTTGAAAAAGAGTTTCAGTTTTTTATACTTTTTTTAAGTGAACTAGTGAAGTGTTACCTTAAATTATCCTAGTTTTCGAATAACAATGTAAAGAAAGGGGACACCTGTTTATCAATAGTTAATTGTTAAAACTAAACAAAAATTTGTGAATTTCGCTCAGTGCGTAAAAACATTGTTTACTTTAGGTGTGTTACCTGAAAAATCGAAAAAAGGTGAGAAATTAGCTTATTAACTCGCAGATTAATTCTGCTCAAATGGTTTTCCGAAAAGTTTCGAAAATTGGCAAAAGCGTGAAGGGCATTAAATTCTACAGTGTTCAAGATTGTTGAGAAGTACGGAAAAACGTGTTCACTTGAAGATTAGCCGAAATCTGGATGCAAAAATGGGGCATCGGACCAGAAAAATAATCTGGCAGCACTGCCTTTAAAAATCGCATAAACCGTGTTCCGTTTGTGAAATTGCTAAAATAAAGTGGTCATGTTTGACAGTTCTGCTTTATCGACTCAACTTGAACCTCGAAAAAAACATACCCGTGGGAAGGAAAAGGTCGTGATCTTTTTTTATGTTGGTTTTATTTGGGAAATGAGCCTGTTAAATTGGGAAGAGCTGCTTCAAAATCCTTGGTTCATCTCATTCGTCAATGAAGATGAAGTTGAAATTTCTATTCGAGCGTGTTGACTTCTAATTTTATTTCTATTTTAACAAATGAGTTCTGCCGCTACAACAATAACACCAACATACGACAGAACGATGTAGCGATTGGCTGGTGCGAACGAAATTCATTTCATGCATTGAACGAAAAAGGTATAATGCGAGCCTTTCGCTGATGACAACCAGTACGAATGTTACTGGCAATCAATGAGACATTGGTTCAATGTACGAAAGCTGTGTTTACAGAACAAGTGTAAGCGAATTTAATAAAAAAATATTAACAGTGATACCTAGTAACACAATGGTGCGTATACACTAAGCATATTGTTAGGCACAGGTAAGCCGAACATTGATTATCTAAACAAGTAACATGGAACTAACATGTTTGCAAATTTATATTCTATAACCTGTTACAATAGCAAAAAGTTGAAAAATATTTCTGCTTGTTGTTCCTAACCAGAGTTTTTTTTTCAAATTATTTCATAGTGCTTAGTATTTGACAAAAATGGTCTAATCTCAATAACGAACATCAATTTATATAACGAATTGAATACTGATATACCAATTCCAATGTGTTTAATATTCAAATAAGCAACGATAATCATCTCGTAGTTGTACGTCAGTTTTACTTCATGCACAACCCTGAAATTTTTATTCGATTTGAACTTTCGATTCCCAGGAAAACGTTAATTCACATTATTGCTGACACATATTCAAGCTCGAAATTTCAGTTCTAGCATCTTGAAAGATCAATACAACGTTAAATGTCTTTGCAGCTGCGTTAGAAGCGCACAAGAAAGTTGACGTAGATAGCAAATCTGACAAATCCTGATGGTCAATATGACCGTTTTGAATTTTTGTCTACAGTTGTGTGGTTCGACAAAGACCATCACTACCGTTTGTCACGTATACACACTGTACACACATCACATTGAAAATCTCGAATGATTTATAACTCAGTGTGCAAATTTCTATTCACGCGATTTACTTTTGCTTATGTTTTTTAGACAGTTGAACTGTACAGGACAGTCTGTTTAATCTATGTTTTGTATAATGACAATTTCATAGCACGATTATGTTTATACGATCCCCTGCGTCCACCGAAGTAAGCAAGATGCGTAATGCGTCTTTGTATCCCACTGCAGGTCTCGTTAAACCGCAAACAGGGATATGTTCTTCTTTTTTTTACGATTATAAATCTAAAACTAACACTTCAGAAGTGATCAATTCTTAAAAATAAAAAATAAAACATTGAAACACTTTTTCAAATTTTCGCTAGTAAACGCGAGTAAATTCCTTTAAATTCCACTACGAGCTTATCTTTTGACAGATAGGCCTATTTCGTCTGCTACTTACATACTTCTTCAGTGTCGAGTGCTCCTAGTTTCCCAATCACAATCGTTCTACTAATACGCTCAAAAAGTTTTTTTTAAATAGTGTTTTTTTTAAAAAGTGAATGTGGATTATAAATCGTTTAGATTACTAGAAATTAGAAGAAGAATTAGTATCTTCCATTTACTCCAACTACCTTTGCTTATCTTCGACAGATACGCGTATTTGCTCATCGTGCAGATTTTCAGTGTCTCGTACTAATAACTTCGACTCGATATCAGTCGAGTTATTAGTACGAGACACTGAAGAAGTCTGCACATTGTAGACGAAATACGCGTATCTGTCGAAGATAAGCAAAGGTAGTTGGAATTAAATGGAAGATACTAATTCTTCTTCTAATTTCTAGTTACAGGTATTCCACTAAACAGCTCAAAACCCTCTACGTTTAGATTAGTTTTGAAGCAAATTGTAAGTATTAATACCATATTATTGATTTTTTTTCATATTGTTGTAGGGCACATGTTTTATATTAAAAATAATGCAAATGATACCTTGAAATAATTATATCTTTAAATGCCCATAATTGTGCTTGAATATCAACATGCTAAAACTTAAGATCAACCATCCAATATTTTATGGTCCATTATACAACGTTATTTTGAACTCGAATTAAATAGATCTTGCATCTAACTGGAGTCGCACGCATGACAGTATTGTTGCAGATATTTTAGTTATCATGTTGGGCATTATTTTGCGACAATATTAAATTAAAAAAAAAACTCATGTGGACTGTCAATCGTGACATGCAGTTATCCGAGTTTGTTTTGCTCTCCTCTTTACTCTAGGCATTAAAAGACGTTTGGCCATGGGTTTTCCGTATTTCAACGTTAATGCATTTTCAAAGATAATATAAAAGAACAATCGATGTAAATACTGTGTACAAATTTATTCATGTCGAGAAAATTTTCAACTCCATAGCAATCCTCTCACAGACAAGTAATCACTGTACCCAACGCCTCTGACTGGATAGAACCTTCACCAGGTAGACTACTTGAGAGTTGCATCATATGCCAAAAGCCAATCAGTCTCAAAGCATTCATCATATGCTTGATATGCACATGACTATTTAACGCGTTCATTCATATTGGCGGTTCGTGTACGATGTGGGGATTGGAAAATTGAACTGTTAAATCAATAAAAGCAATTTATATTAGACTCAATTTTCCGTTATAGAGAACAACCCGTTCGGTGGTCCTGCTATAATAATGAACACTGAACTCTGCTGCTACTAATGCATACCAACTTGTTAGTAACACATAAAGCTTTGAAAACATCAATTTGAATAATCCTCTCAGCACAGTACTCCTCCACATGAGGAACGTGGTATGCGTTGAAATTTTCCATTTTATTTTCCTTCTGGTAGCCTTTTTAGCCTTCATAAACTGACTGACTGCGCTGGCAAATAGAGAGAGGGACTTCGATAGTAAGGTGGTCCTATATTGGCCCGACCTTGGCAATAAATTGATTTATTCCACCGCGCTGCGATAAATCCCAGCCAAATATGTACACATATATAGCCCTTATACCCAGTTGAGAGAAGCAAATCCAGTTTACGAGAGCTAGTCAAGAATGGTAGTGGGCATATGATGGGCTATTCCATACACCACACCGCACATCGACCGCATTAAGGTGGTAAGTTATTTTAGTGCAGGGTAATTCGATCGTCGGTTCCTTGGTTCCAACAAAAAAGGCGAGCGATTATTTCTTCCGAAAAAGGCTTATGCTTTATTGAAATGTTGCTGTTACGACCACATAGTTTCGAACCGGTGTTAAACTAAAGCTAGCTGCGAAGTTAGCCTGTGCTACCTTTTTAGGCTAAAGAGAAATCGATAATCATTTCATATAATTACTGACATTTGAAAGGTATATCATAGTGCGTGGGTGAACATGGCGTCACATGAGCCAGCTTGGTGGGTGAAATTTAAGGAATTTTTAAGCATCGGTTATTAATATGGCATAGCCAGATTTATTCTTTCGTTGGAGAGCCGTTCGGTAATATTTCGTGATCGATTCATGAAAAATTATAAAAAAGTCTAGTTTTGTTCTACGAACGTAAACTTGGTGGCCTATATTCATTTGTAAGTGTCTTAAATCTTCCATTATCGGCGTTAAATATGGACTGACTGATGTAGTGGTAAGCGTGTACCCCAGTGGGACTTCAATCTCAGTCGAGGTCGGAGACGAAAAAATCCACGTCTTCTTTCGGAAGGAAGTAAAGCCTTTAGTCCCGGCTCAAGTATTGATGAGTGCAATATGTGGGATTCTAGGTGGTGGAGTCCTCTTCTGGCATACGTGGTTGTCCCCACGTGAAGAAATAGACCGATGGAAAACAATTGAACAAAACAACACGGGTTTTTGTTTCTCATACTTCGTATTTCGGTCTTAGGACACACGTTTCACTTGAAAATGAAGTAAGATCTCAAAGGCCTGAACATATGCCTAGATAAAAACCAACTTAACATGGCCTTCGATGATGTGTTTTTACAAGCGATATTGTGACACGTAAATTAATGCTGAGGAGTTCAGAGTTATCAGGAGTTTTCGAACACATTTGCTTAAAAAATATTTTGAATTCTTCAAAATCGATGTTATCTGCAAGAAACCTCAGATACAATATGTACACCATGTCCAATATATTCTCATACACTTTTTCCTTGCATTGGTGTCGTGCAACTACTCAACATGCTTCACGTATGTGTTGGTGTAGTTTTGCATTGTCACAGGTATCGTGACACGTGCTCGTTCTGTACGTAAAATTCACAATATACTGCAAAATGACCTCGGATTCCAAGCTTTCAAGAAACGTAAAGTTCACGGAGTTTCGGAACCTTCCAAGCAGAAGTCTGCTTTTGTCGCGGCACGGTGGGAAAGAATTTATCTTTTCCTACGAAAAGTTATTCGTCCTGGCAAAAATCCCACAATGTCCAGAACGACAGATTGTGGGCTCTCCATTCGAGAACTGTTCCAGAGAGTGATAGGAATATTCCACGGTTCCAAAGTGCTGCGTCAGTGATGGTTTGGGGAGGAATTTGCAAGCGAGGCAAATTACCACTGGTTTCCATCGAAAATGGCGTTAAAGTGAATGCCGTATATTATAAAACGGAAGTTTTGGAGAAAGTTGTCAAGCCATATGTACAAGAGGTGTTTGGAGATGATAACTATGTGTTTCAGCAGGACGGAGCGCCATCGCATACTGCAAATCTCGTTCTGGGCTGGGGCCGAGAAAATTTGACCGACTTTTTGGAGAAGAATGAATGGCCTCCCAGTTCA
This sequence comes from Aedes japonicus, assembly GCA_034211315.2. Classification (NCBI taxonomy): domain Eukaryota; kingdom Metazoa; phylum Arthropoda; class Insecta; order Diptera; family Culicidae; genus Aedes; species Aedes japonicus. Next base: position 78,534 of record JASCZW010002985.1, read on the forward strand.
CCAGATCTGAATCCCCTGGATTATTTCGTATGGTCATACATGCTGGCGAAGGTAAATGACCACAGGGCGTCTAATATGAACCAATCAAAAACCGTAATCAAACGAATTTGGAATGAAATACCGATGCAAATCGTGCGTGCCGCCTGTGACGGTTTCGAAAAACGTCTGGAGCCGGTCAAGAAGGGTAAAGGCGGTGTTATTCCAAAACATATGCTGTAGTTTATGAGTAGTATATTGCAATATAATGGGTAAAGTTATTAATTCAATCTGGATTATCTATTTGAAATAAATAGAGTTTTATTTTGTATGAGAATATATTTGACGTGGTGAACATTCTGACGCAACATTGATCGGACAAGATCATCATTTTAGTAAAGCAGATAATAAAACGCAGAAACAAATATTTCAAATAGTTTATCAGTGTATTTTTATTCCTTTAGATTTCAATCAGCGTTGCGGCTAATCATTTTTGAGTCAGGCATATTCATTTGCCAAAATCTCCTTTCAAAGGGTCGATTCGATAATATGATGTATGATGAACTTGTAGTGCATGAGTAGACCTACAACTTGGTCTAACAGTACATTGCTCTAACTCCTATATCTTCGACATGAGAGCGTATATTCACAGTGATCTTCACGATGATAATCGCGTGATCTTCACCGCGAATATCATCGCGAAGATCACTGCGAATATACGCTCTTATTTCTCAGATATAAGAGATGAGAGCTACGTATTGTTAGACCAAGTTGTAGGTCTACTCAAGCACCATAAGTTCATCATACATTATATTTTGAAATTGAGCTTCTGAGAAGAGCTATCGGCAAATGAATATGGATAAGTCAAAAATGATAAGCCGCAACCTTGATTTCAATCAATCAAGTTCAAGATTTAAAAAAAAATCATTCCTTAAAAAAAATTAAAATAGAAAACACAAATTAGTTCAATTTACAAATTAAAGAAAGTGATCGACAAATTCTGTTTTTGTATTTTATTTAATCAATTAATAATTTGAATTTTTTAGAAAAAAAAAACATAATAATTCAAGTTTAACGAGCGAATCCAGAAAGCTATTAGATGTGTCCGATTAATTTTTCACTACAGTGTAGATAGAACGAGTTCTTCCGCAGATGAGGCGATGTTTTGATGTTTGGTTGAAAGCAGGAAATTCAATTCAACTAGAATTTTTCCATACTTTTTTACAACACATTCATTGTGTCATGCAATGTGACGGTCCGGCAAAATTTGTTTATAAAACAGTGGATTATTAGGCCAGAATCATATAAATTGTATCATATAAATCATGAATTACAATTCAGAAAATGCATATAATTTTTTGAATGGAATCGCATGAACTCCGTTGAATAATAGGTTAACTGTTTGTATAGTAGTCAAATTGTTCCTATTTCATCCTGCGCCAAATAAATCGATATAAGTGAAAATGTATTGGTTTCTTTGAACGTTTGCTTCACTAATAAATACAATCGCGCTCGTCACTCCTTTGTTTTCGAAGTGATGAGATCAATATAGACACAGGGTAAAACGTCATTTACTATTTCATAATATTACTTGCATGTACTTTGACTATGCATTGGCCTTACTTTTACAAATTTTACAATTATGCCATATCCTGCAATATACGTTTGTAACTTGATGATCTATTCCAGCAGGTGATACAAATTTAAATGCGGCGTAATGAATATTCTGAGTAATTAGCATTTGGGCTCCTGATCATTCGGGGATAGTCAAAACAGCTTCCAGTATGCAATCTACAAATTAAAGCCTGTCCGCGTTGAATTTCGAACACTAAGACATCATTCAACAAAACCGATTGTGTATTTCAGTATAATAAAGTAGTAAAAACAGATGATTGAGATGTTAATCCTTTCGTTCTGAAAAATTCTCGAACTTTCTGTGGTACACCTGTCATCTAGTTCCGTACAGTATCCTCAGATACCTAGCGTATGGTAACGGTTCTCCAGCTTCTCTTGAAATCGTCAAAGCCCATATTCTAAGTTTCAAAGAGTTTCCGCTTAACTAGAGTCCAGTATTTTGGACAGTTAGGCGGATTAGATATTTTTAACTCGTTTGAGATCAACTCTTGGGTCTTATTACATTCCAGAAAGAATTTTTGTTGATAGTGCTGATAGAGACGAAACTTTTGGATGTTTCAGCACCTGGTCTGCCAAACCAAACACTTTTTGGAAAAATTAGACACCTTCTTTGTGTATATATAACATAATATTAAGCGCAATGCGAAAACATCGATGCACTTCGATGTAACTCATGTAAAAGTAAATTTACATTGGCGGAGCCAAATTGTCCCAACTACGGACATTTGTAATTTCAATAAATCGCTCATCAGAAATATTTAAAAATACCTAGCATACACAGATAAAAAGAAACACTGAATTTTCTGCGTTATCTAATGCACATAAAGGGAATGCCAGATTTGGCAGAAAATAATGGGATATTTCATGTAAACTTAAGCCAGATAACGCCTAAATCAAGCCTGTTGTATAAAAGATTGCAAACAATATCATTGTTTACGCTCCTTTGGCTTGGAATTACACGAGGGGAAATTTTACGCGCTTGTTAAAATTAATTATTTTTTTCTGTATAAATGTTAAAGAGCTGCAATAGACAGTCAAGGTTCGCCAATGTGAAATAATAGATAGGAGCACTATTTCGGAACACGGATTGATTTTTTTACGTTTATAACGTCACACACACACTAATCATCTACAAAAAATCAAGTCGTTTTTTTTAAATAGTGCTCCGCTCAATCACCAAAATTAAGGTTTTGCGGGTACGATTACCGGTCGAGTGGGTCTTTCGAGTTGTAAATTTTGTCGACTATAGATTACTATATTTATTTATTTTTTCTGCTCATTTCAGGTACATTGGCAACTCCCTACGTGTAATGAAGGCAACACTTCTGGCTGGATCAAACGCGTATGGTGAAAATTCAAATAAATGCTATTAATTAAAATAAGTTTAAATTCAATACAAATCCCCGCTGATAAATCTTTAGACGGAATAGTTTGTCCACTCAAATACGCATTAAGAAGTTTTACAAGAGCACATTTAAGTAAGTCAAAATGCTCAACTTAAAATTCGCATTTCAATTGACTGAGTGTTCAATCAGGGTGGCCACAGAACCGGGAAAACCGGGAATTAACCGGGAATTATAAAATACCGGGAGAAACCGGGAGAAAACCGGGAATTTATGTTCACATGATTGTTCATAATTTACATTGTGTGTTATTATCATCGAGCTCTAGGTATTCCTTTCTTGGCGTGTTCATCTATAACGATCTGTGAAATTTTAGAGTTTGTCAATTTATTTACCTTCTATAAATATCCTGCACAGAAAAAAATCTTGTAGTAGAAACTACCATTTCACCCGAAAACGCCTATCTTTAAAACTACCATGAAATTTCAGTCAAATTTACTACGTTTAGCTTCAAACCTTCAACGTTTGTGGTATATTTGACAGACCTTATGTTGATACCAACTCTGCTATGGTTGACTTCAATCGCAGGCATGGTAAAATCAAACGCATTTATAGTCAGGTGAAAATGGTTGGTGTTTGCGCTCAATTTGACCCTCGAAATGGTAGTTTCTACTGTATTTTTTTGCGTGTGGATCATTCTTGTAAGTTTGTAGAGACCAGAGTTGCCACAATATTTTTCGTTCCCATCCTTAATTTTCACCAAAAAATCTTTTTTATCTGTGTTTAACAGCAGAAAATCTTGGCAAGAACCTTGCTTCAAACATTCGAATTTAGATGGTCTTATTCAGATTGTAGACAGTTCGCAATGAACTTTCTAAGCAAGATAAAAGCCAACTTCCCATCTGCTTGTTTGAAACACAGCAGTTTTCTCCAACAAGTTTCCAAGTCCAATGATCTTCGATGGCCTGTATCTCATATTTTTCGTAAAAGTACGGATATTGTTTAAGAATTGAATTGAACTCCTTCAAAATGTACAGCAACTTGTGTTCAACACACGATGCAGTTCCTGTTGACAACTAACTAGAACGATAGCCATTTGGTGGCAGATCGGTTCAGAACGATGCTTCAAATCCAAGATATTTTGTATCATCTGGAATTCCTTGGATTATTTGATGCTGCATGATAAGTAACTATAAATATCTTGCATCAATTGTTCCAGTGGCAGCTTCTTGCATGTATAGCTTGCACAAAGAACCAAAAAGTGGCAAGTACATTTGATAATTATCAAATGAGAACTGACACGTTTCAGCAGCTTTTTGACGGATTGGCCAGAACCCATCATTACCGATGCTCCATCCGATCGACAGCCAACAAGCGACTGTTGTAATCGTGCCATCGATCTGGTATTGTTCAACAATTACACAATATATATTGAAATTGAGTTTTCATAAGGGGACATTGGGTCGCAATCATAAACAATGGCTTCTACCGCAAATTTCTCGAGAATTCCCTTTAGAATAGAAGTTGTAGTTTACTTGAGTGAGTTTGCATTTTCAAGAAATTTGCGGAAGAAGCCATTGTTTACGTTTGCAACATTGGCCTTATGAAAATTCCATGTCGATATATAGGTTTTCGCACGGCAATATGATATTAAAGATAATCAAAAATTACTTTCAAATTTTTGCTATTACTTCGAATAACAAAAATAAATATCGAGAACATTCTTCTATTTGGCATGAATGCATAAAGATATTTCTAAATTATAAGAACAATATTTTTATAGAAATCCTTGTAGGAAACTCTGTTGAATTTTGTGGAGCAATCGATTGAGGAACTTCAAAAAAACACTGCTCCAGCGGAATACTTGCAGAAATGTTTAGAGATTTATATCTAAGAATCCTTGCAAACATTCTAGACAAAACATATAAATAATTCTACAAAACCTGTTGCAGAAAATTTAACGTGAAGAATTGAATACACGAGATTATGAAACTCGTGCAAACAAAATTTCTTAAATTTCTTCAATAAATCAGGCTTTTTTCAGAATTATTTCAGCAACTACCTTATAGTTTTTAGTTCTTCCAGGTGTCTTCCAGGGATTCCTTTACAATCACAAAACTTCATAAGTTCAGGGATTCCACCATAAATGTCATCACAAGAAAGTTTAAGCCTTCAAACTCACGGACAGCTACTAACGGCTTCCGTACTCTTCCGAAGGAAGACATGCTCAGAGATTTTTCATCCAAGAAAATTCCAACGGCACCGACTAGAATTGATACAAACCACTACACCATCGATGCCGTCAGTATTGTTAAAAATGACATAAAAAATGTTTTAGACTAATGTTTATGCACTGTTTATGGTTTGGTGTTCAGGGGAGGTGAACGGATTGTTCAGATTTTTGGATCCTTGAAATTATATAGTGATTCAAAAAACTAAATGATACGTGAACAGATCGGATTGAAATATACTAGTGTGTTCTTAAATCTATTTTAAACATGCTACTAAAAACCAGGAAATTATAAATTTTACCAAATTGATCAAGCAATAGCTGTATCATGGTCATCATATGATAAAAATAATAGTTAGCGCTTTTCAGCAAGACTTGTGCTGAAATTAAACTTTCATACACAATATCACTGATACCTACACCCAAAATAAAAAATCAAGATTGTAATGCAATTTCGCATGATTTTGTTTCATTTCTCGTAATGGATCGTAACTTGGAGAAAAAATGCAACGTTAGGCGTGTGCAAAAAAGCAACACATCAATTCGCTTTGAAATATTCAATGTATGAGTGAGGATGTGCAGTGTATTAGTTGTTGACTATAAGATTGAAGTCCGGAAGTTCAATGGCTCACCAAAAATCAAACGATCACGATACGCAACCGAGTTTCGAACCGAGGCCGCCTACGTTATGGCTCTAGATTGTTACCATTCAGCCACTGTAACAAGAAGAAAGGGAATGAAAGCCCAACAATTGCTTCAATTGTCGAGGCACTTCGCGATACAGCAATGAAGCAAATGTCTCTCATACACACTTGCATTGCTTTGATTATTTCATAAAGAAGAACGAACTTGAAGAGAGGGAGATTGGAGTGTGATGACGAATAAAAATAAAAAAAGAACACTTGAAATCGGAATATCAACAGTGGTCAATGGCGTTACGGCATTCTGTGGTGTTGTCTCACCCATATTTAAAAGTTGTTGACGGTTGAACAAAGACCCAACGGTTGCTTCTACTGTAGAAGCACTAAACACACTACGATACATTTGTTTCGAGGAATCTGTGTGCTGCCAACCGCTTGTACACATTATCATGGCTTTATTTATACCAGAAAACGCTTTAAGGATCATGATGGGCAAAATTGCCTTTTTGAATCATGCGGATTTCTTAAGATATGATTGCAAATTGCATTTTTTGCCACCTTTCTAACTTTTGGGTATACTAGCAGAATTTGTCACCAGTAAGGTGTAGAGTAGCCATGTACCATGAAACACTAATCTTCGTTCATTGAAGGAGATGGGATTCTACGTATATTTAACGATTCTCACAGAAAGTATCTATGTTGCTTGTTTTTTACTCCTAGTAAGTGAATTTGTCCTGGCTCTGTTCGTTAAACCGTGGTGTTCACTTCACTTGACAAGTTTATCGATCACCGGATAACAATGAGCGTGTTCGTTGGAAGTGCTATGTGTAAGGGATGAAATAAGTTTCAATCTAGCAACGGTTGTAGATGAACTCACAAAATAATAAGAAATGCAAATTGCTCACCTCACCTTTCCGCCTTTCTTTGTGGAATTTGTTTTTCTTTGTTTCCCACGTCAGACTAATCTGTTTAACGTTGTTGAGCTGCGTTGCTACTCAAACATGTTTGTCAGAGATTGCTGGCTGATCTTTGCAAAATACATCTGTCTTATTAATATTGTTTTGTACTGCTTGCGGGTTTTTAGACAAAATCATCACAATAAATTGATGCTTTACTATACCTAAATCTAACTCTATTTCTCAATAAGCAAATTATTGCTGCTCCTTAAAAAAACATACAACATTCTACATAGGCTTCATTATGTTAAACGAATGTATAAAGTTTTTGGTATTTCACTCAAAAGTAAAAAAAAATATCGAAGTAGGTCGCCCTCCAGGGTTGACGAGATTGTATTTACGTGGTTTTGTCGGAAAAAAATATTTCCAAACATAACAGTAAAACTGAATCATTAAAGTTAGGTAGTGAAAGTGATAATGTAAATTGATACCTTTCCTGCCATAAAGCAAACCTTTCACCACCAACCAAACACTTTTTACATATGATTTAGTGGCCATTCGGCAATCAAAACATTATAATTAACTCTACACAGAAGTTTGTGTTAAGATGAGCCTGTGGAAAACATTCAACCGGAACTCAGCCATTTGTATTGTAAATGTTACCAATAACAATATTTTTACTACGCTTTCCATACAACAGGCCATAGTTGGGATCCTAGAAAAAAATATGTTCCTAACATTAGGTCTATGGTTTCTATGTTAAATCATTAAGCCTTATTCTGCATGGCATGTGAGTCGAGACGACTCGTTCTCACATACGAGGTGACAATTGTCGCCTCGTGTGAGGTTACTCTTCGTGCAAATCAAATGGAGAGTCACCTCACATAAGGCAACAATTGTCACCTCGTATGTGAGAGCGAGTCGTGTCGACTCACACGCAGCGCAAAATAAGGCTGATTGTTAATATACCTACGTGACCTGTTAGTTTATAACGTGTGACTTTTTTCTGTACATCTTAGCTGCATTATTCGGTTTATAGGTTCAATTTCGGCAAATTCAGATCATTCGAAGATCGTGCAGATAATCTGTTCAGTTTAACCAGGTGGCAGGGGTGCCATTATGCCAGATTTATCTGGCACTGCCAGACTTTTTATCGACAAAAAGACCAAAAGAGAAACCCTTTATAATGCCAGATTTTTTAAAATTAGAACATATAAAAAAAGCGTTGTAGAATCCCACTCCACTAAAGCGTTAAGTGATTTGTGGGATTGCTTATTTTATCCACGCTTTTCGTGTGCTCATATTATTGTTACTGGTGAAAATAACAAATGAATGAATCTTAATGTGTGAACAAGCTTTACCCATTACGTTTTCACGCGGTTTTACGTTTATTTTGTTGAGTCGGTTGCGCACGCATGTCACTTTGCCATATTGTAGCTGGATTCCGCAAAATAACGGGTGCAACTATTTCGTGTGTAGTCCTCGTCCACTGAAAACGATTCTTAGCTATTTTGTGCGAATAAGTAATCCGTCAAATACATATTTGGTCAAATAATTGTCAAATATTTGGCATTGGTCAAATAGTGTAATTCCACGCTTGTCTGTTACTGAAGTATGCGAGTAAACGAGTCAATAAATGACTCATTTTGACCCTTTGCAATTGTTAGTCCAGATTTTTACATATTGCGAGATTTTGACAGATTTTTTATTTGTGATATGCCAGATATTTTTCAAAAACTAATGGCGACCCTGCTAGGTGGTTTCTAAAAAGTTAAGGAAATCGAAAATTCCGCGGAAATGAATAAATTGATTACTAATGTCTCAATTGCTTTGAAATAAATCTGTCATCCTGTTAGCAACATGATTTTGTTGGTTATCGCCGAAATAATGACATATTTGGTACATAGGCCGAATAAAGGAGCTAGGCTTACATTCCATCCCATTACCCTATTATTCTGATCCTGGCCAATGTTTTTCCAATGATATCTACTCGGGCAATGTCCGGATACTAGGCCATTTTAGGTACAAAGATCTCTCTTATTGAGCTCCAAAAGCTTTTTACTGGTTTTACTGGCTAACCAGGAAAAGAACTTAAATTGTTTATCTGGTTCAGGATATCTATCTATATAATGTGTGTAGTTTGTCAATGAGATTGTATTTGGATAATTATTACAATTACAGTTGTGTTGAGAGATTTAAAATATCACATAAGTAAAGTTTTTATACTATATGTGTGTAAGCCTCTGCTTTTCGCATCCAAAACTTATGAAAAAGCTTTCCAGGATTTTTCTTATAGTTTACTTTATGACATCTCTGTCATAATTGGTTGCAGAGACTTGTTTGTACAGTCACACGCAGTTACTTTGACTTATTTGCAACAAGTGTGCTACTAGGGAGCTGTTCTGAATGATGCATGTTTATTTAGTTTTCTAGACGAACTCTTATCAATCTCTTAATGAGATTATTATGAAAAAAAAGATGATGATAATAATAACGATTACTACTAACATGAGCATTATATTCTGAAAATAAAGCTTATAAGAACAAGATAACATGGTATTCCTCACTTCCTTTCTGCCAATGTGGACTTTGATTAGAGCAGGTCATAGAAGTGCGTTGGTCTTTCAGTTTCCCTTTGGAACGAACAGTCGTAAGCGTTCGTCCGGCTACGAGGACGTGACTAAATGTAGAGAAATTTAATTTAGACAGACGTGTAACTTGAGACATATTGCGTTTTACTTCTACGTCTCATCCTTATGCTTTTAACAATACAAAAGTTTCTTTGAATTTGGGCCATTGTCGTTGGGCAAAGTTACCTCCAAAAAAATTCTAGCGTATTAAATTTATCACGTTTCAGTGAGCTGCAACGGTCTTGTGATTGGATGTGCGTGTTGAGAAATTGTCAGAAGTGAGCTTTAAAAAATACACTTCGTGCTTTTCACGGTTTAAGACTTCGCGACAAAAGATGATGTTTCGTGTCAAAGGAATTGAATTTTCTCTTTCATCATACACGCAGTAGGACAGAAATGGTGGGATATAGTTCGTGTTTGAAGTTGGTTAAACATCGTAAAATACTCACTCCTCAGTTCAATTTTTTTTATTCTTCCTTTTAATTCCACTATACAGTAGGTTTCCGTTTCTGGCAACACAATTTTCTTCCTCAATTTTAAAAAATGTAACAAATGATAATAGTAACAAACATGATGTGCTGTAGATCTAATAAGTTGAATTGAAGTTTTTTGTAAAACAGCCAATTGAAAGACAATGCTAATGTGTTGACATAAAAGGAATCACAACTGTTCGTGTTGGAAAATTTAAAAATATCACGTTGAGTTTTCAAGGGTTTTGAATTGTAATGAATGCCTTTTGCCTTAGGCTTTTATAGCTTTTGTCATTTCGGATAGGTGTTCTTTAAATCGTTTGTCCTAAATTCGATTGATTTGTCCTACTTCGATTTTGTCGCAATCGGAACAACATTTTCTCCTGATATTATCTCCCATTTGATTTTCCTAAATTACCTAGTCTTTTCAAATAATATACAAAATTCGTTCAGGTTTCGAAAGACTGTCCAGGACACCATTGGGAATCGTTTAACCACAACTGAGATATAATCCCAAACTTGCATCAGTCTTTTTCCACCCTCTCACACTACATACGAACTGTTCTCCGCAATATACACGTTCTCAATCTTTGAGAATTGTCCCCATAACATTATCTTTAGTTGGAACTGATGAAGTTCCCTATGGATTAAATATGTTCAGCTTCTCTTTTAAATTCTGCCATCAATTTATCGCTCTGCTCGAAGCAAAAATATAAATCCATTATTCAGATGAGATTAAATATGTGGAAGCTGAAGCTAATGCCGATTTGTTTCCCCGTCATTCCTGCATATAACAGTGGTCACTCATACGTCATCTGCATCAGAGGTGTGCATCACACATAAAGCTATGAATAGAAGCAATTTTCCTCACATTCAAACGTGATTCACTTATTGAAAGCCCGATTTTGTCACCGCTGCTCCATTCACCAGCGCATTTGTCGTCTTAGATTTATATTTTTATTTTGTCACCCTCCTGTCGCTTTGATTTTGTTTATTACTCTTCTGTCTGCCATCATTCGGCACTGCCACACATTGTCAACTCACGGCACACCGCTGGCACTTTAACGGTACGTGGAGGCCCAGATTGGGGTGTTGCACGCGTTTTCGGGTTGTCATGGCGTGTCACAGTGGCGTTTCGAAAACGATCGAACCTAAGGCACCGACTGCTACGAAAACAACGCTTGGAACGCTTTAATAATGTAAGTCAGGGATAAACGACACGCACTTATTGCCTGTTTCGAAACGTACATAAATCTGGATCGTGCACATTATCGACTCCATTAGCTTTTTAAATTTATGTACTTAGTCAATTTATTTTTGAAATTATGTTTTTATTCATTTTGTTTGCTTTAAATGTAGTTTTTCTTTTCTAATATGCTACAAATTGCTCTGAAGTAAAGTATTGTAATTCTAAATTGTAGTGGATTGATAAGTAAACTTTTTCTTATATCATGTGATACCACCCTAGAAATAATATAACAGTGTAAATAATCAAAAAGCGCACAACTTTTCCTGTATAAGGATGCAATATATACTATACACAGTTTACGTGTAAAGTTATAGACAGAACATATCCACACGAAACAGGTGAAGTAAACAACTTCAACCCTAAATTATCATAATATCAAATGAATTCCTGCGAACATTTTTCACAGCAAAAGCAGCCATCATCGAAGATGATAACTGGTATATATTTCTCCAATATATACAATGTTGTTACTTCCATTGACATCAGCTGCGATGGCAATCCCGCGCGGAGAAAGCATTTCGACACACGGTCTTGAAATTATCCGAGCTCCGTCAGACGATAAAACGAAGCGCATTCACGAGACAAAAGTTAAAAAAAGAAGAAAATGATCCAGCGTGCACTGATCCGCGAATGAATAGCATCTAAAGGACTGCTCCCACTCAAATCGCATGTTTTATATTTTCTAGAACGATCACCGTCTCTATATATCTTTGCTTGCATGTCACATACAGTAACAGTCAGTTGTTTTCTCAAAAACAAATTCTTGCGTAAAGTGATTTCAAAATATCCAAAATTATATTTATAGAAAAGATGTATGTTCTTTGTTTAGTAGATTATGCTACCGTTCAATATCAAGTAGGGCAAATTTGTAAAATAAAGCCTATAGAACGTATAGGTAAATAAATTTCGAATCTATCTGTGACTGCACAAAAAAATTGAGAAAAGATTAGGTATTCTGAAAAAGTTATCAAACAAATCAGAATCCCTGTTACGAGTAATATTTATATAATTGCTCATGATCATGATAAGTTACTGGTTTGAGATTTACCTGGTGGTTATCAATGAATTTATTTTGAACTTTTCTCCTCAAGGGGCTGAGTGGAACAAAAACATCACTAAACATTTCGACTAGGTTTGCAAAATTTTTAATTTTCCCGAGAACATTTTTTTCATGGAATTCCAAAAACCGACTATGCCCAAACTTTACATTAGCCCAAAATATGCTCCTATGCCAAATTTGGGGTCTATAGAAAAGGAGTGCAGGAGGGAGGAAGGACAGTTCCTATAATCGATCAAAATTTTGAATTTTCTGGAGATTTCGAGTTCAGATTAATTAAATGAGCCATTGATGAAATTAATAGGCAATATTCATCGTAGTGTTTTAATTCCGGATATATCAACAGTATCTTCTAATAGGTATGTGATATTTTATTAGAGTAGTTCTTCTATTAGGGTAGTACTTTCAGCCAAATATTTAAAAATAAAAATTTGAACCTATTCAGCAACCCCTGATTTATGTTTGTTGGTAAATGACTGGGCAATACGTAGCATTGGTACTTCGCGTACCTGCTTCTATAAAATACTACTGCGGTCCTTAGCCTCTTGTCCAGTAACTCCAATCCCTACCTCTCCGTGGTGCCGACTGAGGACCTAGTAACCCCGGCGAGACCTTGGTCATATGCCTACATGGAAGGGAAGTTGCCCTCTTCGAAGGATGCAATCAATCTTAGCATTTGTTCTCCAAGTCAGGGGCGGCTCAAGACAGCGTTGGTTCTTCATGTTAAGAGCGGCTGGTCATAGTCTTCGTGTCAGCGTACACACTTTTATTATATGCCGAGTCTCGGTTTTTTGAAGCCGAGATCCGCACAGCCGACCTCTCGATTTCGATCTCGGGTTTTTTATGTTAACCGATAATCTCGGTTGGAGTTGTTGTGACTTGGAGGAAATTACAGCACGCTTTTGATTATAACTACTAAACTAATTAACTTTATTGGTAATTTAATAAATTCGAACTTGTGGCTACTACATCTGTTCACTTCGGTGGTCGGTCGGGAAAGAGGTCGAGAACACATGTCGTACCTCGCACATACTTATATGCTATAATCTTATATCAATTATGGCTACTCATGTTAATTATTATAATGAATTGGCTTTCAAGCCAGAAATAAACCTAGGGATATATCAGGAGTCAAATTGAAAACTCATATAGTTAGCTGGGAATCTCGGCATGAGCAAACTGATATATCAGTTAAAATTCAAGACAAGCAGAAATAAGGTTAACCGAGATTTCGGTTAAATTGTGTATAAGTATTCGAAATTTTGAATTAGATTTTCATCAAAACATTGAATATTTCATGCCTATAGGCAATACTCTGCAAAAATTGTGTTTGCGTCGAATCCGGCGGGTACAAGAAGGCGTTGAGTACAGCGAGCTAGACGGGCGGATCAGGTAAACCAAGCCTTGGAGAGCGTGGGCGTAACCGAGGGTGGAGAGTCAGCTATGAACCGGGTGAATTGGCGTAGAATTGTTGAAATGCCAATGAATAATTTTTAAATGTATAGGACTCTAAACAGTGTAGTGCACGATGGTCCTCCGGCGAGACAGATGGTTGGGGACAGTTACAAATAATACAGCAGTTAATTCGGATCGGGACAATTGGCGACGAAATAAGTACTTCGATTGGAAATTCTGGAAGGCTGCGGTAGGATCATCGACGACATGCTTCAACCACGCAATTACGAAGTCGTAGCGCTGCAAGAACTTTGCTGGACAGGACTAAAAGTGTGAAGGCATCGAGCGGCTACTTTTTAACGAAGCACCACAAACGAGCTGGGCACCGGCTTTTTAGTGCTGAGCAGAATGTTGTCATGTCGACGTGTGAGAAAGAATGTCTGCAAAAGTGGTTCCTACCGTTTATCAGAAAACCACGACTCTCCAGCTCTGTTTTGGCCTGATTTGGCCTCTTTTCACTTTGCGAAATCCATTCTGGAATGGTATAAGGTATAAAAGGTCAACTACGTGCCAAAAATAGCCAATCCACCAAACAGTCCGGAATTTCGTCCAATAGAGAAGTACTGGCTTCTAGTTAAGCGGAAACTCTTCGAAGCTAAGAACAAAGCAAATGGCACCGATCATTTCAAGAGAAGATGAAGAATCGTCGCGGTGGTCGTATCTGAGGATACCGTAGGAACCTGATGGCGGGTGTACCACAGGAAGTTCGTGAATTTTACAGAAAGAAGGATTAGCATCTTAAGTAACTGTTTCTAATGTAGATATAAATCTATTATTGTAAAAAACTTTAGTTTTGATGAATACGTGACCTGGCTTTATCCTGCGCACGAACCACCTTCTTTCGTTAAGCACCGCATTGCAGCACAATAGTGGCTGTTGGGTTACCGGGGGGTAGTTAATTACTGCCAGCTGTGAGGTGGAATATACTGGGCGTCTCCATGAGTGGACTGTATTTTATTGGGTTTGGTGTTTCCTTTTGTATTCTATCCACACATCACATCACACATCCGTCCATCTATCACACATTCGTCCAGAACATTACACAGCACATACATTTCGTCTTCAAAACACACTCTTTTTACAATATTAACAGTATTACAAACTACTACATCACAAACAGTTAACACAGAACATTTCTCTCCATTGTGGCTCTGCTCCCATCCATCCTTCTCGAAAGTCAGAGCTGACACGACTATTGTACAACAGATCGTCCACTATCTAGCAGCCAGGCAGATGATTCCGAGCGGGGACGTCACCGATAACGATTGCCCGTGATCGCTGTCGCTATCGGTCGATGTGGTAGGGAGAATACCGTTTCGGATCGGAGGAACAATCGTTGGGAGAGAAAGTCCTCTCATTCGGCAGTGGCGTAGCGAGGGTAGGGCGATGTTACTCCCTGTTACGCTGCGCCGCCATCGTCACAGTTAAAGCTTTAATAATTTTATATCTGAACGCAAAAATGACAGATCTATCTTGTAACCATGTTGATGAAAAGTTAATGAGCCTTTCTTCGAATATCACTCATCATATTTGGAAAATTCTGCCGGCACCATCTCTTTATTCTTGACTCATCCCCTTTTCACTCTTATCAACTTCGGTTTGTCAACTGCCCAATATTTCTCAATTGGGTTGAATTGAAGGCAGTTGGGTGGATTGATGTCCTCTTCGAAGAAATCCACCCCGTTGTGTTGATACTACTGCAGTACTTCTCCGATGTAGTGGCAGCTTTTCAATTCAGGCCAAAACTTTACAGGTCCATTGTGAGCTTTAATTTACGGAAGAATACGTTTTTCTCGGTGTTTTTGCGAGGGACATCACCAGTGGCTTGATCTAATCTAATCTAATCTCACACTAACGCTGCCGATTCTAGAAAGCATCCTGGAAAATTACTAGTTCTTGAATGCGTCATTTTTGTTGTCACTGGCGAGGGCAACTGCGTAGCATGTGCCGCAGAGAGGACTCCAAGAAGTAGAGCGATTACAGGAAGAGTGTCTAAAATCGCTCTACTACTCGGAATCAAGGAAAGGAAGCAAGCATAGACCTCCCGTACCTAACTCTTTCATAGAGAGTTAAATAAAGTGATAATTTGGATTTTATCGTTGGGAGCATAGATGCCAGAAAGATTAGTTTATGCCCCTTTTGCCTGTGGGTGGACTTTTGGCATTTGAACCAAAATTCTGTCAATAATTTGCCAAGGTTACAACGCCTTATTTCGATTACTGAAATTGAGATTGAAATTTAAAATTTACCGAATAATAAAATTACATGTATGTTATATAATAATCTAATAATACAATATGAATAGCAATTCACGCTAATCCATCCAAAACAACGATTGAAAGACCTGGTAAAAAAAATGTCCATATATGCATTCCGTGCCTTCTGGCAACTTTGCTTCTGTTGATTTAGGGACATAACCAGTGGCTTTATAGAACTTTTGTCAGGAAGCTGCCCATAATTCGTCTTCACGTACGTTTCGTCGTCTATGAAGATGCATCTCTCGTAACTACATAAGAACCTCATTGTATAGCTTCCCTGGTCACTAACTAGATTGTGCTTCAGTGTCTGTTTGATTGCTTACTAGCCGAATATGTTCGAAATCCTTCTCGCTGACGAATCCTACTGACGGGGCTTTAGTAGGCATTGAATTTCTTTAGGATACCATAATTTGACAGTCCTGAGTTTGTCCTAATTGTTCTCAACACCTTCCAATAAAATTTCCGATCGTTAGTTCCACTATGTTGCTCGCTATGCTGCCCATCGAGAGTTTTGTTTGAAAATGCTGCACACGGTCGATTTAGTTAATTTCAACGACTTCGCGATTTTTGAACCTGGCCGCGTTAAATTTTCGAAGTTGGTATCCAAAATTTATTTTCGGTTCGTGGCTTCCATCAAGTATAACTTCTTTGAATATAGGAAACATATCCAGTTTCGACCACCAAAAGCACTGTAGTGAAATAATCAGTGCGTCCAGATATTTAATGACTCAAGCCTTATCATTAAATTGTCTGGAAGGTCAGATATCGCCACCATTATTGAGTCTTTCAGCCCTTATCCATCGTCAGTCATCGATTCGTCGATTATGAGGAAAAGCTGCGAGTTATGTGATCATGTTTTTTTCATGCTCATAATTTTTCTCTTCTTATAACAAGGGAGCTCAACACAAACGAATGCTAAAAATAATACATGTATTAGAAGACATTTTAGACAACCTCTTTGTACTGTTTTAAATGCGGTTCCCTGAATAAGACGCACTTATCAACTGTTTTTATTTGTTTACTTTACGTTTTGTCCGATTCGTTAAATGATTTGTTTGATTGAGTCCCCCTTTCAGTAAGTCATCAGTAACCAATGACCGTTCAAGAGGTCCTCTGAGACAAGTGGTCTACCGTAATCGAGAGTGGCGTTTAATCCAGAAAAACCTCTAAACCTAATATATGAAAGATTTTTAGATCGAAGATGAAACAACAATAATATACATTTATCGGCGATGTGGCTCCGTACAATTACACTTGTACTGATCAGTAACGAAGGTGCACCTAACTACGAAATGCACGGTCTCCAAATAGTCATTGTCAAGTATCTTCCGGCATATTACCTTCCCTAGCCAACAGTGGTAGTGTTTTGCTGAGCCTATCGATACTGTTTTATTATTAGCCTATCCACGTTTCGACCTAAAGAAAGCAGTACTAAAATGAGCATCTTAACGAGTAGACTTATGACGTAGAATTGGATTTATTGTATCCTATTTGCTATTTTCTTCAACATTTCTATTAGGATTTGAAGCATTAATCAAGGATCGGTTACCTTCGATCTCTGTCTGTCGATAAACACACACTGGACTGTGTATCCGAGTGATGTGCATTAAGGATACCTTACGAAAGGCCTTACGAAATAGCTTTCTCGGATCAGGAAACTGGAACGGAATAATACCATCAAACGCAAAAGCAAACACAAAACTGCTAAAGCACACAGACAACATGCTCTCGGCTGGAAGAAGACTACGCAATGCTTTTCCACATAACGCTTTGATACTTTAACAGCATCTTCTGAAGGTCATTAAGCCTTGTCGAACATTTCGTAATAATATCATTAAACCAATAACAGTTGTCTGCTTGACTGTTTAACAATAAAATCTGAAATCTTCAAAACATCGCGCCAAGAAAATAATTCTGCTTGTGAAATATGAATGAAGGCCACACTCTTTGTGTCGATATAGGTTCTATTTGAATTAGCGGCTTTCCCAAGACGACTGCTTTACAGTTTCTACGTGGAAAAGCAAGGGTGAGCTAGTGAGTGCTGCAAGTGGTTTCAAAGGCAGAAGGACGAACATCTCTCGACCTATAAACAACAAGGGTACTTAATTAACAAACGGCTTTGGAATCTCTATTCAATTTGGTTTCATCTGTGGAGTGTTGGGATGGTGGACGACGCACTGTAGCACATAATGCTGGTTTGCATGCTCTGTTGTTGTTCCTTCGGGGGTATGAGTGCCTGCCAATCCAGTAGGTACTAAATCGATTCACCTATTACGAATGTGTGTGGATCTGACGGTTTGGTTCAACCCAAACGGTGTCGGTAGAGATGGAACGATGATGAATTTCCCTCAGGACTCCGGAAATAAACCGAGAAGGTTGTTAAATATTTTAACATGCCAGCATGAGCGGGTAGTATGCTTTTGTAATTGAATGGACATTTGTTCATGCGTAATTGAAATCGATGCAAATACAAATATTATTTCTTGGTATTTTAATGTGAACTGGCCTTAATAGCGTTCGAAATCATCAGAACATAGCAGTTTACGCGTTGCAGAATGTCGATTAGCGTGTTATTCTCATACTACCGCAATCAATGATTTATACGTAGTGTCATAGCAAATATCGAGTTATCAACGAAACAAGTGAAGCTCTTTTGAATCTGAATACTCGATTTATCTGAATAATCATTCTGTAATGAAATAATCAAAACAATTTCAAATGATAACATTAACAATCGCCAAACACAAGATCCCATTTATGCGCGGAAGTAAGTACAGTTTACCTATAGTTAATTAGAGGCACTTGTATATTTCGATAAAAAAACAGCTTAATTATTGCCTTTCTTCAGCGAATCATATTCAAATAATAAATCAAGCACGCAAAGTTATAATACATATGCATAGACGAGATTTCTAGCTTACTATAATAAGTGCATCAACACTACTTCAAAATCGAGATAATCGGAATGTGAAACCCATCCATCTTCGGATTGCGCATCATTGTCGGTGACACATCATCTGATGCTAGTTTTCAATCAACATGACGAAGTTTTACGATTACCAACGAAATCAATCGACCTTTTGCTGGCTAATGCCAGTTGCCACGTTCTCTATCACTTCCATCCAAAAATGGAAGAAGAACGAATGGCTTTGCCTGAGCACATCATGTGTTCTACCGTCAGAAAAATAGATCGTTTGGGCAAGCAATGCGGCATCCTGTACAAACGTCAATTCTCTGCACTAAGGGGAAAAGGTGTGGAGTCGTATAAAAGGATTTCGGTCCAAATCAAAAGAAACAAAGGAAATACATCAAACTGATTTGAATCGTAAAATCCGTTCGGTCTTCTCTGTTCGACTTCCCGGCTGTAAGATTTGAAACGTGTCAACATTGGTTTGAACAATGTTATTGACTCTCTTTACTGTCGTATCTGTGCGTGTCTACCCTGTTTTATATCTAAGAAGTTAAATTCTCTTTGGACAATTGGAGATTATTGATATGATCAAAACTTGAAATCATTCCCAAAAGAGTACTCGCTATGTTAGAGATGTCCTGTTTGCGTTCACTGCGTGCAGCATGTTATAATTTTGAACTTTCGGTATGTAGAAGGAAACATAATCAATACGCTACCGATTTATTGAGCCTACTTCGTTAATTTTTATGGACTACAAGTTTGTTTCAAACACGCCTATGTGTGCGTTGATATAAACTTGACAGTTATCATGCACTGACGCAAAGCCTGTTTGTGCGATTTTTTTATTTATTTTTTTTGTTAAAAAAATTATATCTCAAAATTATGCAAAAAAAATGCTTAAACATAATGAAAATAACATGAACTTTGGTTGATAAAAGATTGAAATTTCGTGTCATGTAAATCAATGAATTACTGAACCTTTTTTTTGGAAATATATGCAAACTTAAAAATAATGGTTGTCATTCGAAAGGCAACAGCTATAACGTTTTGCCCTTAGGATAAAATAGCAATAAAGTTGGGAATCGTGAACTCTACTATTTCCGTGTTACAAAATGCATAGAGAACATCTAATCACCGAAAAAGAAAATAAAAGGAATTGAACAAACTCATCATCGATGAAGCGCTTATGACTATAGGATGGTAGTTAAAGACTTCAAACTCAAACCAAACGCTTCTGTCCGCGTTATTTTAAAAAGCTAACCTTGACCAAAAGTGAAGCAAGAATTACGCATTCTAGGCATTCAAAACAGATCAAGAATTGAAGATAGCCTGGGTAAATGTACAAAAATGAGTCGTTCTAATGTTGTACAAAATTTAATGTTTGATCTTAAGAGAAAACTAATCGCATCTGACTTTGGAGCACAAGTTGAATAAAGTGAACATGGAAAAACTTAGACAATTGGTTAAAAGCCGGATTTTTTTGGAAATAGCTTTGTATGTTCTTTGTATTTTAACGTGGACAACATTTAAGTCATGCGTATTTAATTTAAAACACCTAAAACTTCACGTCCGTGATTCGAATTATAAATGCACGACTCATTTGTATGCTTTCTAATGCCAGTATAAAAGTATTCAGCAACACACTGTTTTTTTTTTATTGCGATGGTAGTTTATGTCACAGAAGTGACTTATGTATCATTTTATCATTGAAACATTAATCATTAATATTTGAAAAATAGTAAAGGTTTGGGAATGCTTTTTTCAAACAAGCTCGATTTTTATAGCACAATATAATACAATATAACGCATAACTCCAAGTTGACGAAAGGAGAAACTGCTGAAGACTTGTTTTAAATTGGACTACTTTAAAATAATGCATTTTTTTTCTCTAGTAATTAGATTTGAAATTTTAGATTCGTTAATGAAAATATTAAAAATCTATAAAAAAATAAGTATTGTGACTAAAATTTACTTCATGGCACTTTAAATTCATGTTAAATTTTTGGTTTAGGTGCATTTGGAAGAGAATGTAAACTTACGCCGTATTAACCGCTTCGTTTGGGTGCATCTAAAAAGACATAATTTTACATGAAATTTTCTAAGTCTGTAGGGATTACGTTGGTAACAAGGCAAGTATAGGGTTGCTATTAAATAACTTTCCAGATTTCCTTTTTTAAGTTAATAAATTGAAATAGCTGTTCAAATCAAATGACATGAGCATATATTCAAATCAATATTGAATATTTTTATTTCAGTGTGTTCTATATCATAGTTCCTTAGGATGTTTGTAAATCATTGCATCATTCGGTGAATTTCATACATCATTCGAATACACATCCATTTAGTTTACTTCCTAACTTTGAACTTTGAAACTTATTCTCGTTTGAAGTTTACATTTTGATCTTATTTTCGAAACAGAAAACATAAAAGCTTGATTACAATGGTCCTCATTTTCTAATGAATTTCAGATGTAAAGTAGGGGAACTAAAACGTCATCTACGGTGCCAAAAAATGTACATATGAGATTTATTTTTTAAATATTTTTTTTCTTTTTTCAAGCTGCATGGAATTTTCAGAAAATTACAATTTAAATGGTTGAAATAAGTTTTTCAACTTAAAATGCATGTACCCTACTCTTCGGAAATTTTTCAAAAACACCGGAAACTCGTCAAATTTTATATCTCATACTCTCTTCATATACTTAAAGAGCCTAAGATATCGTTAAAGCTATCAGTAGATCAGGTTTTAACAGTTCACTAAGCAACACTTATCTTGTATGATAAATTATAAGCAATTCATATAATTAGAGAATGTCCAATGAAGTTTCCTGCACCATTAAAATAATATCAGTAAGTTTAATGCTAACTTCATTTTCATTAAGTATTACGAAAAATATTGTGCTGCCTAGTTAAAGCTAAGTGAAGCGCTCACTCGTTACCTCAAATATGGCCAAAGTAATGTCAGGACGGTTCCTTCATTTTATTTACTCTTTTTATGACGGGAAATAGAATGGATTAAATCTTTACAACCTGTTTCTGGTAGGGTTACACTGGTCGAAAGAGATTTTTAGACTCATGCCAGTTTCCGTTAGCTTGGGCCCCAAACCCACCGAATATCGTATTTTGACTGTATTGCGATTTATAAATTTTGATATATTTTGAGAATCACTCCAATAACTGCCTCAGCTTAAATGTAAATGCTCCAAAAGATTATTTTTTTTATTTTGATTTATCAGATTTTAACAAACAACTTTGCAGAAAAAAGTGTGTCGATCCGACTTCACCAGAAAAAATTTATGGCCGTTGAAAGGCAGCAAATTTTAGCAAAAAACAGCATAGTACAGTAAACACCCCGACATGCGCGGATTCCCTTGATGGTGTTCTCAAATGATGTATGGGCACTGACCTTTGTTGTTTCATCATAAAATATCTCGTGATCCTTCATATATAGGAAGTTACTTTCTTGAGCAAAGTTGTTCAATCAAGGGTAAAGTTAAAATTCAAGAATAATCTCACTACGCCGCACATTAGCATGTAAACTTACTTTATAACCTGAATCTCGAGATCCTTGACATTTAGCAAGTTGGTGTCTTCGACAAAGATTTTTGGTTGATTAAGGCCTTTCGGATGGTGTTAACTATAGTTCATAGCTCTTCCGCTACGTGACACTAGAGTTCATGTGAGCCTTGTGTATTACCTGTATTTTGTGATCTAGATCGTGTATAACTTTACTGTTTTCAGGAAAGTTAGTTGTTGTTCTGCAAGTTCTGCAGAGAACACAACTACCTAAAAATTCGGGGTAGTCCTTCAGAGAAGTTCTTCACAAAACATCGGGTAAGCCCTTCAGAGATATAGATTGAATAACTTTGACATTTGCCAACCGAGTGACTCGAGAAGACATGTTTTGGAAACATCAAGTCAGTACAATTTTAACCACGAATCGCCTCGCACCGAAACAATGCGCCGACGACATATGGTGGTTATTCCGAGAGTTGAAGTGACGTTCGTCGCTCCGTGAAGTGCCTCTCCATTTGGTTTGTCACGTCACTGCAGGTGACATTTTTAACTTTACCAAGTGACAACAGTAACTTCGATTCTAGGAATAACACTAAATAACGTGCTTGTCGTCGAAAACATCGTAGCCAACAGGCACTATCTGACAACACTGTTCGTCTCTTGGTATCAAATCGGGACAGTGAGAATTTTAATTAACTGGTTGAAACGGCAAGACATAGTTTGCCCAATACCTTGAAGTCTGTTCACAAACGAGAGCATGATTAGCCAACCGTTCCGTCTCTGTATTTCTAAGTCACACATTTTCGAAGCTTCAAAAAGAACTAGATTTTTTCACACTATACATTGTTGCACTACAATAACGCCACACAACAGGAACAAATATGGAAATGAAACACATTTGGAACAGTTTGCTTTTTATTTCCTAATCTTGTTCTGTCTCAATTTTTTTTTATCTGGAAAACGTCGATGCTACTATAGTCCCAATGACTAGTTTATACTAACTACAATATTAAACACAAATAGAGTTAAAATAGTTTTATTTGAGTGATGATTCTTCGCTGATGACGCTTGTTGATGATCCAGATGAACCAGTTGACATCGACTTTCGTAAGTCGGCAGACAAGACGAATCTCGCCAAGGAAGTCGGCGGAGCGCAAATAGATTCTTGAGTCATTAAAGCGTTGAATAGATTCTTCCCTCTCCACTCCATTTTGGTAATATGGATGCCAAATTACAGAGCACTATTTGAGAGTTGAACGAACGAATGAACAGTATTGCTTCTGACTTCTGGCAATATCAAAATAACTCCAAGATTCTCCACATGATCGAAGGCTTGTAGTTGAACATGATAGGTTGCCGGATTCCAGTGAATGAAATTATGGACTATTTATAAGGAGTCTGTTGAAGTAAAAGTGCATAATTAGTTTCTGAAAAATGTTCAAATCATCGGTGAGTGATAACCGACGGCCCTCGAGTGTGTAGTTCTCATCGTTAAAGTAAAGGGTGTACGGAATCAAATTGCGACACACACAAATATTCGAAAAAAATCGCCCGTTCAGCCAATCAGCTTCAAACTTTCAGGGAGTAAAATAAAACATGTTGTGAGTATTTTCCCATGGTTGTTCTTCTTCTTTACACTACTCATAACGTCCTGAACAACATATCGTCCAATTTTTTTTTTGCGTGGCAATCCATTTTTTCATCACATCTTCCTCCGTTTTCATTTCCTTAAAATGCTTCTGAAGTGCCTGCTTCATGATGGCCCAGTACTTTTAAATTATCGCAATTCCGGTGCGTTCGGGGGGTTGAGATGCTTCGGCACGACTTTGACCTCTCCAAAACCTCTTTCGAGTAACGGCACGATGCTAAATCCGGCCAGAAAATCATAGGACCATCGTGTGACCTCAGAAGAGGAAGAACACACTTTTGAAGGCATATCTTTAAGTACACCTATCCATTTGACCGTTCCAGTTGTCACGAATGGGGTGCTCCGCTTTCCACACGAGCAAATTGCTTGCCTAATCATATATTTTTTGACAAACTTTGACATCTTCTACTTTCTAAAGTCCTCAGGGACATCGAATTCATGATAAGCAATGAAAACTAGAGCCCCGGAAGCTGCCGGAGGTCTGCCTTTGCATACGTCTTATCATCCATAACAAGGCAATGTGGTTTCGTCAACATCTGGGTGTAGAGCTTGCCTGCGCCTTTTGGGCCTTGTACGTGTGTTCGAATGTTTTGGTTAGATTCAGTTTCTTCGCCACATCTCGAACTGAACTGTTGGGATTTCTATTGAAAGCTTGAACTACCCGCTTGTGATCCTTAACACCATACGGAGATCCATTTTTCGATCGATGTTCAAACGTTCGTGGTACCAATTTAAAACACGAGACACCGTAGAATGTACGATTTCCAGCTTCCTGTTAATTGCACGATGAGAAGATCCGGATTTTCGAGGTACGTGCGCAAAATTTATTTGCGCCGCTGCTGTTCTTCCGACTCCATCTTCGCAACGATTGCACATCTAGTGAATCTTATACATCGTAAACAAATACACATTGAACTAATTCCACCCAAAATTTCAATGTAAAATACCCAACGGGTAAAAAGTTAGAGCCATTTAAAAGTGGTGCAATGTGATTCCGTACAACCTTTACAGTAGAAAAAAATGCCAGTCCCAATGGCTGCTTTATGGAATTCCTGAAGGGGCCAGAAACTCACTAGGCCTTCGCTTGTCACAGTCAGCTTGGGGCCGACGAGGTAGGCGTAACATCAAATCTCCTCAACTTGGCTTGGTAGGGCACAGCCGCTTTGTCGTGGTTGGTCTTCCTGCGATGAAACCATGTATAACAATTGCGGATTCATAAACACAAGCTTAGAACAGCTTAGAAATTGCAAACAAAAACGAAATTCCTCGGTAGATACTGATGTTCTTCCGGTCACATTTCTTATAGTCTGGAAACATTCTTGCAGTTTTCCAAACGGACATAAATAAGGAGACCTTCAATGCGTCGTTTTTTCAAAAATGGATGGCATTGCGGCTTTAGAGACATCGTCGATGTTGAGTGTACTTAGAGTGTTGCCGGCCATAAATGGAACACACATCTTGACAGACATCTTAAGGCTCATAAGCAACTTCGTCGTTGAGAATCATGGAAGCAAGGAGACCATACTCCGTACGCTGATCATTGACGTACTTCCAAAACAATTTCTATCTGGTATTCAGATTTCGCCGATTGTAAAGCCGGTACGACTTCCTTCGTTCGTATGTTCGGTGAGTCCATGCGGTAGAATGCTATTCATAGTTGCATACGTTCGAGTTGCATAGTTTTGATGTTCAAGTTGAAACAGTCTCATTATACCCTTTCAATAACGAAGAACCCTTTGAATTAATTTGCTGCCCTTCCTCGTTTGATTTTTGATAGTAATCTAGTTAAATAATAAAAATATATAAATACGAAGTTTATGTCTAGTAAAAAATTTCATGAAGGCTCATGAGGAAAATGAAAATGGTCGAGACAACTACATTTTCGTTCGTCCGCGTTGATGAAATATGAACGAAGTGACGTGAAAAAAAACAGATATTGCGAACTTTTGTGTGTGACGTTTATTGTGCTGCTGGTTTGTTGAAAAGCTGCTTGCCGTAAGTAATAAATTGAAAGCTTGCATTGGTGTAGTCGATTGACGCTGATATTGTGGTGCCCTGGTTATAACACGGAGAACCATTACTAACAGTTATCCTCATTGTATAAAACGGATGGTCGAGGTAGAAGGCGGTTAAGGCAACGTCACTATCGTTCTCTATACGTATAGCATAGCTTTATTCAATATAAGAATTGTGCACTTCTCATTAGTGTATTGAATGTACGACTCATGAAAAAAAAACCTTATTTTATTTTCCCTGAAAAATGAAGCACACGTGATGTCAGTAAAACAATAGGAGTCGCTATTCTGATCCATATATGCATGATGTTAATAATGATAATGATAACCTTAGTAAACTCGAATTAACAATGAAATCGTTTCCTTTTTTGTTCATAAGTTAAAGTATGCATACAATCATTTTTAACTAAATGACGTTAGAATGGTTTATGGTTGATTCCATTGTTTTAAACATTTAATCCGCGTAACTTTATACAGCTTTCATGACACGTTCTGTACTGCAACTGGAAACCACAATCGTGGTGTTACCTTGTGAACATACAGTGGCCCGCAGTGCCATTTAAAAAAATAAGATATTTTTAATCAGAGGCTACGTCTTGTTTTATAGGAGATGATATTATGAAGCTGGCATTTCAGTATAATCAGCTCAACTTGAAATTAGTCTTTTTTCTGAATAACTGTCAGTTCATTTATCGAAAGTAGAGATATATTCAGAGATGACCGTTCAGTATGAAAAAAAGATGAGATTTTTTTCCACTGCGGATCACTGTACGTGCGAAAACGAATAGATCCTGACTTCTAGCTCAAGGCTTGAACTCTATCTGAAAGTCCACCGGAATTAGCCACCACACCACTCTAAAAGAAGTGGAGAAAAAAGGCAACCCATTGCTCTATAGCGTTTGCTGACCAGTAAATTGGAAATGGGAAGTGGGAGGAAAAAAAAACGTGGGTGTGAAAAACTGCTCACTGTCATCCGCTTTCGATATAATCCTTACAATGCCGTGAACATTTCCACATCCCAATGGGTTGAGTTTATTCGGTGGTTGGATTAGTTATATAGAGGAGAACCGGGTGATTTTAAAATCCCAAAGTTGTTCTCAACAACTCTATCGTGCGATGGCCAGAGTTAGGAAAGAGGAAATACGTGCTCTTCAATTAAGAGCACATTTTTTTTTATAAATAGGAAAAAGCTGTTCAACCATTTTCAGATTTAGACAGAACACGTTCAAGTGAGAAGACGTTTAGGACTAGTTTTGAATAAATAGGAATGGATTGTGGAGTACTGAAAAATACAATTAGGAATCGAATATTCTATAGCGAGTGTTGCCACACTTAAGAAATCAACTAAATTTGGTCACATGTGGTCTTTAGGGAGTGTAAAACAAAAATTTCACATCGCTATCCTGTTCCATTGGTATTTGAGCACGATTAAGCGCGCACATTTTTCCCAGTTAAGGTGACGGATCCGTCCCTGCCTTGACATACCCCGTATAAGGAAGTATGGCAAAAGTGTGTGTGTTTGCTTCAAAATACTGCTTAACAAAAAGCCATACGCTCAATTTCAAGCTACTTCTATTCAATTTCACAGCCTGCTGAACTAGACCTGTGCGCCGATCTATTTTGAATCGGCGGCGGCGTATATGGTATTTTGAAACGGCGGCGGCGGCGGCGTGGATCGGCGCGGGCATAAATTATGCCTTCGACATTTCCTCATGCTTATCCCTTTTAACTGTTTGACTTTTACGTGCAATAATAAGACTAAAGGATCACTCCAAGTCTTATATTTTGATAGAAAACCCGGATATCCATAGTGTTATAATACTCAAGTCGATGAATTGGCGTGGAACAGTGTGTGTACAAATATATGAGACTTAACTTTATGGAATTTGTTCATCATAAGTTGACGGGGAATTTGGCTTCCCTAGCAACCAAAAGTCCTGATACAAGGGTGTGTTTTGGCTTAACCAGCAAATCGAAGGATTATGATGAGAAATCTATGCAGCTCACTCTTTAAGTAATTAACCGAACTTTCTAGTTCGCATTCAATGTTTAAGCTTCTAGCAGCATTCTTACCGACTTCTAGAAAAAAAAACTTTGAAGTTCACGAAATGTTCATTCCAGAGATTGAAGAGAATGCTATTCAGCTCATAAAACACACCTCAAACGAACTAAACAAAACCAAAAAAAACACAAAAGTCATTTATATTTGACACTTTTGCTCTGCTCTATTCCTGTCGGAAATTTATTTTTAGAGTGCTGCGTTTTGAAATGTTGATTGAGTTCAATTTGATGATTTTTCTTAAGTAAATTTTTTTTTTTCATAAACACCTACTACCTAGTCTTCAACTCGAGTCCTCTCTCTTTAAAACCGGGATACTTACCTTACCACTGTGCCATATTAACGCGGTGGGTTATGCTATGATTTTACTCGAAGCGTTGATTCCATACACTAGTACTTTTTTTGTTTCCTATAATCTTATCTGAACCTAAAAGTCTCTGATTAGTTCATCTAGAACTCAATCTGAACTACTAATTTGCTTGATTACTCAACCTTGTTGAGTGACTGCTTTATTTTTTGCATCGCACTAAGCTAACTATTTTATACGATGGTAATAGAATAAGCCTTTTTTTACTGTATTTTGAAAATCATTTTTTTGCTCTTGTATCTCTTCAAACTTGGAGCATAACACCAGATTACTCTTCAAAGGTAAAGAATCATTTTGACATTTTTTAGGGTTACTCAAAACTTAACGTGTTTTTCAAAAAGTAGTAAAGAAGTTCAAAATAGATGTATTGTGACCTTTTACGCTGATTAAAAGTACGGTGAGTACTTTAATTGAACTTTTTATTAGAGATTTTTTGAAGTTCAATGCAAGTTCTTAACAAAGAACATATGAACTTGAAGGTTGCGTTGAATAGCAACAAGAAACTTTTCTTGAACTTTCAAGTTGCTTTTAATGTTAATCACACTTTGAACAGAATTAAGTTCTGCCTGTACATGAATTGTCGTTTTACACAGCAAAAAAGTTCCATGGAACTACATTTCAACTAAAAGTGAACTTCTAATTTCTTATCTCAAGTGAAATTCGAACTTTTGGTTGTTGCTTGGGTTCTGTCTGTATTAATAAACTTAACCAGTGTATATATAAGTAATTACCAAATAGAATAAAATTGTCATTATTATGCAAACATGGGAAAGTGTTCAAATGTGGGTCTATGGATCTAAAATTCGACCTATCGGTAAAATTTAACTGTCTTTAATTTTTCTTCATATTGATATGTATCTTTTCTGGGGGGGTTTGACCAAAGTCTACTATTTACTTTGTCTATTCAGAATTTTTAACAGGGTTTATTTTGCCTGCGTGTCAGAATTACAGTTGATTTCTTAAAACTAGTTCTTATCTATAGAGAGAATTGATCATTGCAATTGAAGATTGCAATGATTTTAAAAGTGACCGAACTATCAATATTTTTACAACACTACTACAATCACGTATAAAACAGCGTCCACTATGCATTGATTTACCGGTTACTTCAGTGGTTAGCCAAGTTATTTAATTCTGGATTTGTCATGTTCATAGTCTATGCTTACATGGGTAGTAGGCCATCCCTTATTTTGAAAAAAAATTGCCAAGTTAAGAATTCCACTTCTTGAAATGTTCGTCTTGACTAGAATACAAACATACTTAAATTTGAAGACCGTAGAAGAAAATATGAAAGTTTGAAGGTTACCTTTGCTCAACCATATTTAATATATCGCCTAAGCATAGATATAAAGTTGTGTTTTATTCACCAGTATTCACTACCATGTTTAGTTTATTTCTTAATTATTGGTTGCCTCATACTTCAGAATATGTTTTCGCTGGATTTAAATCCCAGTGCATTTTAAATGTGGCTGGATTTTTGATTTTCCGTGTCAAAGTTCCGTCAATCTCAGCCCTTTGAAATTACATCAGAACAAAATGTTTGGGCAAGGTTCCCGAGGGGGTTTTGAGTTTTTGTTTTGCTTTGATTAGACATACATTGCAGAACACTTTGTCAGGAAGCAGATGATGTGTAAAACCATTTTTGTCATGTTTTAGTGCACCAATTTTTTTCCACACATCGCTGGTTCGATTACGATTATTTGTGGTATCAATATGTACACTTGCGGTGGAAATTTTGTCGACATTTAAGGCGGACATTACATTATTTTTAAAGTCAAGTTCACCCGCGAAATTACCAAAAGACGGAACACGAAAATGTACACTGAAGTTTCTAGAACGAAACGACAAAGCTGATCAGTGTTTCACACGGAAACCCTTTGGGTGGCACATCTCATCGAGATGTTATAATTTGTGATCAGTAATAAAAGCAGGTTTCTGAAGGGCTAATGAACTTAACTTAACTAAACTTAAAGCATATATGGTGACAATTTTTATCGGCGTGACTCAAATTTCCCGGCGGCGCGGGCAAAAAAATGCAGCGGCGGCGGCGGGGCTATAAAATCGTCGGCGGCGGCGGCGTGGCGCGGCGGCGCACAGGTCTATGCTGAACACTATCGACAGTTTCTCTGCACATCTTTGGTTCTAGCAGAAATTGCTGTTCACTACTGGGATCCCATGATGTTGGGAACATATTTTCAATTTCACAACATTACATTTATATGTTTTAATTATTATGATGATATGCATTTCAATAATTAAGCATAGTGTGAACTTGGTCTCGTTGATACTTACTAGTAAAACGTCTCTCTTGTGCATCATATGCTATTAACTTGATAAAGCATTATCTTGAAGGCTTAATAAATAGCATGTGAAATATGAAGAATCATACAACAGTGTCAATAAAAGAAGTGTACCGTAATAAATTTCTCTTGAGCATGTTTAAATCGATTATCATACCTTATATATTAACATTTTTTGGCAAACTACAGACACAGTTTTGTGTAACTTCAACAGCATCATTACTGTTGGATTAAATTGATTCTTAAGCTTTATACTGTACCTTGCAAGAAACAAACATTAATCACAACAGCATCCTTACCATTCCAAATCAGGTTATAATCCGGCAATTATGTGCTACATTGAAAACATTATGTAAATTCAACAAAAAGAAACCTTTTTACAAATTCACACTAGTTCACTCGGAACAGTAAATTGTTTGAAAAGTTGTCGATTAAATTCAAGATGACTATCTTTGAGGAAAATGACCTTCTACAAACGATGAAAAAACGCATTGTATGCTACCCGCAGGTGTTCTTTTGGTATTATATCCCATTGAGCCACTAGATGTCTCTTTACATATTTTCTAGAGCAGCCCTGGTTTCCATCATATGCGAATTCGCTGCCCAATCCGTGCTAGAAAATATTCAGCAATCCACAGTTGAGTCTGTTTCTCTTTACCAGTGGGGTTCGACCGATATGGGTAACTTTGGCTCAAACCTTCACTGAAGAAAGTTTTGTCCTCGAGTGGCTGGAACTTCTTCGGGATTTTTCTGTCAACCAAACCGTTTACGAATTGTTGAATAGTGAAGAGCTTTTCGATCGTAAATCCGATGTTTTCCAACTTTGCTTCCGAGGCCCTTTGCAAAAATGTCTTAGGTCTTATCACTCGCTCCTTCTTTTGCTTGAGTGTAAGATCCTGTACTGTTAGGATTCTGGTCTTATGCCTATTTTTTAGGATTCGTCGATACTGCGATCTGATATAGGGGAGGATGGTACATAATGCACCGTTTAAGCAACATTGTGAATTACTAGGGAATGGAAACCGAAATTTAGAAAGAAGTTATTGAGTATGGTGCACTATGATATTTTCGTTGTAGATTAAATGTAATTTAAATTCAAAACGATGATTTTTCATGATTTTTTAAACCTCTTCCACTTTGTTGCGACGACGACATCGGGGTAAAACGCCTGTTTTATTGCTCAATATGCACACTAATATTGGGGTAAGACGCACCACAACACTGAGCTATGATGCCCCACAATATTGGGATATCATGCATCGCTTGTAAAAGGTAAAAACACTGCTACTCATTATATTGCCTTTTAGCTTTGTTTGGTAGTGAAGCAGCCACTGGGTATAAAATAAAGATTTCTAAACTTTGCCAAATGTTTCCAACTCCTCATTATATACACGCTCAGAAAAAAGTAAGTACTCGAACGGAGCAGTTAAAATGGGGAGCCAACGTTGGTTTTAATTATGTTTACCTACCATTGGGTTGAAATTACTCACTTTTGGGTAAAACTTTACAAGAAAAAGTTATTTATATCCGACGGTAGATTAACATGATTATTTTCAACGTTGGCGTTCCACACTTAACTGCTCCACTGGGTACTTTTTTCTAAGCGTGTAAACGTATATAACGTCAAGGTGCGTTCTGCCCCAGTTTTAGTTTCGCATAATTTTGTCTAGATATTCTGAAAATACATGGAATTATTGTGAAGTTTCGATACTACCTTGAAGTTTTGTTGTGCGCGATACATGTGAAGTGGATTTATTATAAATAATGTATATTAATGCATGGTAAAAGCTTATTTTAATAACACTATTATTTACATGTGAAGACAATCATGCCAATTTCTTCAATTTTGATCATATTTAACTGTATTTAGTGCCTTATTGTACTACAAAATTATGAATTATGCTGTTTTATGGAAAAATTGATAAAGTATCATTCCATTAAAGCTGTAGTTTCAAAGATTTGAGCCTATTTATTGCGTGGCTCATAATACCCCACCAGTGCGCATTTTGTACTGTTCTCCCCTACGGAGATCTTTCGTTATTCAGTTGAATGCGCTCCGACGCGGATTTCTTTGTAAATTCTTCTTCACATTTTTTACCGTGGCAGGTGTAGTTGTTATGGCTTGACGTCCACCTTTTGATTGTACGGTTTACAAAACTTTTGCACACGCTTAAACTGGCGCCGCGACTGAAAGCAGACGATTTAAATACAACAAATTTATTTGAGTCAGTGAATGCAATCAATAGGGCTAACAATTACAGAGGAACGGTTTAAATTACTTTTTAGGTTTGTATGTTGCAATAGATTACTTAACATCATGCCTATTCATCTTTTGATACTTGAATTTATGTTTAAGCGTAGAGTTACAGAAGTGAGTCTGATTCAGCTATTTTCACTCAGCTGAATTGAACCGAAAGCAGTCGTAAACTGTTAAGCATGTAAAAAAAGGCATTTGTATACTTTCACATTGAGTCATGCAATGTACGGTAAGCGATCAGTTTTGCACAAATATGTGTTCAACAAAGAATAAAAGGTAGAATAGCAAAAAACAAACGCCACGGGCACGGGGTAATGCTCGCTCCTGACGGTGTACGCGTATAAATGAGAAATTAGTGATATCTCAATTAAGAGCTCTCGCTTTATCCACGAACTGTTCACAACGGATAGTTGGCATTTCCATTCTCCCCAGATAGTTCGCTTGGGTGCCCTTATGGTCCCTCTCATATCCCGATTTTTGATTTTTATGTCATAGAATATACTTCACGTATGTTTAACATATACCTGACATCTACTGGTTTGTTACTGAACAGAAAAATCATATGTTCATGATTATTTATTACATGGTGGAGCTAAAAAGAATATTTTTATCATGACAGATAAAACTTCAATAGTAGATCTACCATTTTCTCCAGTAACAGAAGAGTATTATTCTTTTAGATATATTTTCATTCTTTACCGATTACACCCCATGCCAGTCCCCATAGAAAAAGTCGACATCGAGACACTAGCAGATAAGGACATATTTAATTTGGACTAATGTATTGGTTGGGCAGTGTTGCCAAATGTGAGAATAAGCTGGAAATACACATAAAGATAAAGTTTACTTTGGTTGAAAATTGAAATTCGCACATTAAGGCCATCAACCATTATTTTGCTGGCATTTATAGAATGTAATAATGTCACCGTCTTTACGAATGCTTTATAAAAAACTGCTGGAACCAATTTTTTGTCGACATTGGCGCATCTGATATTGCTGTTTAAAAAAAATCTTTTCTCACCTGCAGGAAAACAAAACTTAACCAACGATTCCAGAATAGAACGGTGAAAATTGTCTCAGATTGTGTGGTTTAGAGGTCAACCTGATCTCATGCGTTTCCAAGAAGTTTTTTTTTATTATTATTGATGCCTGCAAAAGGAGAAAAGTTACATATCCTCATTGGAATGAAAACAAGCTCCTTTAATTCTACCTGTGGTCGACTCTTTTGTATCCAATGATTATGTTGCATTATATTATTCTGAAAAAAAAATTTATAGTTAAAAATCAAAATGATTGTCTTCAAGCCAACGATGTTTTCTTTATAGATGAATTTGTATACTATCAACTTGCTTTTTAAAGCAGCTGCTACTTCAATAGTTATCACTTTTTAGCATTAGCACAACAATAATTGGCTGCGTGAAGTTTTGCCGTAGTAAAAAATAAAAATACTCAGCAGATATTCTACTCTCTTCAATATTTATAAGGGTGGGGGTAAACTTTAAAACCACCCTAGTGCTGGCAGTGCATATTTGACTTGGTTCTGCAGCATGGGGCCTAATTTCCACATAATCACGTTTTACAAACTGTTCTTTTCAAACAACCGTATTAAAAAAAAAATCGTTATAACCAAAACAACAAACTTCTTTTTGTTTTTCCGACGATGCGAGTATGCTAGTATCCATAGAAGTCAGTAGTAAGGAAATTTTCACACACAAAAACCATTACAGAGTGTGCTAACAACTTACCAGCATAGCTGCCGATCCTACTAAAACAATTCAAAAACACAGCCTCCATCGTAATAATGGCTTTCTTTAAGGCTCTTGTTCTGTTTGGCTTCCACTGTTTTATTTCAAATGAAAGTGAAGTCAAAACGAAAAACTACTGTGTTGCTAAAACTCTTTCAAAGACTTTTATCGTATAAAGTAAACCGTCTCTTTGAAAATAAAAATGCACGAGTAGCATTTAGGTTGATGAGGAATTCCACCGAGATCTACGTACCTTTCTTCATCGTTTATTTGAGCTTTCCGCTCGTAAGCTATAGCTATTCCACTTCCTTTGACGGCTAGGTGAGTGCCGGTTGAAAGATTGCTTAGCAACATGTCGGAAAAAGTTCCTGCACGCGGAAACATAAAAACAAGCGTTAGGAACCTAGTGGGGGATTTATATCTCACTCTACTCCTATTCTGTCATGGGTTGATCTTCTCAGGGGAGCGAGCGTGAACAGAATGGAAATCAACGTCGTTCTTAGATTTGTCTATTCATTCCCTCTAGAATTGTAAAAGAAAGTATACCGTGTGGCAACGAGTAGCTTTGGACAAAAGATTGATACATTTTAAAATCAATAAACCTTTATTTGTCCTTGCTGTGGGTCTCCATATGAAAGTCTTTAAAGATGTCATAGAAATTTATTGTTTGGATATTCATTCCTATCCAATTTAAAAACTACACAGAAAATAATAATAATGATACTAATAACACGAAAAATTTCCCTTCGTTTAGTTCCAAGCCAAAGGAGGCGTAAACAACAAAATTGTTTGCAATCTTTCATGCGCCATACAACAATGTTTGCAATCTTTCATACAACAGGCTAGATTCAGGCGTTATCTGGCTTTTAATTTACATGAAAGATCCCATTATTTTCTGCCAAATCTAGCATTCCCATTATGTGCACAAGTTAACGCTGAAAATTCAATATATCTTTTTATCTGTGTGGAAAAATCATTTTGTATCTGTGTTACTACCAACCAACGTCACAGATCAGTACATGTATTGCACCTGTCTTGAAGGATGCAGTTTGAAACAAGTTATTCAAAGAATATAGATTATTTTATAAAATGAGTAATTCTCGCTGGAACCAGGCCGCCATTGGCACATATCTTTTGATTTCAAATTATTCATCGCTATTAGTTAGAATATATTGAAACAAGATAAAAAACGCTTTGGTTGAGCCAAATTGATGGACCCCTCGTTTTCTAAGGGACTAAACATGTTGTAAAAATGTCGATTTTTGGATAATTTCA
Organism: Aedes japonicus; assembly: GCA_034211315.2. NCBI lineage: Eukaryota > Metazoa > Arthropoda > Insecta > Diptera > Culicidae > Aedes > Aedes japonicus. The sequence continues at coordinate 114,466 of JASCZW010002985.1, forward strand.
AGGTAAGTAAACATGTTATATCACAAAATTTTACATTGAAACATCTTCAAAACTCGTTGTTGTTGTATAGAGGATAAATAAAGCTTTCAATTGATGTTAAAAAAAAATGTGGCGGCCATATTGGATTTGGCCGCCATCTTGAATTTTATCAATAATATCGATTTTTCACTATGAGCGCACCGCTCAATCCGAATTCTGAGCACACCATCTGAAAGCTGAGAAAAAAAAAACCTAAGATGCAGTCAAGAAACTAGGTGTGCATTGACATTTACCCGATATAAAAATATTTTTTCTAAAAAGAGTTTGACGTTTTTTTTGCGTGTATTGCGCAATATCAATATGTATCATATTTCTATACGCAACAAAGCATAATTTTGCAATCACTGTTTTTTTTTGTGTTCTGTAGAGTAAAGAACAATCATTTTAACAATTTAATTTTAACAATCAATTCGGTGCATAAGTATGAAAATTCCGAGGAAAAAATGATTCTATTCATGGCTGTCAATGCGCAACAGAGAATATAGTTTCATTCACTGGCTCACCATGATAATTTGATGTTTCGAACCAAATAGAAGAAGAAGACTCGTTTACGATAGCGGAAGTTTGTTTGTTTTGTACATCCGATTAGTTCAAAGTTCTTGAAAATGGCGAGGAACCGTACTGTACGGGTACCCAAAAAGGAATTTTGTTGCAACCCGTTTGCCAAAGCTGATCATAAAAGCTGGAGAAAATCTTCGAAACTGACAAGTGTAACACAGAAAATCGTGAATTTTTTAGAATCTATTGGATCCACGACCGTTCCGGAACTTCATGAGAAAATATGTACGACATGCCGCTTGCAAGTGACCCGTCAGCAGTCAAACCGTACTTTTCAGCCGATGGAAGTTGTTGAAAACGGAGGTTGGAAACATTAGTGAGCATGATTTCCAAAACATGACGGAAATTCTATCCCGAATTGGGATCCAGAATGTCAACAGAAGAGAGCTGCGACGCGAAACCTTCCGCTGCGAAATGCTCAAACAAGCCGTGATTGCAATAAAACAAATTTTGAAGGTTGATTGCGAAGTGTACTATGACGATACTAACGTGCCAGTTGTCAAAGATATGCTTGACAATTGTAAGATCGCTTCAAAACCGGTCAAATTCCAAATTTTAACATTGCTCACTCCTTCGTGGAGCAGGCAGAAAATGATGGATGAAACAGGATGCAGTAAGTATGGTAAATGTCATCAACATGCGGAAGCTAATCTTCCACAATTCTGCAGGTAAATGGTTCGTCGAAAAGGCTCAACAAGTTCGTGCTTCGAAGGGAATTCTTAAACTTCCAGATGCGGGTACATCGGTAAAAGAATTGGAAAAGGTCGCTCAGGAAGAGGCAAAACAGTACTATTTGGACTGTAGTACGTTAATGCCAGGTATTCGGGATAAACTCAGTGTAAAGACACCCGCCGGTCGAGAAAGTAGGCAAAAACGTTTGCTTCTTGGGTTCTTGGGTAAACGAAATTTTTGCAAACTTTAAAGAACTTTTCCCAAATTTGAAAATCGGATTTTCTACGTTCGCTAAGCTGCGACCTTCGGAATGCATACTTACCGGAAGCTTCGGTACGCATACAGTGTGCGTATGCATGAGGCATGAAAATATTAAATTGTCATTGCGTGCGGTGAAAGCCTTACCGATAATACGAGACAGCTGCTTGAGCGAGCTGATTCAGGAATATTTAGTATGTAAAAACCCTTCTCCTCAATGCTACTTTTTTGAATGCACAGAATGTCCTGACTTGAGTGATTTTAGTAGAAAATTACTGGATGAAATTGAAAAATTTCCTCTAGAAATCATCAAGTTTAAAAATTGGATTCCGATAGAAAACCACTATCAACTTGTTGATAACACGACAAGCGCACCTGAAGAGTTTGTAGATAACTTCAGCAATCTGCTCAACGGCTTCTTGCCACATTTCTTCATCACAAAGGTACACAACTGACAAAAAAATGACCCATTAATACTCATTTTATGTTTATATTCTTAGGCACAAAAAGACTATCTATTTGAGCTGAAGTCCAATCTGAAGTCAAATGAAGCTATCGTTTACGCAGACTTTTCAGAAAACTACAAAGTAACCATTCAGAACGAGATACAATCGCACCATTTCGCAAGGCAGATGATTACAACTCATCCATTCGTGATTTATTATAGAATCGAAGGAGAAATTCTTCATAAAACATTAATTATTATTTCACCTGTTCTTGAGCATAACTATGTTTTGGTTCACTGCTGTTTTGTTAAGCTGTTTGAGTTTATGAAGATCAATCTTACGCAGATAACAAAGACCCACGTGCTCACCGATGGAGCTGGGAGTCAGTACAAGAACAAATATAACTTCACCAACATCACATTTATGAAGAAAGATTTTCAAATGGATGTAGAATGGAATTTTCACGCCAGTTCTCACGGAAAATGTCCATGTGATGGAGTGGCGGGAACACTTAAACGTGCTGCGCACAAATACAGCTTAACGCCAAATAGAGACAAGCTGATAACAGATGCTTCCTCATTCTATGCATGGGCTGTAGAGCAACAAGGACAAACAATGTCTTTCAGTTACGTGGGACAGCTCGATTACGATACATCGTTGGCTAAACTGCAAATTCGAATGGAGAATGTTCAAACCATCAAAGGGACTCAAAACTACCATTATTTTTTGCCACAAAACGAGTACATAATCATATCTAAAAAATATTCGAAGAGCTCTGAGATAAAATTCCACAACCTTAGATTTAAAACATGAATATGAACTTTAGGAATCTAAAAACGATTTCATTATATTTATTTTCATTTGAAACAACTAAATTATACATTAAATTGTTATGTTATGTATTCTCCGTGCGAGGAGTAACGATTATGATTTAGAAGGAGATGTTCGCTCATCACCATGAAGCACCAAGAGTGAACAACAATGTTTTTGGCTAGAATGAAAGATGTGAAGAGAAAGTGTTGAAAGGTCCGTCAGAGTGCGGCAGGTAGGAAAATTAACAGATGTTTTTGAAAATTGAGCGAAAGGGCATGTATCCAATGGTACTCGAACCAAACCAAATAGAAATATGATACATATTGATATTGCGCAATACACGCAAAAAAACGTCAAACTCTTTTTAGAAAAAATATTTTTTTATCGGGTAAATGTCAATGCACACCTAGTTTCTTGACTGCATCTTATGTATTTTTTTCTCAGCTTTCAGATGGTGTGCTCAGAATTCGGATTGAGCGGTGCGCTCATAGTGAAAAATCGATATTATTGATAAAATTCAAGATGGCGGCCAAATCCAAGATGGCTGCCACACTTTTTTTTAACATCAATTGAAAGCTTTATTTATCCTCTGTACAACAGCAACGAGTTTTGAAGATGTTTCAATGTAAAATTTTGTGATATAACTTGTTTACTTACCTTGAAATTACCCAAAAATCGACTTTTTTACAACATGTTTAGTCCCTTAGAAAACGAGGGGTCCATCAATTTGGCTCAACCAAAGCGTTTTTTATCTTGTTTCAATATATTCTAACTAATAGCGATGAAAAATTTGAAATCAAAAGATATGTGCCAATGGCGGCCTGGTTCCAGCGAGAATTACTCAAATGTGAAATTTTTGAAATAATCTTAGTTTCATGCAGTTTTTAGTAAGTGACTGAGAAAATCAATCCAACAGTGTTAGCTGAATTACACAATAAATTAATCGGGACAGACGTGACCAACTCTCCTCATTGTACACTATTAAGTGACTTTTATAATTGATCTCACATCCTTATAATCAACCAGAAATAGGAAAGAAATCCGTTATATTTATCACGACACAAAACTATTAAAAAAATAATGCCTCTAAAATTACAAATCCATCACGAAAATCAAGAATATCACCAAGTCAGAATCCACGTGAATTTGAATATTACCTTCTCATTTTGGAAGTACGCTCGGGCTTTTCTGTTGATACCTCCCATTAGATTCTGCAGAACATTCTCCGTAACTTTTCGATTAAATTTTCTTGGAGCAGTCAACAGAGTTGGCTTCTCTTCCATCTGTCTTAAGATGTTGCTTAATTATTGCCTAATATCTTGCGTCAGGACGCAGTTGTGCATTTTTGGACATTTTTCGACAAAATCGACTTTTTTCTTCTTGAGCATCTTCAACGTAGTAGAGGATCCGTATTGCATTTTTACCGTTATTATAATATGAAGAACTCTTCAAGCCGCAGGAGTAAATGGTTTGACACACTAAAAAAATTTTCCCAAATTTTTCTGTTCGGATGTATTGCACATTATCAAGCACATTCGTCCTCTGCTCAGCGTTGAAAAATTGCGGCCCTGGAGGTGTACTGGTATCCAATTTAAGGTACGTTTCGTCGTCCATCAAAACGGAAACGGTTTGGCTTTTGGAGAAGAACGTCAAGTCCCGTGACCGTATTTCCGAATCTGTGAATCCGTCCTTTTGGGTGCTTCGTGCTTCTTGTAGGTTCTGATATTGTTACGCTTTTTGATATTCTGCACAGTTCCGACACTAATGCAATTTCACGAACGGAACACGGTTTAAGCGATTTCAGAAGGCGTACCGCTGTCAGTTCCTTTTTCTGGTCCGCTGCTCCCTTTTTGCATTCAGATTTCGGTAAATCTTCAAGTGAACACGTTTCTCCAAACTTCTAAGCAATTTTGAGCACTGCAGATCTAGTGCACATCACGCATTTTGCTAATCTGCACTCCACCGTAGATCGTACGCAATACCTTCCGTTCAAAGACATTTTGGTCCTCCCACGTTGGTCCTCCTAGAACAGTTGTTATATTTTGTGCCTATAGGACTACCAGTCTATTTAATCGTCAACTTTGCAGTTCAGCAAACTTTGTTCGATCATCTTCGGAGCCTAAAATAGGCACGACTGCCAGCCATAATGCGCCTTTGTATCTCTCTGCTGGTGTCATTATCGGAGGTCACCAATGAGCCTAGCTACACGAATTCGTAAACCGCCTTGATTTCATCACCGTCGATCTGAACGGGTGGGAGCCTTCGTATATTTTTTATTTAACGCTTTAATGACAAGTCCAATCCTACTAGCTTCAGCCTTGAGTCTGATGTACGTTCCCGCCATCATTTCAATATTGCGTGCTACGGTATCAACGTCGTCAACGAAGCCAAAAAGTTAAATAGACTTACTGAAGATCGTACCACTCGTGTTTTCTGTTTTATGGGACTGGAGAGTGTCACTGAGACTGGCTGAGTTGCTTTGACCAACCACGTCAGCTTTTCTGGAAATTCATGTTCGTAAATAATCTGCCATAGCTGGCCTCGATAGATTGTGCCGTAAGCTGGTTTGAAATTGATGAAAAGATGAAGTGTGTGTCCGTTTTATTCGCGACATTTCTACAGCACACGAATCGCGAAAATCTAGACCGTATGGGGCACCAATGAACCTCACTCGGTACTGCCACACGAACTCGTTTGCAACTGGTAACACACGGCGGCATAGAATTTGGGAGAGCAACCTGTAGGCCGCGTTCAGTAGCGTGATTGTACGAAAGGTGGCAGCAATTCAGCATGTCACCCTTTTTATAGATTGGATACACGATACCCTTCGTCTCATCCTCCGGTATGTACTCTTTCTCCGAAGTGCTTCACGATCGGATTTTAATAGCTCAGCTGGCAGTAAGTCAACACCAGAAAATATTTTGTTTTTAACCGACTTCATCTTCCTGGAGGATTGTGGTCGTAATCCTGTTATCTTCTGGGTGTGTTCGTTCATGCATTACCATTTTCATTATTCATTTTCTATAACATTGCCGTTCAGGTGCTCGATGAAGTACTGCTTCCACCTTTCGATCACTTCACACTCATCTGTGAGAAGGTTACCTTCCCAGTCTCTGCACTTATCGGTTAATGGTACGAATCCTTTGTGCGCGCTGTTTAATTCCTCGCGGAATTTGCGTATGTCGGTAGCACGGTACAATGCCACCATTGATTCACGGTCTCGTTCTTCAATTTTGGCGCTTTTCACTTCAAAGAATTTAGTTTTGCCTATTCCGTGCCTGTATGTATCGTTCCACATTCGCTCTTGCACGATTCTCAACTGTGCTGCATTCTTCTCTTTTATTTTCGGTTCTGTGCAGAAGTACCTAGTGCCGCTATTGCAGTGCTCTCAATGGAACTTCGAATATCGTTAACCGTTATCGTTCCATACGCCATCCAGGTTGTTCGGCCCAATAACCAGTCTGTACATAACCACCTTCCCTACCTGAGCGTTCAACAAAGGCGACTTAAATATCCAGCTGCTGACAGCTATCGGACACTTACTCTAGTTGCGGCTAGAACGCTTCTTTTTCGTCATCGGATCTCTCTTCATCTGGGCAGTGTATTGTTGAAGAAACGGCCCTCGATCCACAGCTTGTACATTCGCGCATTGCTCGGAAACCATCCATTCACGCGTTGACGCATTTTGTCCGGCACTAAAAAGTTAGTGCCCAGGGCGTTGGTGATGCCACAGCTCTCGTGAAAAGGAGCCGCTCGATGTCCGCGCTTCCATACATCTCCGAAATTGCGTGGTTAAAGCTCGTTACAAATGATCCTATCGCAACCGAGAAGGCAGAGCGATTTGCAGTTCCATCTTCCGAATTTCCAAACGTGTTCGTCAGCTCTGAATCATCTGTTATAGCTGGTGTTCGTTTGTGTAATATTTTTGCGTAGCTAAATAGCGCTCTGTAGATAATAAACAATTATTATATTGACACATGCATAAAACGAAATTGGTTTAAATACTGAAGTGCTACGGCAAGAACAATGTAAACACACTTAAATATGTAAACACACTTAAATATGTATCATATTAGGGTGTTAGGATATTTAAATAGCATTAGCAGCCATAATGTACATGGCTGTACATAAATTAAACTTGGAATAACATAAAATAACATAAAAGAACATTGTAAGATCAAATAATGAAATGTGCTTGTAATCTGAAATAACTGGTAAAATGATGGTGCCGTTATGCGTATGGGTATCGCTTCATATCGTTGTCAATTAAATTCGTCCACTTTATATTAAATAGTAGAAAACATAATTTATAGGCTAATAATAAAAAAGTTTCAGTATTATGAGTGAGAAAGCTGTTCTGTTCTTAAAATACTTCTTTTTGTTTTTTTTCCAAAACAATCGCAAGTTATTCGATGAAATCAAATTCCGCAATCTAATTAAAACTCCTTTAGCCAATTAAGGTGCCATAACCTTTCCGGTCCTCACTGATTCACACAATAAACATTTCTTTGTTGAACTAAAAAAACAAAATAAAAGCATTTCGCTTTTTCTGTGAAGAGTTAAACATTCTATCGACGGTTTTTGCAATCATACCTTCCAGTGTTTATTGAATCGATGTTTTTTTTCTATTTATTTTCCACAGAACGTGTCCTGGAGACAGCATACCACGGCTTAATCAAAGAGAATGAAACGTTCGTCGAAATCACGCCGTTAATCAAAGTTGACGAATCGAAAATATGTGGATTCCACATAATTAAAAAGAATAAGGAGATACCGTTTCAGGTAAGTTTCTGGTTTCATCTGCGAATGCCAATGCGAATTGATATTTGTAATGGAATGTTTGCGGAATATATATTTTCATGTTTAAAACACACACTCGGTTTCTTTGGAGCTTGGTTTAAATCCAGATAGCAGTAGCGAATTGACAGGTTAAAAACTGTTCATTCATAGATAGTTTTTATGGTGAATCAGTTTTACGTTACACTCAGTAGCAAAAAAAAAGCCGAGAAAAATTTTGTTAGCAAAAAACTCCATGTTCAACCTCCTGTAACTTTGTCAATTACTCATATTTTTAGCTGAAAATTTCACAACATTATACAAAATGTATAGACCTTATGTGATCAAAATTTCATGTTGATAGAATCTACAGATTTGAGGTTATCATAAAATATGTGAAAAAAGTCATTTTTGGATATACCAATTTCAAAAACCCGTATTTCTGTGAAAAAATTAGGTAGCATATTGAAAACCTGAAAACCACCTCGGCTTTTTTTTGCACCGATATATCAGCAAGGTCAGTATCGGGTAAAAAAGGGAAATGCTCATGTTGGTAAGTCAATTTTGACGCCAGCTGTAGTCCAAACCACTTTATGGAAACAGTTCAAATTTGGTCCACATTATTTTCTATACTTTTATAAGCTATGGAGAAATTTTCAATATGCTACCTAATTTTTTCACAGAAATACGGGTTTTTGAAATTGGTATATCCAAAAATGACTTTTTTCACATATTTTATGATAACTCCAAATTCATAAATTCTATCAACATGAAATTTTGATCACATAAGGTCTATACATTTTGTATAATGTTGTGAAATTTTCAGCTAAAAATATTGATAATTGACAAATTTACAGGAGGTTGAATAACGTGATTTTTGGAAGCAAAATTTTGCTCGGCTTTTTTTTTGCTACTGAGTGTACTTTTACGGAACTGATATTTTATGGTTTTTAATTCAACCAGATGAACTCAATAGAATTCGACCGAAAGCTTTCTGTTAACTGGAATTTGTTATAAGTTACATTCTCACTGGCATGAGGAAGCTACAGAAAGGTCTCGATATAAGATAATTTTTATACAGAATTCTTTTTCAATGCCAAATTCAATCGTTACGTTTTTTGGGCACTGTTTTTTCGTCCTGTTCTGTTTTTTTTTGCATAGCGTATTTCAAAGTGAACAGTTATTTAAAAGCAGTTTGCCTCGATATGACTAAAAATATCTGATATCGAATCGTTCAACACGTTAAATCGAGGTTATATTCACAGGCTGGATATATTTCTTTGCTTTTTTTTATGAATTCATAGTTTATTTCAACACAAATCTATCTTATTTCTAGCTAAAACTATATTTACATCGAGGTACCACGGTATTTCGGTATCTTATTCCACTTGGTTCTCAATTCATTGATGCTTATGACGACACTTCCATTCACCTTCAGCTTCCTCTTCATAATAGCCCAAAATCTATCTATCGGTCTGAGCTGGGGACAGTTTGGTGGGTTGAGTTTTTTCGATATAAACTGAATCCCGTTGGTTTCATACCACACTGAAAATTAATTTTAGTTTATATTACGAAATCGAAGGTAGGACTAACAAATTTATTCGTTGTTTTCTGCAACGAAACTAATTTGTACTTATTATGAAGACACATCCGTAATTAATGGCACACTTGCAACTGTTAAAAGCACGAATCTGATGAATGGCAATATTCGCTTTTGGAGATATTTTGTTCAGTACAGCTCTGAATTAAATGTCTTATCAGTGATTAAAACCTTGGTCTTCCTAACCGCAGCTACAGATGCCTTGCCAAATTGTATTTACGTGTAAATTTATCTGCAAACACAAACTTGAAATTTAGCAGGAACATCTCCCCGAGTCTTAGCCAAGTAAAATGTTTGTTCCAGTAGCTGTTTGAGATCGGCCTTTACATAGATTTCACCATCCACATACCATCCACAACACATACCGTGCCTGTAGACAACCAAATAGGAATCAAAAGCAGAACAATGTGGCCAGAAAACTGTATGATCCGAATCCACGGTACTGCGTGCGACGCGAAACTTTTTGGCCAAATCGCGGTCTGAGATGTTGGGGTTTGCCTTAATGTTCTTGATGACATTGTTCCGCAGTTGACGGTTGCGATCCGTCGACAAAGTTGCTCTGTACTTTTTAAAAACACGCCACATGGTATTCCGGGGAAAACCAAACACTTTAGCAGATTTTGGCCCAGACCACGAAGGGTTTTCCAAATGATTACGTACAATTTGTTGGGCTCTGACGGCTTGGTTGCCATGATCATGGCAAAGAAACACGTACAATTATTGTTTCTCTTCTTCTTCTTACATTTGTATTTCTTTGAAACACGTTCGAACTGCACCGCGAAAAAAAACTTCTGATGTTGTTATTATTATAGGGAACACATAAGATGTCATAGTTTACAAATTCGACTACTAGGTTCGCTGTAAGAATCAAAAATGTTTGTTCTAATGCCAAATGAACAACTCCTTATGATCACACATTAATAATAATTATCAAAATGTGGTACAAAATAAACTTATTTTGTCTGAAAGTTTTAGCCTTTATTCTAAAAGAACATATCTGTTTATTGTTTTTATCAGAAGTTGAATGATAGGCTTTAGTGATTGTCCACTAATTACAGTATGTTAAAAAAATATATCCACTCCGGGATTTTTACACTAGTTTTCGGTATTATGAACGTGAATTGTAAATTATTCAGTTGATTCATTCACAAGAATGGTATTGGAACAGTATCTAATAGTGTTGATAATTGATAAATGACAGATACTTGAACATACACGCTAAATTACAGTTAGGTAAATTTTGGTTATAAATAATAATAATTTCTAAAGCGTTTCTCAAATTAACAGTACAAACCAAAATTTTGCATAAATTAGCAGAACGAAATAAAAAACCGGTAGGTGAGGTGGAGCAAAAACGATATTTTGGATCACCCTTATGACCATATCTTATTAAGAATGCCGTTGGGCTTTTCTCATCACCCCACCGCCATCAACATGCTGATTGCTTCCAGCTCCAGGCTAGCTCGTTTTGATACTAGCAGTTCTAGGATAAATTTGACATGGGTTTAATACATAACACCATCGTCATCACCAGTATCATCCGGTCCGAAAAGTCATATTCTTTTAGTATCAGGGGCAGTGGTTGCTGAAATGACTACATTTTTGGGACTGTGTATTGATCAGAAGGAATGAAAGAGTTCACCTTTCTGCCCCCACTCTTGCGCTTCATAGCACCACTGTACAGTTATGTTGAGCGGAGGCTATTTATTTAGAAAGCCCTTCGGGAGTTCAACACGTTATCTTTAGGCCACCCATAGCGAGACAGGAAGAGCAAATTGTGCCTGGCTCGAGAAATGAAACAATTTAACTTTTAAGCCTTTTTATAATTTTGGTTTTATTGGGGGAATTATGTTAGAGTTCGTTTTTCAAGGCAAAGATGAACTCAGTATATTTAAATGAAAAAGGAATTCTGGAGGGTCGTTTTTCTTCCAAACGGATCACAACGACTTGAAGGGCTTTGTTTGTGAAAAACATTTCGTATCTGATTGAGCTGATAAAGTGTAGCTATTGTTTGGCAGTGATGATGGTAGTGGGTTATGTTTGTGTTTCTAAAAAACATATGATCTCAAACAGTATTAGGACTGAAGTAAAAGTACACATCAGTTGTAAAATAACATCGGTGCCCTGGATGACTGTGCAAAAGACAGCAGGTTTCTCGACGATTTTGTCTTATTGTACATTTGTAATGAACGCTACCCTATTTAAAACTATTATAATAACTACTCTCACTATTTCACTGTATATTCACCACTTTTCCTCTAATAACCTTCTGCAAACTTCGACTTCGACTAATAAAAAACAATATTGAAGGCAGACAGAAAAATACCGGTGAATTTCGAGTGGTAGGAGACAGGTAAGAAATTTGTGTGTTTTCAACATTATTGAACATTGAAAATTTCACCAATTATAATGTAATCTTTTCCAAAATAACAGTCTACAATGAAGTTGTATTTTATTATAAACTGTTATTCCAACCTCCATCGAATCCTCATCTTATTGCCGTCGAAATTGTTCAATTGCCAGTTGAAAAGTCAATGCAACATCCTAACGGCATGGAAAAACATCGTGAAATATGGGTGAGTTCGAAGAAAAGGAGATGCTTCTGCTTCGCTAGATAAAAGAATTTCCCGCCACCCGGTACGTGCGAGTTGCTTAGAATGGCTTATCACTTTTCTCTGAATTCAAAGTTGTGTGTACCTAATAACGTAACACACGTGATACCATGGTAGCAGTAGCTCATTTGATGGCGGTTTAATTTTCTCCTTTGCTTTGCGCCGTTCATGGCTCGGATTTGACTTTCTGTAAAATATGAGATTTGTATGTACATCCCGAGCTTTTGGAGGCTAGATAGAACTCGTTTTGTGGTATATCCACACTACCATTTGATCTCGTGGGAGTGCAGACGTAAACTGAGTAGGAAGTTCAGCTATCGTCACAAACACGCACTGGTTGTTACAAAACTTGTTAATCTATATGCTTGTGAGTATGTGGCGTAGATAGGAGTTATAACCGAGCATCGAGTGGATATTTGTATTCCCAACAAAGGGAGATTTCACGGATTAAAAACTTTGTTGTTTGTCGAAATGTGCCTCTGTCATATGTGATAAAGTGATGACTGGGTAGCGTTATCCTCAGAATACATTCGTAGTATTTAGAATGGAAAATGATACGTAAACATGTTGTCACGTTGTTGACAGAATAGTTTTGAAAATTAAGGCCAGAGATCCATGTGATAACAACGAAAAATTGAAATTGTTGATAGCGCCTTTTAAATGGTTGGCGATATTGTTGCGTCATTATTATTTATTATTAAAATTTGAAAATAGAGAACAAGCAGACAAGCATCATCGTATCATTCGTAGGTGCTCTGCCGCAACTTTGATGCAGAACAACGAAATAATTTCTCTTGTCTTTACTAAGAGTGGTCACTCGCTAGGAATTTCGGGACGACATGTTAAAAATCCCGTTATTTGCACCGGGAAAATTCCGGAAAAATATCGACTATATCAATACTTTCAAAATTCCTGGAAAATCCTGTGTACTTATTAAAAAAAATCGAATAACATTGAACATTTATATGATCACTAAATTAGATGGAATTTAGGGTCGATTCAAAATAAAATCATTCTCAATTAATTTTCCTAATTACCTATTGAGATGTAGTATTTGCCCATTCAGAGTTCTTTTGAAAGGTTTCACGCTTTTGGACGTCTTAACAACTGGTTTCTTATATCTTCTAAGAATATTTTTTAAAGATCATCGAATATCAGTTCTATTTGAAGTGGCCTATTGAGAATTCCAAAAGTGAATGGGAAAAAAGAATTATTTCACCAAAATAATTTGGAATTATCAAAAGATTTTTCCCTTGTGAAATTTTTCTTCTTATATATACTTTATATTCTTATTTATACATTGAAATATTTTCCCCGATTATATACAAAACCATTGAAAAAAGTATCTTAAAAAATGGAAAAAGTTTACAGGAGGATCTAGAGTGAATTTTCTTAAATATAAAGAACTACTGTTGGTATAATTCCGTGCTGTTGATATGAATCGGTTCAAATGGGCTATTGCTGCAAATTTATAAATATTTCACTAGACGTTAAAAAAAAAATCTTCGTTCGCATCACTAACCAAGGTGAATCGTGATCCAACAATCCCTGACCTATTAACCACCTATGCCTCCTGTGACCTACGTGGGGACAAATAGGCGAACACTGTCCAAAAACGGAAGAGTACTAGAGGTTGGTTATATCAGGGATATAACCGCAAGGTGTACGTAGGACCGCGTTGGTGTTAGTAATAAAGGGTGATACGGTCAAAATTTGGTCAAGGGAAAACGCGTGTAAATCGGTGAAATCGTTTATTTAAAATATCAAATTAAATTTCTTTTTCAAGTTCAATTAGTATAAAATTCAGGAAAAATATTCAGTTAGGCTTCCGCTTTTCCAAATTCGAATTGCCGGGCCTTACGCTTGACCCCTGCCATCAGATTTTGTACAGCTACCTTGTCCACCTTCTTCGCCGCAGAAAGCCAGTTTGCCTTGAACTGCTGCTCGTCCTTAGCAGGTTTTTTGGTCTTCTTTAGGTTCCGCTTGACAATAGCCCAGTATTTCTCAATTGGGCGGAGCTCTGGCGTGTTGGGAGGGTTCTTGTCCTTGGGAACCACCTGCACGTTGTTGGCGGCGTACCACTCCATGGCCTTTTTACCGTAATGGCAAGATGCCAAATCCGGCCAAAACAGTACGGAACAACCGTGTTTCTTCAGAAAAGGCAGCAGACGTTTATTCAAACTCTCTTTCACGTAAATTTCTTGGTTGACAGTCCCGGAAGCTATGAAAATGCTGCTTTTCAAGCCACAGGTACAGATGGCTTGCCAAACCAGATATTTCTTTGCGAACTTTGACAGTTTCGTGTGCTTGAAAATATCTGCTACCTTTCCCCTTCCTTTTGCCGTATAAAACTCCTGTCCCGGAAGCTGCTTGTAGTCGGCTTTGACGTAGGTTTCGTCGTCCATTACCACGCAGTCAAACTTCGTCAGCATCGTCGTGTACAGCCTCCGGGATCGCGCTTTGGCCGTCGTATTTTGTTTATCATCGCGATTTGGAGTCACTACCTTCTTGTAAGTCGATAGTCCGGCTCGTTTTTTGGCTCGATGCACGGTTGTAGACGATACACCCAGCTTATTTGCGGCATCTCGGAGAGATAGGTTAGGGTTTCGCTTGAAACTTCCGGCAACTCTCTTTGTCGTCTCAGCGGCTTCCGGTTTTCGATTTCCCCCCGATCCAGACTTCCTAGCTGTCGACAAACGTTCCCCAAACACTTTAATTACATTTGTAACGGTTGATTTGGCAACTTTTAGCGATGTTGCCAACTTTGCGTGCGAGTAGCTCGGATTTTCGCGATGCGCGAGCAAAATTTTGATACGCTGCTCTTCTTGCTTGGACGGCATTTTGACAACTGAAGAGTGAATTCCAAAATCAAAATAGGAGCAACATTCTACACACACACACCTTCAAAATGAGGGGTGTTGCAAAATTGAAAATTTTTGAAAATTGAAAGAAATACGTCAAGTTGATATTGACCAAATTTTGACCGTGTCGCCCTTTAATGGTGCCATTTAATTTAAACATATCATAATACATATAATTGGTTTATATTGAAATTTAACAATTTGATTTTTGCAGCCAGTCAAGCTAGAGCATTTGTATAATTGTGCTTTCCACACAATATACACATTCACGCATTCGTGATGGTATCGGAAGCTTTCAACTGTTTAAGTAAAACTAGAACATTAAAATGATAGCATACAACAAGCTTAATTTGAAATATGCTTAAAATAAAGATTGTACTCGAAAAAATTCAAAACTTTCTTTTGTGTACATCTCTTGGGTTTAGATGGATGGCTTTGACAAAAACATATTGGCGTGGTCGTGGAAATCCAGGTCGACAATTCGACCGTGTCCCGTATGGTAAAATCTTTTAAAGAGACCCAGACGACCCAGCGGAAGAAAAGCGAAGACGATCGACCCTGTGAACGCAAGGAAGGCGAGGGATTTCTTCAGGCGCAATCCAAACCATTAAATTCGGGACGTGGCCAAGAAGGTTAATTCTTCCGTCTGGTTCGTCCAGCAGACAATAAATCGGGCCTCACTTCATTTCTTGAGGTAAGGAAGGCGCTTAACCGAACCGATAAGGAGGCTGTGCCACGAGTGGTTGGTGCAACCAAAATTCATCGTAATAGAAGTAGAGCACACATGGAAGTGGACGCCAAGCAGATCCCCGGCCTGTAGCTTTTCGTCGACTGGATGCTCCGGAGAAGTGCCGGAAGAAGAAAGTCGACAAATTTGCCAAGAAGTACTTGGTGCGGCAAATTCAGCAAGCCGTACATTACGACCGGCATCATCAACGGCCAAATATATCAAGAAGAATAAATCCAGAAGCGCCTGCTGTCCTTACTCCCGTCCCACGAAGGTGACACTGTTTTGGCCGGATCTGGCATCGTGGATCGTGATGGAGTGGTATGAAACTAACGATGTTGTTTTTGTGTCGAAGGAGGCACATCTGCCAAACTGGCTAGAACTTCACCCAATAGACAAATTCTGGGCGATGATAAAGGGCAAGCTTCAAGAAACATAAAAAGTCTTCAAAAACGACAAGAATTCGAAGAACAAATAGATGAAAGTTTGTAACGAAGATGGCGCAAGTGTTGCACAGAATTTGATGGGTAGCGTTAAGTTCAAGGCGCGGGCATTTAGCCTAGGAGAAGAGGTTGAATAAACCAGCTGTGCAAAAACATTGCTAATATGTGTTTGTTCATTCCCTGACTGTTATCCGACTTAAAACGGATTTTTTGGTGAACCTTTACTAAGAAAAAAAGAAGAACTAGGAAAATCACAGACAATTATCCAGCAAGCGATCTGAAGGTAACTAGATCGAATTGTCTGATATATCCGAAGGCTGTGAAATTGGGAAATAGGGAAATCAGAAGAACCTTTTTCTGCATTAGGGTGGTGGATTTTATCGATTCATCTTCACTCGATTGGATCGATTCCAAAGTTAGTACTGATTCTTCTTCGAAAACTTGAGCTCAATTGCTTGCAAACTTGAACTACAATGACCTTTTGCAGGTTCTATGGGAAAGTTTTTTTTTTTTTGTTCAAATCCTTGCTTTTTGATTGAATGGCCTACTAATATATTTGGATTCTATGCTTACGAGAAATTTACCCTGCTACCATTTTGACGAAGATCAATTGCGCCCGAATTGTGTGATTAGAGTCAGGACCTGATTTTGATCAATTCGAACAAGTGGAACCGTATCGATACGTTGAAACACTCCTATATTTACCTCGTCTAGAAACTTTGAATATTTGTATTCATTCTATGCATTTTAGGAAACATAATTGATTCGTGCTTTGTTCTACATTTTACCGAGCAAATTGAACACTACCGTTTCATAATAATTATTAACTATCCCAAAAATACGCTAAAAGCAGCTACATTGGTTTCATGGTGGTGGTGCGGATGAACGGTGCACTTGGGTTGGTATTTGTTGGATTATTCCAATATAGGTAGCAAGGAACCCGTCAAATGTGGAGCAATACAAACAGCAACGAAGGCAGTAAGGTTATCTTTTCCATCATGAGTAGCGCTGCCAGGAAGAGTTGTAGTGTGAAAAAGTGAGGCAGCTAATTTTTAACAAGCTCAAGCACTCTACAAGTAGCTCAATAGATCCCGTGAATGCTTTGCATCGCTAGCTAAAACATGCTGGACAGTTGAACCTCCTGTAATTGAAAGATGGATGCAGTACTACAATGACAATGACGCAAAGGCGGAGCACCAGGATAGCAGGATGGATGAAGGGATTCCCACAATACGTGAAGTTAAGGATTCTATCAAACAGCTCAAGAACAGCAAGGACCAGATGGTATCGGATTGGAACTTATAAAAATAGATCCAGATAAGCTGGCGGCTTGTCTGCATCGACTGATACCCAGAATTTGGGGTACTGAACAGCAACCGGAATATTGGGAAGAGGAGATGTCCATTCTATAAACAAGGGCACAAGTTGGCCTTCCATCGGCGCTAGTATATTAGTAGATTTTTAAGAAGTTGTCCAGCCGCTTATGTGGACGGGCGATCGACAACAGACCAAATCCTTACGTTGTTGTACCACAAATATCCAGTCCCTACAGGCTACACATCACCCGACTTTATGGCCGAGTAGTATGCTATTCATCGAGAAGGGCCATGGAAAATTATAGACAAGAACGGATATCCCTACTCATCATGGCTGCGAGTAATTTATCAATCGCGTTTGAACACACGAGGGGCATCAGTAAGGTGGTGCTGCCTCCTGTTTAATATAGCGATGCGTACGATTATTAATAAACCAAGCCAGTTCATTCGCTTCGCTGACGTAGATCAGATCAGAGGTGAAATCGTAAGTATTCGTTGCAAACAAAACCAATCAGTTATCGACCGGAAGGTGTAACGCTTGAAAATCTTTTGCAATAAATACAACATTTACAAAGATATGGAAATTAATGGAACAAAAATGACGGCAAAGGAAAAACAGGTCCACTTGCATTTGCCAGAGCCTAATTTACTTCTTTTTTTTGTCAACGGAAATGAGTTCGAGGTGTTGGTTAAAATTGAATACCTTGGGTACATTGAATAGGTTGGGTAACAACTACGACAGAGAAATGCGGAGACGCAATATTGCTGGAAAGCCTGCTTACTATGGACTTCACAAGATCCTAAGGTTTGGTAAACTTCACCCCCAAAATAAATGTATCATGTTCAAAACGCTGATAAGGCCAGAAGTTCTCTACGAGCACGATATTCGAGGAGAACTTGCAAGCACTTGGCGTTTTCGATGGACGTGTGCTCAGTACAGTCTTTGGCGAACACACATCCTGAGAGTTAATAAGGCTGGAAGGGTACAATGGGTGAAACAAGTTATAAGAATGAGGGATAATAATCCCACAAAAATGGTGTTCATCTAGAATCCGGCTGATACAAGACACAGAGGCGCACCGTGAACTACATGGCTGGACCAAATCGAGCAGTATCTTTGAATTGTAGCTTACAAGTGAAGGACAAATCCGCCTTCCAAAATAAATGGTTAATATGAAGTGTAGAACTCTCGCAAAATATTTGGCAAGTGACCTTCGACCACGTTTCTTGGCTTAACGTTGTAGAGTAGGTGCATTCCTAATGGAACGTTGGTTGAAGTGTGAAACTAGATGAACTGCCTGATAAAACTTCAAAATACGCTATGAAAGCCACGAAATACGCAAAACAAGCACCAGTTGGCATTTGAACCCTGTTGGTACGTTTTTCTCCATTCTCCCCTACAGCGTATTGAAAGAAAAAAAACCTCACTGATGGACTGAATATCAACTCTATCAACGAAAGAAGCTCATCATTGTTTATGCTCTTATTTATAACTATTGCAACAATGGTTTCTCTGAAATTGGTTTTCTCATTTAAAACCAACACTTCACAACGCCCACCAGAATAATGCGTAAACTTTCGCAAACGCAAAAACAGATTTCGCCGAAATCGCCAGAAAAAGACACAAAAAGCAAAGGGGTGGAATAATTTATAAACCGTTCTTCAACGTGGATGTCAGTTGACCGCAGAAGTTTCACTCAAAATGCTTTATAATTTGTTACCGACTAGTCGCCCAGCTGGACAGGCGTCAGGTTCACTAATTTGCAAATGACTTTGGTCATTGGAAGCTTAACAAATTCACAGTAGAATATACAAAGCATGAAGCAGATGACGTAGCGGCATTCGTGGTGTGGATTTCAGTAGGTTTAAAACCTAATTAATTTGAAATTGATTCAAGAAGTTGGGTTTCTTCAAACTGGGATAAAGAGTTACAAGGTGTTCCAAATAGATTTTATTGCGAGAAATACTTCTTAATAAATTAGGAATGATGATGGTAACCGAATATGATAAAATTCATCACTTTGAATAATGACAAATTAGGCAAAGTAGATCTCATAATGTACATTGTTTGGTCAACGATGATGCAAATTAAATGTGAAATCCCAAAACCGTACCGAGCGATAGACTTGGCGTTGATTCCATTGCTGCGATTGAAGTTAATTATCTTGCTTAAGTACACTGCTGCTCTCCAGATATCGTGATGATGACGACGACGGTGATAGCGAGAACGATGATTCAAGTGCACAGCTAGTAGTATAGATGCTTGAAAAATCCTCTAGAGATTTCACTAGTGGTTGCTGTATACACCCACTTGACTTCATACTGAGTAGAATCAAACTGAACAAGAGAAAAACATAGATTTTTTCTTCAGCGAAGATGACTTATTTTGGTCTCACAGAATTAGTTGGAATGTTAAAAGTAAAGTAAACGAAGAGGGATGTTTTATTAGTATCATATCTGTTTTTTTGTTTGTTCAACTCGTATAGAGCAGGGCTGTTTGCGGGTTGAGTTTTTACGACTATTGCTCCTTTTTATTAGTTTATTGTTTTTAGAGGTAATCACCAGAAAGACAATATTTTGACCATATGTATAATTTTATCGTTCATTGATGCAATTCGTAAATACGTAATAGCACAGTGTGATATGAAACTTTGCGTATATGATGCATATTAAAATGGTTTCTGAAATTCGAAACTATTTTATAATTTTGAATTGATCATATCATTCGACCAGTTCAAAATAACGTTTCCTATCAATAATCCCTAGTAGCACACTTGTTGCCATTCAGTTGAGATAACATAAATATGACTTGCTAGGTCATAATCAAGTTGTTACAACTAACTATGCTCGTAGTGTGCTACTTGGGATACTTTGCCACGGAATAATATTTCATAAATATTTACCTCGATTTCCATCGATTATGCTAAACTAAAAAAATCTAAAATTAAATGTTTCACTTTCTTTAAATTGCTGGTATAAGGTTGCTCAATAATACGATTAATTGAATGAATCGCAAATTATTATATTTTATTTTGTACTTAACTTGTATTCTAGAGATTTCAAAATTTAAGGATCGTGATGGTGCTGTGTTAAATTTAGTCTGTGTAATCCTCAAACAATAAATGGAACAACAGCCGTTTTTCGGCGGTAGTTCACGTTTTGAAAGTTTGTTTTTTTAGTTCCCCTTCCCTTTCCACGACTTGTCACTGAAGTTTTTAACCATGAAGACAGTTCTTTAATCTAAATTAATAATCAATCATAGCGATCGGAAAATTTCATTTCAACTTACAATTTAAGCTGAACAACGTGACAGCTAACAAACAACTGTCATCGAACAATAAATTGGAGTTGTCGAAGCCGAAGAAAAATGTCGTCCCGTCATAACTAATAGAAGAAGATGGCTAGCTTTAGTACCTCTACTGACTACATTGCTGACATAATAAAATACATAATTTTAATACATTTGCGATTGGCCTTGCAGCAGAAAATATTCGTTTCAAGTCAATGAATGCCTTTTTAATGTCATTCATGTTACTTTGTAGCATATCGTTTTTCAATGTAGGCAAAATCTCATTCATCGTGAAATGAGTTCTTGAAATTTTATCTCAAAAGGATTTAATTTAAAAAAGCAAAGTATATTCAAAATAGTATAATTTACACTGGTGTATTGGTTTCATTGCGGCTCATGCAGCAAAATACTGAGTACAAAACTGTGTATTTTCGTTTCTCGCATGTTTCCTCCGGGGCACTGCCGTTATTCTTGTGTGTTGAGTAGGTATATAACATACTATTTTTGAGTTTGGTGCACTTCTGGAAGTTATGTAGTGGGTAAACAAATACGTAAATGGATGACGTCTGTTGAGTGTTGATTTGAACTATTCCCAAACGATTATCCGTTTCAGTAAATCACCTAATACAATTGATTGCTTGCTTGCAATGAAAACGAACAAAACTAATCGTATGCACACAAGAACAAAAATGCTCAAACAATAAATCTCAGCCCTCAACTGCTTGGTCTATACTACTCTATACTACAAATGATGCCATAAAATGAGAGCCTATGAAATACGTTGAAAAAATATGAATATTTCATGAACTCAAATTTGATTCAATCAGCAACTCTGTCGTGAAAATGGTCATTTTCACCACAGCAATTTATGCAAGTGGTAGCATGTTAGTGCAAAGGAATGTGCTATGTATGTATTGTGCACGTTTTACCAAGCTGTGCTGTTTTCGATTTTGACCTAAGTATCGGAAAAGTGTGGACTGCACTACGTGTCGGTGTCCGATCCAGGAGCTTGTATAATTAATTTATTGTTGATCGCATTAAAAGGGAAGCATTTTATCCAAAATTATCGAACGGCAAAAGAGAGGTCTTCTATAGAGAAATGGATTTAATTATTCTATTGTGATTTCGCATATGCTTTAACAAATACATGCTGCTTTTCAATAGCGACATGCCTTAATGACATATGCTGCTGATAAAGCATCAGGTTTAGGTACCTATAATATTTATTAGAGACTAAAAAATACATCTGCCATGTTTCAAAAATAGAATAATAAAAAATAATCAACAGAAGGATGTACAAACAGAACAGTTAACACTGGGAACGGATAACACAGAAGACCAAGTCGACAATTATAGTAATATCTGAGCTGCAGAAAATTCAGAACCCTCATCTCGTGACTTTCACAATACGCCTATATGATGGATGCCGTCGCCGTCACTAACTGGAATTCCACAATGCCCACAAAACCATTGTATCATAAGATAGTTAAAATTCATAGGAAATTTTAAATGAAAGATGCAAATAAACGTCACTGATTGCATTGCCACTGATCTTCTTATTTCCTAGCGTATTTTTAAATTCAATTGATTATGTCTGAAAAGTTCCGGGCCTAACAATGAAAATGGGTTTTGACGTAGGACTACGTCTTTGTTTGCTATACTGGGGTACTGTTAAAAAAACCTATTGCGACCGTCACGAAAAGTGATCAGATTTTGAGCGTTAATATCTCAATCGTTTCTCCAAACATTTTCAAAATGTTTGCCCCAACCGATCGGAAATATTTCTATGCGTCTATTTCAATATTGAAAACTATGGATTCTTAAAATCAAACTATTGAAAATAACGCAAATATAAGTGACGTCTTCTAATTTCATGCTGCATAGTAAATTTTCTAAATGCCGACGATTTTCCTATCACAGACTTCAAATGTAAGTAAGGGAGATCTCATATGCAGCAGTGAACAATATAAAAGGAGGTATGCTTCATGCGATCGGCAGCCTTGGAGCTGTTCAGAGCGGCAATGTGCCAGTATTGAATTGACGGCTGGCGGGTAAACATTAGTCAGGTAGCTGATGGCTCTATCGCCTTTGTCTAGGCAACCGTTGCTAAGCATCCATTGGTTATGCAGTCAGTTAACCAAGCCATTGGTGAATTTGTAGCCAGCGGGTTGGCGCAACCACGAGCAAAATAAGTGTTCTAGTTGGCAGCCATCTTTCGGAAAGGCGGTTGAGTGGTATGAACGGTATAAGCCAGCTACCATCATCATCGCTAATGTGTGCAGAAAATGCATTAACTAGCAACATTCACATGACCTGTTACTAGTAATTAGCAGATAAATGCCAAATCCGGCCAGAGAATCGTCGGACCGTTGCGACCGTTAAATCGTACGCCAAAGAGCTTTTTAATCTAACAATGTCTATTAGCTTTAGCACAGCTTTTTTCAATCTTTTTCAAAAGTTTTGTTGGAATCCGCTGCCTTAACATGTTTGCGCAAATAAGCCTTTGTCAAAACCTAAAAAGTTTCAATTGATTTTGCCTGGGGCAAGTTTAAAAGATGCATCTCCTTGGATATGAATTCGAATTCTTTGGCATTTTACCAGGCCACCGTATCCTTTGCATAGTTCACAGGTAAAATCGGGCCAAAACGGTACTGGATTAAAGATTGGACTCGGAAAAAATGCGACACTTTGTTTTCGGTGTAGTTTTTTATCGCGTGGGTGAAAATTTATGATATTTTGAGCAATACTAGTTTAGAGTGTGTGCAAAATTATCGCAATCTGTCTAGTAGTTTTCAAGATGCATTTGAAACAAGAAGAGCTACGCCAGCAATGCTTGGGCGTGGTGATCGATAATCCTGGTCAGTCGCACAGATGGATCGGCAAAAGGCTTGGAATCCATCATTCTACCGAGTCCCACGTTGTGAAGATGTTCCAGGAGACGAAGACTATCGAGCAGCCGAAAACCGAAAACGGAATACCCAGAGAAGGCGCGGAAGATAAGGCAGTACTTTAAGAACCCGAACCTTTCCACCCGAGATGCGGCTAAAAAGGACAATTCGTCGAAGTGGTTCGTCCGGCAGACCATGAAACGGCTGGGCTACGTGTTTTCAAGGTCAGGAAGGCGCCAAACCGTACTAACAAGCAAAACACGGTGGCCAAATTGCGTGCGCGGAAGCTGTACCGTGAGTGGCTGGTCACCAAACAAATCCCTGGCCTCGAGTTTTTTGTCGGTACGTCAGACGTGGAGGTTCCGGAAAAGTTCCAGAAGAGAAAGATGGACAAATTCGCGACGAAGTACCTGTTGTGGCAGGTGATCTACGAGTGCGGACGGCACAGCAAGCCGTTCGTTACAACCAGCACCATAAAGGGGAAGATTTATCAAGAGGAATGCTTGCAGAAGCGCTTGCTGCCCTTCCTCCGCTCTCACCGTAGTCCCACGCTGTTCTGGCCGGATTTCGCTTCGCACCTTTACGCCAAACCTGTAATGGACTGGTACGAAGCAAAGGGTGTTAATGTGGTCCCGAAAGAGGCGAACCCACCAAATACACCAGAACTTCGTCCGATCGAAAAGTTTTGGGAGATAATGAAGAAGAAGTTGAAGAAAAGCGGAAAAAACATTCAAAGCCGATGAAGCTTTGAAGAAAAACTGGGAGAAATTGTGTAAGGTAGATTGACAAAGCCTCCCCCAAGATCTCATGAGCAGTGTTAAGAGAAATGTACGAGCATTCAGCTTGGGGAGGATATTCAATAATTAAATTATGCCAAAACATAGCTATTATATAGTTATTTAATCCCTGAAAATTTTAGAAGTATCCGATTGAAAATGAATTTTTGGTGACCATTTTTGTATGTCTCATTTTCTCCGAGTCCAGTCTTTATTATGCTTCCGAATCATGGGGAGCAGGTGCCGCTGCAAAACTTCCCGATCGTAAACATCGGCAGTCATGGTATCGGTTGCTACAAACGGATTGCATTCCTCGCTCACAAATTGCATCCTCACTCACAATCATTGCTTTTTTACCGAGTTTTTTGATAAATATTGACATATCGAATTTTTTGATAAATATTGACATAAAAGTTTGACCAGCACGGACAGTGTAGAACTGGTCACCCGGGAGCGTCTTATAATTAAATTTCATAAATACGCATGCAAATTTACCACACAGCATTTTATCGTATAATTTACGGGCCCTTGGTTTGACACATGCAGCTTGTTTTTCACTTGGTTTTGGCTTCTTCTGCTTCTTGAAAGTCCTCAGCCAATTTCATGTCTTTGCTCGAGCGTTACTGTTGTAAGTTCCCAGCTTTTTGGCCACATCTCGAACAGAGGTACCCATTTTACGAAAGCTTGTCTGATTTTCCGGTCCAGGGTTTGGTCCACAGGGTCCGGTTTACGTCCAGAATTTTTCTTGTCCTAAAAGGAACACTCTTCACCATACTTCCGAATTGCGTTACGAACTACTCCGATGGTCACACCTTCCATTTTCGCCAACTGACTCAGCGAAACGTTGGGAAAAGTGCACCATTTGTGAATGATCTGTTTGCACTTTTCCTGGGAAATGCTTCGCATTTTCATGAAAAGTACATGCACTGGCACTTAAGACTCGGAGAATTATAGAGGAAATGTTAACAATGAAACACAGTAATTATCAGCTGTTTAAACGTCATCTAGGAGCAACAGTGGCGCATCAAAGTCGTGCTTAGACTTTCTGGGACAGCCTTTGCGCCTGTGCACGCTATAAATGTTTTCAAGCATCCTGTGAGAAAGAGTGAGACAACACCAAAACACGGCTCACAGTAAAATTCAAAAAGACAAAAGAATTATAGCAGCGTGCACAGGCTCATTTAATCATAACTCGCTATAATTTTTGTTTGTATTGAGTTTAAATCGGTGGTTGTATTTTTCAACTAGGAACTCATAAATAATTTTCAATGATGTAGAAGAAGATGTTTGCTCATCACCATGAGGCACCAAGAGTGCACAGTAATGTTTTTGGCTAGAATGATAGATATGAAGAGAAAGTATTGAAAGTTCCGTCAGTGTACGGCAGGTCCACCATACACATCATACTCGTTACTCCACGCACGGAGAATATATAACATAACAATTAAAGTATGTAATTTTCAATGTTAAACTTAAGCGGCCATGAAGTGCCTACTTACGGTGCAGTTAACATTTTTCTGTATCTATTAATTTGAAATTAGCAAACAATCATTGTCTGTTAATAGGGAAAATTATCATTAAGTGTTTGGCGTTTTTCCTATTACAACAGCCAATATATTTCATCTACAGTGTCAATTAATGACAATCATTTCAACCAATAATCATCCTGTGACAATTATGTTTCACCCTTAACGCAGATTCCAGCCGGCTACTAAAACCTACGATGACAGCAACAGCAGTGCTCGTTTGCACAATTGACCCGAACCGAGGGCATTGTTCGGAATTCTCGTAAAATCGCTTCTGCGAAAAATGGATCCAATCATTATGGCTTCAGCTCTTATTTTTTTTTAACCTCCAACGTCACGTGACGTTTGATTTTGTTACTAAGGGTGAGGTATTTCAGTTCTTTCATTCAACCTATGTCTGAGCCGGCGCAACGAAAATTTAAGTTGGATAAACGCTGGACTGCGATTTGATGTTGTCACGACAGGTGGCGCGTGTTAGAAGAAAGCAATTAAAATAAATTGATATTCTATCTTTCCAGCGCAGCAGTCTCCATAATAGAACTCGGCGAATGGAGCCGCGTGGTTCCTGACTTTTTGGCTTTCTCTTTCCGTTTTATTTAGAGGGTACCTAACTCAGCAGTAGTTCGCGTTTGTGTGTTGATTGAAGCCGACAGCCGGTAATAGGAAGATTATGTATTTTAAAATGAATTTCCTGGTTTTCTATGTACCGATTATTTTTGGAACATGGCTAGCTATCAAATAACACGGTTGCCTTGGACCAGACATTGAAATGTAAGAAAATTTGATCATGTTTTGTTTTTCATTACTGTAATCAGGATGGTCACCCACCGGAAATTCCAAGAGAATAGGGAAAACTCGAGATTTCGAAGTTACTGGAAAATAACCGGAAACCTTGGGATATTCTAAAAAAAATCTTTGACACTCCGGGAAAATTAGTAAAGAGTGTCATGATTCCCAGCGACTATAAAGATTTAGGTAGAGACTACGACAGAGACCAAAAATCGTAAATCTCACAACTCAATACTTGCAGAACTGTACAGAATGATTTTTAAAAAATAAATAATAAATTCAAATCCGTTTTTTCTCAATTTTGAGTTTTAAATTGAGTTTTATATCTTATCTAATGTTTAAAGTTGATTCTTAAAGTTCATTTGCCGAATAGTTTTAAATCTTTTTTTTAAAATCGACTATAATAAAAATATCGGATTTTGACAATAACATAATTGATTAATTATTCTATAAATATAGAAATCAAGAAAAAAATTAAAGTCTTGTGGCTATTGCTGAAATTATACAGTACTAATAATAAGATTTTATTTATATTATACATTTAACATCTTTTTGGAGGCCATTGATGTTGTGAACGTTGTCAGAAGACTCTCTCGAAATTCATGAAATTAAAAAAAAAATCAAAACAAAATTCAAGGCTTCATTGAGCCTGAGATCTGACCTCCAAAATACTCTTGAAAACATTAAATATCCTATTCATTCAATTCAATTGTAAACAAAAAATTTAACATAATGGATTATATTAAAGATTCCCTGAGTCTGTAGATCTTTAAGATCTTATATTCACTTTGAAGTGCCCTGAACAATAAGACATTTGATGATGTACATGTTGTCACAAGGCTCATTTCAACTTCACAAACTCATAAAATCTTTCAGAGCATTATTCGAGAACTAATTGAGCCGGCAGATCTGCAACACCAGAATATTTTAAAGTGCATCAAATATTTTATTGACATATTTTAAAAGCACGTATGCTGCCAACCTTTACTTCTTGAACTTATTAAAATTTTAAGGAATTTTTTTTATGAGAGAGTGATTTCGGCAGAATCCTGGTTAGTCTGGTCGAAAGATGGCCAAAGAACTGAAAATGTCTCAATTAACGGTCAGGAGATGTCGAAAGCTGCTCAAGCGGCACGGTGATTGTGAAATTATGTTTTTGGACGAAAAAATGTTCCTGCTACAGGATCACCACAACCAGCATGAATCTACACGTTCATGTTAACTTCAATTTCTATAAATTGAAAAAATATATATATAGAGGTTCAATGGATGTTTACGCCACGATTTAAACATACATTCTAACACATACTTAACTAAAGATGCATACGTTTTCAAATTCGTAGTACTGGTTGGTCTATGTGAACGAAATTAAATTGAATGCTCGATTTTAAACATTGAATAACATTCATCATAACCGATTTAGATTATTTCTAAACATGCTCAAGACAAAAACTAAATAAAAAAGATCTTAAAGCTATGTCCATTTAGAATCCGGAGTAATAAAATCATCTGTATCTATATATCTATATCAATACAAATCATTTCTCTTCGTTTCTAATGAAAATTTGCACTTTCTTCGTTATTCCCCCCATCAAACGCTGCACACCTCCAGAGTCCTTCCTTCCTTGGCACATTTGTTCCACATTTTGGTCATCTGAGTCGCGTCCCGTGCCGTTTTTCGACTTTTCTTAAGCTTCCGCTTCATTATAGCCGAAAATCTCCCGATGGACCGGAACTGCGGGCAGTTGGGTGGATTTATGTTTTTATCGATGAAATCTACGTTATTATCGCGGTCCAACTGGATGACTTCCCGGCTGTAGTGGCAACTCGCCAAATCTTGCCAAAACTTCACGGGACATTTATGAGCTTTAATGAAAGGTAGTACGCGGTTTTTGAGGCATTCTTCCTTGTACAGCTGCGAGTCCATCGTCTTATTCGTCACGAACATTTTGGTCATTGCTCCGCAGCTGCATATTTGTTGCCAAATCATCAGTTGCTTTTTTCAAATTTGTCCATAAAAGCAAAATTAAACTTCGCAGGAACATTTCCTCTTGCCGTCGCCATGTTGAATTTTTGGCCAGAAAGCTGTCCGACATCCATTTTGACGTAGGTTTCATCGTCGATGAGCAGGCATTCTTGGTACTTCGTCAAAACCTGCTGGTACAATTTCCGAGCTCGAGTTTTGGTGACGAAACTTTGCTTCAACGTTCTGTTTGGTTGCTTGCTGGCTCGACAAGAACGATATCCTGCGATTTTGTGCGATTTCATTCCAGGGTTTGCTCTGACGGTTCTCAACACCATTTTTTTCTGGTTTAGCTTGCGGTCATATGTTCCACACACTTTACGAGTTTTATTGCGGACCACGTTGGATTATCAACGTGGGTGTGCAGATTTTTTTCTCTCCTCTCGGCTTCCATCTGGAATAACTTTTGACTCACTGCACGAAACACCGTGAAATTCATACCACAGAAAGGTGAACAAACCGCTGTAAAAGAATTCTTGCAGCAGTCACTTTCCGTGCCGCTGCAACACAATAAGTGATTCCGGATTCTCACTGGACAGAACTTTAAAAGCTGTAGAGCATAACATTGCATGCACATTGCGACAAATTCTGGGAAGCGAAATCAATTCCATCAGGCTTGCTCTTTCCAATTAAAAACCGTTGACTTAATTTTCCACAGAGAAAAGTGAAACACAGCGGTAAAAAACACAAACCAGTTTAGTGCTGTTAGTCGTTTAATTTGCTCCGCTGTACCATTTACGTCTACTTGTGAAAACACAATCTGATTGCACTAGATATCAGACGTCTATTTTCTATGCTCATTTAATTAGATTTTATCGACCTGTCAGTTGGTTAAATTCCGATAAAATATTCATCCGCTGGACCCTTTTTTAAACTCACCTCAACTTGACAAAACTTTGTGCAGGACCAAGAAAAAAGTTCTAAAAAACATGACTAAGCAACCCATAGGCCGAGAGGATATGTAAAACGTGAGGTGAGTAGAATGTTTAGGTTTAAATGTATATTTGAACCAATCGAGCCGTTAATGGGATATGGAATGGTATTCACAACTTCCTTCGCATAACGGTGTGGAGATGCTAATTCCTCGACAGTGGTGTAGATTTTTCGCAAAACCATCCCCTGCTGCAAAATGTTGAAACTCGAATACTATTACATCCAATAAACATCATACATTAATAGTAATACGCCAGCAATCAGCGACATTCTTCAATTTGGTCGTTACGTAAATTGTAAAGTCTTATGGAAAAAAATGTCAGTAGGCAGTACCTTTACCACAGCGGTCTTTAGCGACAACAAACGTCGCTATCTAATCATCATAGTCACAACTAATCATCCTTTCCATGAGACCGTCAGGACGTGGCTGGCGTCGGTACTGATCATATAAATAGAATGCATAAGTGAACTTGTACGTTGAATATTGAAATTATTCACAAGCTCCAGCTAGTTCTGATCATTGACGGAAGAGCAACTATGGAATACACGGTCTTAAATGCAAACATTACGTATATGTTACGGATTCTAAAAAGATCTAGATATCTTGTTCACAACAAGCCGAGCACTCGACACTGAAGAAGTCTGTCAGTCGCAGACGAAATAATAGGTTTACTATGATTGGCGATGGATTCATCAGGAAAATCGAATAAAGCAGCGATGAAAACTTTCTATTTTTTAATGTGTTACTTTTCTGAAAAGGACCGAGGGTAATGCTTCTACCCACCGCAAATTTATGGTGTCCATGCAACTAAAACAACCTATTCGCAAATGTCTTTGGCCGTATCATAATAAAGCTTGCTTCAGATAGAATTGGAACAAAAACAATTGCCTGTATTTCAGTTATTTATTATTGAATTTAAGATCTTTTTTATACAAATGTAGCGTTTTCTTCATACTTTTAAGAAAAAATACGGATAAAATTATTCGTCACGGTTTCGAAGGAATTCTCGAATTTTTCCTGTAACACGGCTCATTAGGCGGCGCACACCTTCTTCGTCCATCGTTTTAGCTATCTTATTCCACCAGGTCTTCATCTGATTGATGTCTTTGACAACCTTTCCCTTTGCCTTGAGTCTCCTCTTCATGATTGCCCAGTATTTCTCAATAGGGCGGAACTGGGGGTTAAG
This sequence comes from Aedes japonicus, assembly GCA_034211315.2. Lineage (NCBI taxonomy): Eukaryota > Metazoa > Arthropoda > Insecta > Diptera > Culicidae > Aedes > Aedes japonicus. The sequence goes on from JASCZW010002985.1 coordinate 144,998, forward strand.
GTTTTTCGGAACAACCTGGACCCCTTTCTCTTCATACCATTCTTGAACGACTTTGCTGTAATGACAGCTTGCCAAATCTGGCCAAAACATTACGGGATGGTCGTGGGATCGGATGAACGGCAAAATTCGTTTTTGGAGACACTCTTTTTGGTATAGTTCCGACGTCATTGTTACAAATAACGAAAACTTTCGTTTTTTTGCCACAGCTGCAAATGCCCTGCCAAATCATGAATTTTCGTGCAAATTTGTCGGCAAAAACAAATTTTAATTTGGGTGGAACATCCCCCCGAGCCGTTGTCAAGTAAAATTTTTGACCTGGGATTTGCCCGAAGTCAGCCTTGACATAGGTTTCATCGTCCATCAGAAGACACCCGTCGAACTTGGTCAGCACCTGGTCGTATAGCTTCCGAGCACGGATTTTGGCCACACTATTCTGTTTTATGGTCCGATTTGGCTGTTTGCTAGCTCGATACGACTTGATTCCTTCCCGGAGTCGAGTTCTCCTCACGGTACTATGGGCAACACCGAATTTTCTGGCAAAATCACGGTCCGACAGATTGGGATTCCTATTAATCGTCTTCAAAATCTTACCACGCAGTTTCCGGTCGACAGTTCCACTCCGACGATTGGCTTGAGGCTTCCGAATCGTCGTCAATGTTTCCTTATACCGTTTGATAACGCGCCATACGGTATTTCTGGGAAATTTCAGCTGTTTAGCTAGCCTAGATGCAGACCACAATGGATTTTCCAAATAAGTATGCACAATTTTTTCCCTTCTTTCGGCTTCCATGTTGATTGTTTACAAAGTACAGTCGATTTGCGGAATGTCAAAAAAAACGTGAAGCAGACAAAATTCCCGATACGTGGGCGCCAAAAACTTCCAAATCCGTCCACCAAGAGCGCCACAATATGAGCAAAAGTTTGTTCCAATTCTAAATGAAGCAAGCCTTAATGAGTGTTGGCCGAAGACCGACTAAATGGTTAAGCGGGAGCTACCGAATTACAGAAATAGTCGTAAACATCAGTTCCTTAACTGAAGCAATTTGTCACTATGCGTGTGCGTACAGGAAAAACAAAACAGAGTATAAATAGAGGCTGTTAGGGTACGAATACAATCTATTTTTTATAGGTTGCAAATAAGTTAGAATGCTGTTAAATAATTAGATACCCGTTGTAGTTGCTTTTTTGGAGCTATTGTTAGTATTTTTACCAAGTCTCTAATTATGCTTAATTAATCCAACATACAGGACGGCTACCTTACCCGGAAAATTGAGAGAACCGAAATAACCCTGCAATTAATTAGACATCATAATAACAGTTCACTTACTTCTCATGAGTACTATAGTGTACAACGTTTCCTTCTTATAACTTTTCTTATTATGTAAACTATTATTTCGACTATACACTGATAGGCAAAACAAAGTGCCCACCTCATCGTTTTTTCAATTTCTCTCATTTACTTGGTTCAAATTATTTGTACCACTGTATTTTTTTTATTATCTTATTCTCACACTGTATTTTTTTATTATTTTATTAAATTCTTTTTAAGTTTCACTTATGGAATAGTGCAAAAGAAAAGGAGTTTTACTTAAAGAAAAAAAAATCAATTTGTGTTGAAAAAAAAACATTGACAAAATAAAGTGCCCACTTCATTTAGGCTACAGAAAACATAAATTAAAGTAAAATAAAAGCATTTCAATAAGTGATGTGTCCTCCTTTGGCCTTCAGGACCTCCTGCAGGCGCTTCGACATGCTCTCTACCAGGTTCTTTAGGTGCTGTGGATCTACCCAAGTAACACACAAAACATCTTTTAAGAATGATTTATAATTGTTTGTATTATAAATGCATTATAAACGTATTGCAAAACATGTCATGTTTGGAGCGGTTTGTAACTCTCGAATCACTATCACTCTGACAAACGGTCGAGCTACAAATACTTTTTCCACTGCTCCAAGTGCTTACTACTTCATTATTGTTCTTAAAAACATGTTTCCATACATTTATAATGCATAAACACGACAAGATTTTATGGGCAGTTCTATATGCTGTTGAAATTACATTACATCAACATTGTTTTGCAAAACTTGTTCATTTTACTCCTTGCGATGAACATTGTGGTTTCACTGCCAACGGGAAGCATATCATACATACTCAGAGTTCACTTTTCAACAAACTGAGTTGGCTTAGCAAAGAAGCTACAAACCTGTAACGCCAAGGGCTAGTGTTCAAATCCCACGCTTGGCGATATTATATTTTTGTTTGCGGATAGTTTTTTTTTTCATTTTATGTTTTATAAGGCTTTACTTTTTGCGCTTTTTACGTCATATTAAAGTATGAATTAAAGTTTTATACACCAAAATTTATAACCTATTTTTGTCATTTGACAGTACTTTAAACTTGTTTAATACAAGCTGTGTTGCTTGGGTAGCTCTTCCCAGACGCGCTCCAGTGCTTCAAAATAGTATGCTTCGGGTCGTTGTCCTGCTGGAATACGAACTTCTGTTCAAGGCCCGTCTGGATCAGCGAAACCTCCAGATTTTCTCGCAGGATGTTGATGTAAGAATCTGCCGTCATTATCCCGTCGATTTTCACAATGCTTCCCACTCCGCCGCACGAAAAACACCCCCAGACCATCACATTTCCTCCTCCATGCTTCATCGTGCCTTGGATGTGGCGCTCCTGAAGCTCCTTTCCCGATCTGCACCAAACACGAACCCGCCGCTTTCGGTTAAACAGCTCGAATTTTTATTCGTCCGTCCAGAGAACCGTTTTCCAGAACTCTAGGGGCTTATCAGCATGCTCCTTAGCAAACTTAAGCCGTTTGGCTTTGTTTGCCTTGCTGATAAATGGGCGCTTCCGGGCAAGTTTGCTATTCAACCCCTGTGCTACGAGACGGCGACGAACAGTTCGACCGGAAACTGATAACTTGAAGGGTTTCCTGGATCTCGCGGACAGTTACCTTCGGGTTCTTCTTGACTTCGCGCATGATCTTGGTGTCCGTTCTTGCATCCGTTTTCTGCTTCCTGCCTCTGCCAGGGCGATCCACCATGGATCCAAACGTTTTAAGCTTCAGAAAAATTTTGCCAACCGCTGCCTTACTGATACTTTACTTCTTAGCGACAGCCCGGTGCGATTCACCGTTTTGCACATCACGAACGACCAATTTTTGGATACACAAGGAAATTGCTTTCGAAAGCACTGCGTTCTCCATTTTTTTTTTCAATTGAATCAAATGCGATCACGTATACAAATGCACCAGGTTGAGCCGTTTGCTTCAAAACATGTCAAAATATCAAAACATAAACAATCGAGGGGTCTTCCAATGGAAACTTATTGAAAACATATCGATTTTTGAAGTGGGCACTTTATTTTGTCACTGTTTTTTTCAACACAAATTGATTTTATTTTTCTTTAAGTAAAACTCCTTTTTTTTAGTATTCCATAAGTGAAACTTAAAAACATAAAAAATAAAATAAGAAAAAAAACTACACTGCGGACGGAACGGAAGGAGAAATGCGGTCAGAATGAATGTTCTATTAATCTAATTAGTGATCAGGATCACAAGCGTGTCGTGAAAGCCTTGAGGCGGAATTCAAATGCTTCAGTCAGGGATGTGGCCAAAAAGTTGAATCTGTCCAAGTCTTTCGTTCGGAGGGACTGCATACGTACAACGTGTAGAAGGTTCCAAACCGTGACAAACGGCAAAATACAGTGTGAAAGTCATGGACCAGGAAACTGTACACCCAGATGCTTCAAATGTTATTCTGGAGTGGTACGAAGCCAGCGGGGTTACTTTGGTACCCAAGAACATGAACCCCCCTTACCTACGACGTTTCGTGACTGTTGAAACATGGATCCATCACTACACGTCAGAAATGAAGGACAGCCAAAACAATAGACTTCACCCGGCGATCCTACTCCAAGGAAGGTAAAGACGGTTCCATCGGTCGGAAAAGTCATAGCCACCGTTTTGGGGATTCGCGAGGCATCATCTCTATCGACTGTTTTGAGAAGGGAAGAACAATCACGCGGCAGCACTATGCTGATTTATTTGACCGATTCGATGCTGAATTGAAGACAAGACGACCCCATTTGACGAAGGAAAAAGAAGGGCTTTTCCACCAGCTTACTCATCAGCAATCGTTACAGCAAAACTGGGTGCATTACGCTACGAATTGTTGACTCATTCACCGTATTCTCCAGATTCGGCCCATGCAATTTTTTTGTTTACAAACATGAAAAAATACCTTGGCGGAAAGCGATTCACGTCATACAGAGGCCTATATTGCGGAATTCGACAAATTATATAGTTGGAATATCGCTGGACTGAATATATCTATATCTATCTACATAGGAGCAGTAATTGTTGGTCCAGGCGAAATACATTTCGTACAATAAATAAATAAGGTGTTATGGTGGCAATTTGAGAGATAACAAGCAATACAAATGCGTCTTACAATTGATTAGACATGTGATTTATGTACGATTTTCTATAATGCAGAAAAATCATTTTTTGACAACACTGCCTAAACAGCACTTTTTTTTCTGAATAACTTTAAAAGACTCCATAAAAAAATATCTAGACGATTGTTTTCAAACATTTTAGTTGCGCAAATACTTACACATGAAAGTAAGTATTATTGACAAAAAAACTGATAAACAAGCACTTCTTTGTTTGAAAATGCTGTATCTCAAAAAACGGGTCAGAATACCTTGAGGTTACTAGTTACATCTAAATTAAAAAGTGTGAGGAACACAAACGCATTTCAATTTTTCAAATGCAAAAAAGTATGCTTGGCAACACTGTCCCCAAAAAATCATATATTTTTCTGAATTATTCGAACAACTTCCATTAAAAAAATATCCAACAGATCGTTATCAGACGTAATGGTTTTAGAGATGTAAGCAATTGAAGAGTTTTTTTTTCAAAACCTTCAAAACGGTTGTGATCGACACAAACCTGGGATTTGTATGTATGTATGTAAGGTAGCCACCATCCCTTCTACGACCTTGTCATGTATGCAGCTCCATTTAATAGCAAGATCAAATTGAGTTACCGGGTAACGCTGTATGAAGGGCCAAAAACGGTGGGCGGACCCGTAAGCAGAGACACTTACGCGAAACCCGCGGGAACATAAGATTCTCCTTCCAACGATACGATCCAATAAATCGCATAACCCAATTCGCAATACTCATTAAGCTTTCTACGGGATGGCTTGTTAAGAAGGGCGCGTCACTCACGCTGAAACTGTTGAAGTAGAATTCGCAACATCACAATCGCATCGGTAGGATAAGAAAATGATACTGTTTATTCCCTCCTAGACGCCGGTTGTCGTACCACTCCATTGTCCAATTCCAGTTTGAATGATACACTGATGCTCCCTCCCTGCCCAATATATATTCAATGTCATGTGGTAATATATAAAATATAGTGAATATTAAATTGATAAAAAATATAGTGAATGATTATTATAATGATATTTAATATAGTAAGTAAATGTAAGAATGATAGTAACAATTCCATTTGTAAACCTGAAAGTTAAGACAATATAGTAGCTAGGAGAAAAAAAAAGAATTAAAAAATTTTACAATACTTGAAATATCCATTGATGATCTGAAATTATATAGCATATGAAGAATAGTAAACCAAAAATTTCGAAGTGCTGTTCCGTTTCCTTGAATTACAAAACTTTTTTGTAGTGAGTCTCACAGGTACTACAGCAATTTTTATCAAATGAATTTAAATGCAATAATATCATATCATTTAATATCATAACATAAAATAAAAATCTGACGTTATAATGTAAAATAAAAATACAAGCATGCCAGTAAACTATAGTAGAATATATATCCGTAACTTAGCTGGCCATCGAAAGACTTCCGCTGTTGCAGCTTCGATAAAAATCAATAAAAATCAGAGACCGAAATTTTCGCCTACTTGAGAAGAAAAACGTCCTTTTTCACCCGCTTGGAGAAGCAAATGAGAATGTGAGAAGCGAGAGACTATTATACGCTCACAGCAGTTTTGGCGAGAAAAGCAACGGCAATTTAGAATTTTCGGAGAGCATGAGTAGCTGATAAATCGTTTCTTTTCCGGTGAATCATAGATGCCGATAATTATTTTTCACTTACTTTTTGACACCTGAAAATGCACCCGTCTTTATGCTTGTTTTATTCTGACATTATAATTCTATAATGATGGTCCATGGCGGTACCAGTGTGCACCAACTTGGCCTTATTTTCGGGTTTTGCTCCTCGTTTGCGATCTTAGCATGTTTTCAGTGAAAAATGTGACATGAGAACAAATGTTCGTTGAATTGTGGAGAGAGATATTTTCGCATATGCAAGCGAGAGGATAATAAATTATCGGCGAAAAAGGAGAGATGAAAATGTGAACGGTTCGCTACTCATCGAAAACCTGTTTGAGAGAGAGCATGGTTTTCACCCAGCTGAGCGATAATTTCGATCTCTGATAAAAATCGACACAAAACTGGGATTTTTATATATAAGTGGTTAATAAAAAAATGCTTCAATTTTGGAACAAATCGATGAAAATCGAACACATGCGGTGTGGTCACTCCGTGTAGAATGAACCATATGCGATATGATATGCGTGTACAAAGCTTCATAGATATCTGAGACCCTTCGGTCCAATAACAATTCTCTAAATCATCTCTCATATCAAATGAATGGGGACTACGATTATTTACTATGCCTCGATGTTACTAGCGCACTCTTGTCATACATGTAAGTTCACGAACATCGTTATTTTCGGCAAAGGTGTTGGCAAAATGAGCACAGCGATTGCATCATACGCCATACTTTCAAATTCACCTTCTGAAATGTGCGGTTACCAGGCATTTAGAAAGACTTACTTTTAAAGATAAATGTTTTTATTATGATACTTAAAGTGAAAGGTATTTTAGCTTACCTTAAGAGGTTGTACCTTTTTTTATGTTAACTATGTGAACCTCTTCACATAACTAGTACATCTACTATTCCTCAATCTATGGGTCGCGACAAGGGTTGTTAATTGTAAGCGTCTGTGCACGACTTCGTTTATGTCTTATATGGAAATTTGTATTGTAGATGATAACAAAACTTCAACGTTAACGATTAATAACCCTGGTCACGGCCCACACTCCAATTCTGAGAAAGGTTGCTGTATATAAATATCCGCCTGGTTTTAATTATTTTAAAATGATTCTTTTCATTTAATAAAGCTATAAATAATCGACATGAAACCATAAATAACTGAACTGATGTGCATTTCCGAAACCTCAGAATATAATATCATAATGTTTTTTTTCTTCCTTTCATTTCTATTTACAGATCGAGCTAGTCAATGAACTGGGAATACTGAAAGCGAAAAAGTCGCTGAATTGCGAAAAGCGCAAAAACTACAGATTCGACATCACAGCGGTTTTCTGTGATGGATCACACTCGAAAAGGTAAATATACTCAAGTTTGCTTTCAAGTTTTAACTCTATATGTGTGAGTTGTGGGACTTTTTGCTGTCGATAAAAAAATGCATTGAACGGTTTCGACGGCAAAAAATAATAAAACAACATCAACAGTGTTTGCATTCTCCTTTAATTGTAGGTTTCGATGACACTGTCAGTGGCTTATTTTATATTTCTTTTCTTACCTGCACCTGATATGTTCATGTTTGTTTTGGTTGTTCTGATTGCCATTCGTATCGGCTGGAGCTTGCTGTTCAATTCAGTTAACCGAAGAAGCTATCTGAGAAAGGTTTGAATCAGGTGGTCATGACATTATAATTCTATTATAATATGTGCTGTAATGCCATGCATTATGCATCATGTTTGGTTATAAGTCAGCAATTCTAGCATCATCATGCTTCTCTATAGGATATAGGTTTGCCACTTACTTCAATTTTGACATAGTACAACGACTACTGAAAAAATTAACGGTAACGTAAAGTTTTGATTTTAGTGGCGTTTGTAAATGTAAAATTCATGATGCAGATTGTATTTTTCAAATTAATTATCTAGATACTTTGTTTTGTAGGAAACAATTAATATGTATCTGCGTGTCTGATGACTGACACATTCATTTCTAGAAACGGTAGAATAGTGGATTATTTTTGTTTACGCTCTAAAAGTAGAGTTCGTGTTCACTTTGACCAACACAGAGTCTATCTCTTTGTTGAATGATTCTGTGACAGCAACGCACTCCACGGCTTTAACTCATTTATCTTCATCAACGTGTAGTCCGTTATTTCTTTCTTTACAGGATATACAGCCTTCGATTATTTTCGTACGATGGGCCCATAGCACTTCCATGGTTAATAGAATTGCTTATATGAAAGATATGCTTATGTGTCTACTGGAAATGTTGGCATGGTCGGCAGCGGTTTTCAATTAGTATCACTCCTTCTTAACCTTTCATTTCGCCATGGGACGTATTATTGTGGATATGTTGTCTCTTATGCACCTTGTCCGGCAAGAATTTTATCACTAAGGAGACAAAAACATTGACACCGTTTCCTAATTAAGGGTCAACATACTGAACACGTTGGTCCTCCTTTAGCTCAGTCGGTAAGGGCAGCTACCTAACACCACCATGCTGTTGTAGGCTGGGTTCGATTTCCGATCAGATATAGACATTTCTCATAAATTTCTCGGCCCTTTGAGCATAGATTTTGATTGTACTTGCCACAGAATCAGACTAATGCAAACATGGTAGATGGCATTGACAGCACTCAGTTAAGAATACCGAGTTGAGAACAGATAACAAACTGATAGTGAAAGCAATAAGCTTGAAAATCATAAGAACACAATGTTTGCACACTAGTGTAACGGGATGTAATGTTAGCCTAGCTCCTTCATTCGGCCTATGTACCAAATATATCATTGAACATTGCTGAACATTGATTTTAGGATGATCGATTTATTTTGAAGCAATTGTGACATTGTTAATCTATTTATAATTGTTCACTTCCGGGTTATTTTCGATTTCCTAAACCTTTTAGACATCATAACTACACAGGTTAAGCTGAGCAAATTATCTACATGAGTGATCTAAAGTTGAACCTATAAACCAAGTAAGACGTACAAAAAATAATCACACGTTATAAACTAACTGTTCATATAGTTAAAATAACAATGATTTAAAAAGAAAACCCATGGTACATATTTTTTTCTATAACCCCAACTATGGCATGTTGTATGAAGAGCGTAGTAAAATTAATGCTATTGGTTATATTTACAATAACATGACTAAAATCATAGCGTCGTTACACATGTATTGCCATAATTTGACGGCAACTCTGGGAATAACCGATTCGAAATGCGCGAATTTAGTCCAACCATTTATATATTCTTGCATCTCGGCATACGATGTACGGTTCGGCTGTGTTCCATGTACATATCATTTCTTTATAGCTGAACACTAGGCGACTAGTAGCACTTGTAGAAAGTAAAAGTTATTGCCTAGGTCAGTTCTGTTTTGATCCGCATCAAGGCCAGTAGTACAGCGATGAGGCAATAAAGTAGATGTTGTGTCTGTACAAATTCTAAGCTGTGCAGTGACAGTCTGTATAGACTGTTTGGTGTTGAATAAATCAATAAATTATACTTGCCTTGATTCTGAGAAGAAATCTGTGCCGCGGATCAACATAAGTGGCCTGGAAAAAAGGAAAGAAACACTTACTATCCGTTACCGTCGGTACTGAAGATATGCGGTGAAGAAAGTGTCCTGCCTTCTGAATCGATCGCATCTCTGCTTTGTTGCTGGGGGTGGAAGTTGAATTGAACGACTAAATTATACACAACGTAGGGACGTCGTTAATCGTTTTTGTAGTAAGAACGACCAATGACTCATCTCAACACAAACCATAAGAACAAAATCTGTGTAGAGTGAATAAGTGAAAAAAAGTGCAAAAAAAACGTACGAATACTAAAATAAATAATCTATCCAATGAGACGAAGTTGCATCTATGAAGAGACCAAATTTGGTTTTTATAGATCGACATTCATCCATATTCCTCGAAAGTTTCTGATTTTATAAAATGAGTTGTGGTAATTGTTCGTGATTCGTGATGTAAGCAAGTGTACATATAAATAGTCAAATATTGCTTCCAGCTTAAATACTTTTGGAGTTGAAGATCCCGAATTTAACGATTTTATGCACTACTAATCTTAATTACATTTTGTTTAAACACAACATCAATAGAAGCACTTTTTCCAAAAAGGCACAAAACCAAAAAAAGTAATACATGAGATGCATGCTTGCTTGTTACACGGTATTGGAGATTTAGTCCACCATCACATTCTGGATCAACTTCAATTACATTAAATCAAGCTCGCTGCAATTGAAATTTTATTTCTCACAGTGAATAAACACAAAGACGGCAATTGATTAAGATTGGCAATTTTATCATCATCTTTGTTCTAAAGTGTAAAGGATGCAAGGAATCAAATTGCGACACACACACAAATATTCGGCAAAATTCGCCTGTTCAACCAATTCAAACTTTCAGGGAGTAAAATAAAACATGTTATGAATATTTTCCCATGTTTGTTTTATTCAATTTCAATTCCATATCGAAATGCACGAACCTTCTTCTTTACACTACTCATAAGGTCCTGTACAACATTTGGACCAACTTTTCTTTTGCGTGGCAATCCATTTTTTCTTCATATCTTCCTCCAATTTCACTTCCTTAGGATGCTCCCGAAGTCCCTACTTCATGATGGCCCAGAACTTTTCAATTGGCCGCAGTTCCAGTGCGTTCGGAGAGATGCTTCGGCACGAAATTGACCTCCTTAGCCTTGTACCACTCCAAAACCTCTTTCGAGTAATGACACAAGGCTAAATTCGCCCAGAAAATCGTAGGACCATTATGTGACCTCAGAAGAGGAAGTAGCGCCTTTTGGAGGCATTCCTTGGTTTACAGCTGCCCATTGACCGTTCCAGTTGTCACGAATGGGGTGCTCCGCTTTCCACACGGGCAAATTGCTTGCCAAATCATATATTTTTTGGCAAACTTTGACATCTTCTGCTTTCTAACATCCTCAAGGACATCGAATTTATGACGAGCAGTGAAAAACTGGAGCCCCGAAAACAGCCGGAAGTCTGCTTTTACATACGTCTCATCGTCCATAACGAGGCAATGTGGTTTTTTCAACAACTGGGTGTAGAGCTTCCGTGCACGTGTTTTATCTACCGTATTCTGCCATTCATCGCGATTAGGCGCCTTTAGGAGTTTGTACGTGTGTATTCCCGCACGTTTTTTTGCATCTTGCACGAAAGTTTTGGTTAGATTCAGTTTCTTCGCCACATCTCGAACTGAACTGTTGGGATTCCTCTTGAAAGCTTGAACTACCCGCATGTGATCCTAAACACTATACGGAGATCCATTTTACCACTTTTTTCTTTCCGATTGATGGTCAAACGTTCGTGGTACTGATTTTAAACACGAGACACCGTAGAATGTACCATTCTCAGCTTCCTGCTGATGGCACGATGAGAAAGATCCGGGTTTTCGAGGTTCGTGCGCAAAATTTCTTTGCGCCCCTACTGTTCTTCCGACCCCATCTTCGCAACGATTGCACATCTGCTAGTGAAACGTAAACAAGCGTAAACAAATACACATTTAACTAATTCCGCCAAAAATTTCAATAGAAAATACCCAACGCGTAAAAAATTGCGAAATAGCAGCATTTTGGAATGTGTATGAATTATCTGAAGAAAAAGATGACATAACGGAGGGAAATATGGTATAAACATAAGGAAAACTCGTCATTTTAAAGGTAGTTAGTGAGGTATTTTGATGGAAGACTTTCCTGAATTTGTTGCCGGAAATTGCCGAAGCCATCATTATTGCTGCTCTACTCCGTGACTTATCGCTTATTCTTCATATTTCGGCTGCAAGGGGTTCATCCATCATGTATCGGATACAGACTAAACTTTATAGTAGAAAACCGGTCATTAGACTTCTTCGGCTTTCTTTCGATGCTCTGATTATTGTCTTATAGTGCCAAGATGTTGTAGACGCCGGAACGGGCACAAAGTGCCGCACGATGTCCGTTTTAGATGCGCTTGAACGCGCACCCTTCTGAACGGAGTTGCTTCACTGTTTTTGACATCACGGTTAGAGTTCGACTGATAGAGCTGTCAAATGTTGTCTGTTGACTCATGGGTTACTATGATTGATGTTACATGGGTAGTTTCGTCAGTGCGGGTGAAGGTAAACCCATGAAAAATCGGCTTTGTCCATTTTTTTAATGCAACCGTTAGTACCGATTTTTTTCTGGAATTGTTCTTCTTCGAAAGAGGGAAGTAACATTCGTCGTCCAAAACAAAACATTTTCCGAAATAATTGTTTTATCAACCAGCGGCATTGGGATTTCAGTGTCGAAATCCGTTTCTCAGTGTATTTCGAGCTCTTGTCTTTTTCGGCACTTTATTCTGACGCTTTTCAATGTTTTATAGATGTACTGGTGAGAACTTTTAAACTTTTTTTATGGCATCCCGTTGGCTCAGTAAACCATTGTTGTTAAAGGTACGAGAAAGAGAACGAAGAGTCCATGATTTTGGCTGGTCTTCCATTACCTTGCTTACGAGAAGTTTTTTGGGTTCTTAGAATATGGTGTTAACAGTCGAAGCCGCAAAATTTTCGCTTCTAATGTTGTACCATTCACTTCTCGCCGAGATTTCTGCGCAGTTCGTAGAAATGTACAACGCGCTTGTGAAATGCTTCTTGTTTCAACGGTATTTTAAGCAAAACTGAGCAAGCATAAACAAAACAAAAAAATATTAGCAGAAAGAGGAGAGAGAGAGCTAACACATACACACTCTTATTTCTCTCTGAACTCGTTTGTTGATGAGCTTAGGGGCCTCAAAAAAAAAACAAAATTTTAGTTGCCACCCGTTAGATGGGAACATATGGATTTATTTTGTGCACAAAAAAAAATTAAGTTTAACAAGCGCGTAAAATCCCCTCTCGTTCGATTCCTAGCCAAACGAGGCGTAAACCTCGGAATTGTTTGCAATCTATCATGCGCCCAACAACAATGATTGTAGTCTTTCATACAACAGGTTAGATTCAGGCGTTATCTGGCTTAAATTTACATGAAATAGCCCATCACTTTCTGCCAAAGGTTCGTTGTTGGTCTTGAAGCTAGCCAATGAATTAAATACGATTACGAGCCCGCTTTTAACCACTGTGCACTATGCACAACCTGCACTTGATCCTTTTTTTCGAAAGGATTTCTTTGCTATTGAAGAGTAACGGCCCATTGCGACAAAGGAGCACTCTACCCTATTCATGTGAGCTAATTAAGAATCATAAATCTCCCAACGTTATGCCTGTTACCGGTTTTCTATCATACATCTTAGGACAATAAAGGGCAAAGTAAGACTACCAGGTATATTCAGGAACTTGTCATCGGAGTTAAATAGAACAAAGAAGAAGAAAATAAATGAGAGCTTTTCTCATCCCTGCGTACAAGCAGCCAAAGTTTCAAAGTGTACTGTGAAGCATTATTCAATTACTAAAAACTTTTTCCCTCTCTGTCTGTCTACCTTTTCAGCGCAAACGTTCACATCTCGGTGATTGACATAAATGAATATTCGCCAACATTCCTGCAGCCATCATACGTAACGGAGGTTAGTATTCAGGTCCTTATAAATCTATATAAAGCCCCCACAATGTATAGGTAGGCTTATTCCTCCCATGAGGGAAAATCAGAGCATTCAAACCGAACGACAACGTTTTGCTCGGATTGGTGTTGTTCCCAGTGAGAATTCTGCTTTTCATCAATATTTCACGTAGAATGGTGAGACATGAGGGATCGGAACGATGATGTGGGATACGGGAGCTGCTTTTCTCTGCGTACCTGAATGCAATGTGGTTTCAACACCAAGCCCGCGTTGTGTGCCAATTTTCATTCCGTCTGTCGTTTTTCAGAATATAACGTATTCAGATTTAAGGGCTTGACAAAGAAATTTATACGAAACACGTTAAAAATATTATTGTTCACTTTGTTATAAATTAAGCAAATAATAGTACACTGGAATTCATTTGTTAAGCTATTGTTCTGTTGACTCACTTTCCCAATAGTATGATTTTATCCCATAGTCAAAATCTATAAAAGTTATCCATAGTAACTGTTCCTCTATTACTCTGATGTTCCTTTATTCGTCCTTCACTGAAAGAAGAGATTGGAAAGTAAATAGATTGGTTTCTTATAGCTTATGTTCTATAACAATGAGAAACAAAAGAAAGCGTTCCCTCCGCGCGAAAACTGTACTTCGTTTGCAATTATTTTTTTCGATTTGTAATCAGAAATCTCCAGTGCTGAGAGCATAAAGCATCAGGCATCTAGCAAATTTTGGTTATTATATTGATATTTATCTTATACATCTTTTTATGTTGTCAATACATAGTAGCTCAACTCACGTGACATTAATTTAGCGCATCATTATTTAATTCGAAGAACAACCCCATACAATCAGCATTTCGTTACTGAGTCAACAAAATCGTTTTTGTAAAATCAATCAACAAGATTGTGGATGACGATACAGTTCTTGGAAGAAAAAACAAAACGATCTAAAACGAAGAGTGACTGATGCGGTGCACTTAAACAATTTGTTTCCTCTGTTTAAAACAACATTGCTTTTCCATCAGAATTAAAATTTCATACAGTTTGCTCCAATTCAAACGATTGAATGTGAGTAAACCGTAGGTATTTGTATTGCACCACGTTCGACTCAATTTTATTCATCCAATTATAATTTTCGCATGAATTTGGTATGGAAAAGCATTGAGCGGCAATTGCTATATATTTGGACTACAGAAATTCCATGGCACAGCCTGCATTTCTTTACTAGCAAACAGCGTACCCACCAACCGATCATCATTATTATCATAATGAAATCCGTAACCAACGCTGGGGATCAATTTTAATGATTGTGAATATTGCTGTTTAATTTGTATGCCTCTTAGTTTGAAAAACTTTAAAATTGGCCAAATTTAAATTTATCACATCACGTTGGTAAGCCGGTTGTTCACCGCATAGTTTGTTCATGTCATAGCAGTGAATGTGCTTCTCACAACTGTTGACGTAACATTGATTTAAAAAACGGCTTATATAACGTATGATTTAAAATATTGAATTGATGGCGATGATAAAAAAATACAAAAGACAATTCAATGGAACAAATTTTTCGTGAATTCTAACACTTATTAAGCCTTCTACAAAAATGCTTCGACGCCCTGCTGGGCGGCCTTACGGCAGTTGGCTGGTTACTTCGCTATGGCCGATGAAATGATGGAAGTCGGCACGTTCTTCACCTCTTTCGTGGCCTTGACGATCAGTGATTTACGGTCGTGCAGCACTGTCGGGCAGCCGGAACCAGGCTTCCGTTCAACGCCATGCTTTTCTCCATAAGGAAGAGCATCATGTAAATGCCTGATCGGCTACATCCGGCGAACATGAAGTGTCTCATGATGTCCATCTTCGCTCTATGGTGTACGAACAAATAATCGAGTTGCTTGATAGTTTTCGCCATGGTTTCTGCAAATCTACTGATAAAGCTGTCAATTTTTTTCTTTACACAACAAGTTTTCTACTATTGGCGATGCATAGGAGTGTTATTTAACTTTTAATTGCATCGTTCGTCTTTGTGGGAAGAATGTTTTGGTGTAGCAAGTGTTAATATTGTGAATTTTTTTTCTAAAAAATATCAATTTTCAATCAATTGTTTATTGTTAATGTTCAATCAATTGTTTTATTGTATGTGCTCTAGTTACACTTTTCCACCTACCGTAGTTTCGTTTCTCGTGCCGAATTTTTTTGTTGTGTTGCCAAATCCATCCACGGTGATTAAATCTTATTGTGTCGATTTGCGATACGTCAGTCGTGCCCGGCCACGTGTGGTATTTATCCCCCTAGCGCTATAGTTTTTCGAAACACGGAGGTCTTGTCAATTGTTTTCAAGCGTGACTGTTGAAAATACCCAACTGAACAGTAAAATGTCCTTCGTGTGCCATTCATGTGCTGGGGACATCGAAGAAATCCAAATCGAATGTAAAGGATTTTGGATGTGCTCGACGCAGTGATGATAAGTAACCAAGTTTTCTTGTCCTGTCCGTCGTGCACAACGCTAATGAAGGATATGCGCTTTCGCAATACTTAACGTGCTGCTCATGAGGCTGGTCAGGAACAAGCATTCAACTCCCATAGCGATTCCATGATGAAATTGAAGTCTGAAATCATAGATGAATTAAAAGCCGAGATCCGGAAAAATTTCGCAAAGTTGATCAACTTTAGCTCGTGTATTCAAAAATCATCCAAACGCTTTGTTATCGATCCGAGAATAACCAAAAGTCGGAGGCTGTTTAGCACGGTTGCTAGTTCAATCCCGAATAAACAACCGTCTTTGTTACCCGGAACAGGCAGTACGCCCTCCCCTTCATTCGCTTTTGCTACTGTTGCGTCAGCTCAACCAAAGTTACGGCTTTATCTATCTCGAATAGCATTTGTGCATTGGCAAAAAAACGCCTTGGTACAGAGGATTCTGGCTGGTGGCCAGAGGTAGAGACGAAAGTACATTATCTTTCGTTTCTTTTAAAATTGGAATAAGCATGGACTTGAAATCCAAAGCGCTGGCTACCTCAACATGGCCGAAAGGTATTTTAGTTGTCCGATAACAAAACGATTGAAAATGTTTGGCGACCTCTACCTGCTGCCGCGTCTAAAGATCCACTGAGCCTGACAGTGGAAGAAATTGTCTCAATGGAGTAAATGACCATAAACCATGCGTTTGGTTTAGGCCGGAACGTCCATCTGTCACAAGCCTCAACGAAGCTCGTAATCCTCTCCTTGAGCTTCCTCTACATTCGTCAAAGTTTGCACGCTCTACTTCTACAATTTGGACTCCGGGACGTACACTTGCCGCAAGGTCTATTGAAGCCCCTATTCCTCTCATCTCAGTCGAGCCTCCGCTGTCAGTGTCCTGTATTTGAGTTGGAAGATGGGGTCTTCCGGACACCGATTCCTGGCAAGTATGCTGCAAATCCGAACATTTCGTGCGCTGATCAATTTGTTGTTTTCAGTCAAGCTTCGTTACACCACGTTCAGTCATCTTTTGCAATTTGGACACTGGGACGCACACTTGCCCTGAGCCTCAAGGGAGCCCTTATTCCCCTCATCGCAGTCGAGCCTCCGCCGCCAGCGATCAGCACTCGTCCCGGTCCTGCGTTTGAGTTGGAAGACGGGGTCTCCCGAACTCTGATTCCAGGCAAGTACGCTGCTATATCGAACATTTAATGCGTTGATCAATTTGCCGTTGTCAACCTTCATCGACCCAACGCACAGTGGGAAAGAACTGATGAAAACTAAGGAAAAAATCTGTAACTTTTGTCGCTTTTAAGAAAGGCCATTTCCGCTTTGAAATTGTCTGGGAAATCGAATGGAACTGGTTTCAATCACCGCACGGATATGGTTGTGGAGTTATAGAGCTTATTTTTCCCCACTTCCCCTTATATTCTTGAATAATTTAAAGATATCTTTGCATGGAGTCGCTCAAGATCAACAAAATAGTGCTAACCCCATGTAAAATTTCCTGGAAAATCGAATAGAAGCTGTTTCACTTACCGCACGGCTCTGTGAACAGATATGGCTGGTTTTACCCCACTTCCCCTAGTATTCTTGAATAGTTTATAGATATCTTTGCTCGAAGTTGCTCAAAATCAACAAAATAGTTCTAATCCCATGTGAAATTTCCTGGAAAATCGAATAAAGGTTGTTTCAACCACCGCACAACTCTGTGAACAGAGATATGGGTGGTTTTACCCCACTTCCCCTTATATTATTGAATAATGTATAGATATCTTTGCTCGGAGTCTTTTAAGATCAACAAAATATGACTAGTCCTATGCGAAATTTCCTGGAAAATCGAATACAGGTTGTTTCAACCACCGCACGGCAGTGTGAAGAGAGATATGGCTGATTTTACCCCACTTCCCCTTATGTTATTGAATAATTTATAGATATCTTTGCTCGAAGTTGCTCAAAATCAACAAAATAGTGCTAATCCCATGTGAAATTTCCTGGAAAATCGAATAAAGGTTGTTTCAACCACCGCACGGCTCTGTGAACAGAGATATGGCTGGTTTTACCCCACTTCCCCTTATATTATTGAATAATTTATAGATATCTTTGCTCGAAGTCGCTCAAGATCAACAAAATATGACTAGTCCTATGCGAACTATCCTATGTCCTATGTTGCAACGTCGCATTATCTCTGCAAATTGGTAACTCGAATCTGCTGCCAGACTTACAGTGACCGACGCAAACGAAACACCACCACTAGCGATCAGCAGCTGTCACGGTCACGGCCATTCACAAACCTCGTCCAATACCGCTAACTCCTCCGGGACATCCTTCCGTATGGTTGGTAGCAAACTCAGTGTGCACGGATTGCAAGTTTACTACTAGAATGTCGGCGGTATGAACTCTAGTCTGGTCCAATACTTTCTGGCTAGCTCGGATTGTTCGTACGACATAATCATCCTTACGGACACATGGCTCAATGATAACACTCCCTCCATAGCTGCTTTTGGTTCGTCCTACAAGGTATGTATTTCGATGCGACCGAAGTACTCTAAATAGTCGAAAGGTTTCTGGTGGAGGCGTTTTGATCGCTGTACGTTACGAGGTAGAATCCGTTGTCGACATCTGGAGCATGTTCTCGGAAATGTTTGCAGATGTTTTCCATAACGATGCCCTCCAGCCACAGCAAATCGAAATTGCTTCAAATAACGTCCCTTTGCCTGACGGGTATTTCAACGCAATCCATATCGACGATGCAGACATTGTTGCTGCGCCAGCAAGTTGAAGACGTCAAGCAGCGCTAGACCGGACGGTATTCCATCCGTGTCTCTAAAATTGCACTACTTCTCTGACTGCACCACTATGCCACATCTATCGGTCATCATTGACGATCGGTAGGTTTCCAACACTATGGAAGGAACCGTACATGTTTCCCGTGAACAAAAAGGGAGTTATGAGAAATGGTGATAACTATCGTGGAATCCGTACTTTTCCACGTGAAGCAATATATCAGCGATGATCAACATGGATTCATGCCGAAGCCGATGGGATTTCATGTGGTTCACAAACGGACGCTGCCTACATGGACCTATCTGCTGCCTTCGACAGAATCAACCATGACATCGCTGTGGCAAAACTGGAAAGACTTGGCTTTGGAGCCTCATTGCTTCGCTGGTTCAAATCGAACACTCAAGGTTAAAATTGGCGATGAGCTGTGCTCTTTATTCCCCGCCCTGTCCGGCATTCCCAAAGGCAGTCATCTTGGACCGCTGATTTTTCTCTTGTATCCTGTTGCTGAAATCTCATCGGCTAAGCTTTGCTGACGACCTTAAAATCTACACTCGCATGGATTCTCTACGAATAGCCTTACAGTTGCAAGAAGATTTAAAGGCAGTACAAAGGTGGTGCGGGATGTACTGTATGCTTTTCAATCCGGGAAAGTGTACCTATTTCTGGGATGAGGTCTCCTATTATTTTCGGTTATTCCTTGTTCGGAACTCCTCTGCAAAGAGACAACCAAGTAAAGGACCTTGGTGTGATACTTGACGATGAACTCACGTACAAACCTCAGATGTCCTACATCATAACAAAAGCTTCTCGAAATCTTGGCTTCATTTTTCGTGTGGCTAAAGAATTTCGAGACATGTACTGCCTTAAGTCGCTGTACTGTTCGTTGGTGAGGTCCACCTTGGAATATGCTTCCCCTGTCTGGAATCCTCATTTCCAAAATGGTGTCGAACGCATTGAGTCAATTCAACGACGTTTTATCCTATACGCCTTCGTATACTGCCTTGGAGGAAGCCTTTCAAACTTCCGAGTTATGAGAGTCACTGCCTTATGATTCATTTGGACACTCTTCAAATTCGTCTGAAGCCGCTAAGGCACTTTTTTTTTTTTTTTTTTTTTTTTGGGACTTCAACCGTACGGTCATTCATCCCAAATCACTCGCTAAGGCACTTATCTTCGCGGATTTGCTGTCTGATCGAATAGATTGCCCTTCGCTGCTCGCTGTTATTCCATGCCAGGCTCGTAGCCGTATCTAACGAAATACCTTCCTCCTTAGAGTTCCACACAGGGGAACCGTGTACGGGACGAACTCTGGAATGATTACTTAGCAACGTGCCTTTAATTGTGTGTCATCTGTTTTAGATTTTAATAAGTCACGAAACTACGCAAGAAGACAGTTTTTGTAGGCGTTAAGATAGTTTTTTTTCATCATTCATAATCGCATAAAAATCGCTGAAATAAGTCCATTTTGTTATGCGTACCCTAAACAAAATTGCCAATCGAAACTCATTCAAAGGGCTGTCAAATGCAAGGTCTGTTTTTCGTGCAGTTTGAATAAGGCTTTTCTAAACCGTTCTTCAACCCACCTGCCACAATTCATTGTAGTGAGCTTCGCGGCAACACCTCCCTTAATTTTAATATAGATTAGCAGTAGACGAAAATTTCAACCAGGACGTTCCACGGTTGCCGCCCTTCTATTGAAGTGCTCTAATTAGAATCAAGCTAAATTATACAACACCCAACATTCCAACCGAACAGTAGTTGGGAAAGCGCGGTGACAGTGGCGACAAAAGCTGATTAATTAGGATCTATATTGTGTGTGCTCAGTACGTCCTGTATCACACGTACGCTATCACACCAAATTCGCAAAACAGCAATTTTGGATGCAAATTCTGCGCAGTAAATTAAAGATAATAAGCTCGAATAAATAGAAAATATCATCACGATCAGATTTGCTTTCAAGCTTTCACTTCTACTCTTTCATACCTTTGTTAAATTACAAGTTCAACGCATTTCTAGTGTGCTATGTTTTTAATTGCTTTTTATGTTACCATCCGAAGATTTTATCAACAGTTTATGAACAAACATTTAAAACTTTCTGATGATTATCGAGCATTAAACTTAGATTAGAGTTCTGGAAAGTGCCTTGGTGACGGCAGAATCTCCTTTCTTCGGTGAACGGTACAGTTGTTTTAGGATGTTTTAGTGTTTCTGGGCAAATTGTTACTTATCGGGGGTGAGATACGATCAAGATTTTTAAACAAAATGTACTGAAATAAGCATCGTAATTCATCTACCCTCTCGACGATGAAAAGTAAAAGTGTATTAGCACAGACGTTTATTAGAGAGAAAAATATCAGCAACAATTAAAAATCAATGAGGATGCGATTGTGTTTAACCAATATCAGTATTTCATCTGCGACTTCCTATTCAATATTTTCAACTTAGTTTCATTATGCAATATTCATGCGTATAGGTTTGCCACCGCCCGTTACAAAAATCGATATTAGTTAATAATACATTTAACATTGACAGGAAGGGGACGCAGTGGGAGAAAAATCGAAATCATCATAATGTTCTGTGTGAATGTATCTAACCGCACCAGGCCTGGGTCGTGTACATTTGCCGTTACCGTTTACAGTTAATGCCATTTTTTTTTTTGCTCAGTAGGTTCCTTCCGCTTTAGTTTCGGTCTCTATACAGGTCAACAGATGTGATTGGAAGTATTGTTTTTAAAGATGCCGAAAATGTGTTAAACAAACAATACACGGAGGGCGTGCCGCTAGCTGTGATATTAGTAATTTGCAAATATTTAACCATGACAGATTTTGTTTTTCTGAAACAAACCACGAAATAGTTGTTTGCTGATTAAATAAAAACACGACGCGAATGAACTATAATTAGATTCTAAACAGTCAACTATGTTACTGAATAACCTGACTTAAAACCATTAACACCTTTATAAACCCTCGATCGTTGTAATGCTTATGGTTAGGTTTCAATGTTGAGCGAATCTTGCTTCGCTTGAGCTTCTCTAAATATCAGCATCAGCATTCTGGGCGATTTGACCAATCTGTCGTTGGATTCAGTCCGAACTTGTCTAAACTTGGATTCAAAGCTAATTTTAATTATTATTCAGTATTAAAAAAATCAGATAATTTGCTACCCTTAGAGTAGGTTTTGAGCAATACTGCAGGTGAGCCAATTTTCCTCAGGATGCTGAGCGCCTTAGACAAATTAGCTCCCTAGATTTTCAAGCTTCCGGATTTGTTCGTTGCCGAAATTTTGCCAGGCATTGGAATACGTCCAGAATGCTTGATCTTGTTCAGGATTATAAGATAATTTATTTTTGGATTTGTGAGTAAATTATACTTAGAGTAGTAATGAACAACCAATCTTTCTCATAGTTCTGATCTAATCCTTATCAAGTTTTATACATTATTTGTAAATCTTGCTCATGGCATGAAGTTAATTTGACATGGAATTTCAACGGAATCATTTTCAAAAGTTTTAGCAAATTCTACTCAGCACCTGGAGCGACGCGGCTGGGTAGCTCAGTGGTTACCCGTTCTGCTTACTGCAGATGGTCGGGAGTACAATCCCAGGCCCGTCCCCTTCTTTGCCATTTGTCACTTGCCTCTTTCTATCACTAGATTTACAAAATAAAAAGCAGTCTACTGCGCTCTCTTTCATTGATCGCTTCACCTACCACACTGCATCCCTGATCTAAAAATAAACCTGCCTCACTAACACAACTATCCTTCCCTTGGCAATTGACTGATTCCACGCCAAATCGGTCGGTCACCAAACTCAACTATCTTCGATTTTGATGAAACTTGGTACACGTCTTCGGTATGTTGAAAAAAAAAATCACGTCTTCGGTATGTTGAAAAAAAAGTAACTTTTGAGATGGGTGTATGTTTTTTTTCCAACATTTTACTTGAAAAATCGTAGTTCAAAAACCATTACATTTAGAGAAAAACTTTATATGGGGGAGTTGTAGAGAACTAAAAAGGCTTTGTAAAAAAAATTTACACTGAAAAAAAAATTTTTTTTCATAAAGAAAAATCGAAAATAAATACTAAAAATCAAATATAAAAAAAAAACATATTTTTAATATTTTTCAAATTTGTTTTGTGGAAATTTGAGAAAAAAAGACACGTTTTGAAAAAAACTCTAGGATGGACGCTCTTATAATAAAAAAGTTTTCCGAAGAGCGAACTTTGGTGCATATTTCAAATTTTGGTTATTCATTATTATAAATGAAAATTAATTATACAATATGATTTTGGAGATCATTAAAAACAATAATGATAATAATGATAAATCACCTGAACGCAACCGTTTTCGAGATTTTTCGGATTTTATTTCAATAGAATGAAAAAACCTCAGAAAATTCACTCTTTTCTTAAGTTAATCGAGATTTCCACCAGAAATGATAAATTTTCCAAGATCTTCATATTATAACGTTCACATTACTCTAATGTCCTCTTTTCTTTTGATATCAGGATGATAAGAAGACTCATTTGAAAAGAACAAGATAAATAGCACTATTGTTTTAATATTGCAATCAATATATTTATAATTGTTTTATGGCTGTATCGGTCGGGCCGCTCAGAGAATGAAGGGAGCGAATTTGCTAAAGCGATGAAAGTAACAGCGAGATAGATGTCGCAGGGGCGACAAGTGTGAAATGGACAGATGATGAAATTATGCGGAGGGTCATATAGAAGAAGCATATTAATCGAACTGCTAACTATTTTGCCAAGCTCCAACGATGTTAGAGGTCGGGTGTAGTGTGTGAAAACTACACTCCGAACAGTTCGGTGATGTAGCGACGAAAGTAACACATATTGTTTAAGGTAGGTAGACAAATAGCAGCTATAACGTATGTCAGGTATATCTTCTCATAAAAAAAACAGCTAATATACGCTGCCTGTAAACTACCAGAGATGTTTTATACCTGCATTTCCAAAGGTACCACAGCCAATATATATGCTCATACATAGTCGCATTCATCAGTAAAATCTATCTGAGTGAACTGAAAATGGAGTTTAACATGAAGAAGTGTTGTATGCCGTTTCCCACTAAACGGTGCTCAAAAAACCTTCGTAAATTAACCGAACAAAATGTCAAAAAACTCAAGTTTATGGGCAAAACACATTTGGACACTTCTTTGATGATTTGTGATAATTGTCGTTTGCATTTAAATAGAACGGAACAATCCCATGCTGCAATTTCGGAGCCTAGTGAGAAACCATCAATTACTAACATTATGGATCCACAACCATCTACATCACGGCAAGTAGACTTGTATGGTCTCGAGGAAACGCCATCGGCAATATCATTAATGTCAGTGCCATCTGATAGCAGTGTGCAAGATTATTCAAGGCGCCATAATATTGAGCTATTTAACAAGGGCGTAGCTGGAATCAACGTTTCGCCAATATCGGCTAAAAAGTTCCTGAACGTAAATTATGCCCGCAAAAAGTTCAAAGATGTTTCAAACGGCATTCGGACACACATATTTGGGGATCAAGCGGAGGAGGATGACCTGGAACAATTGAAAGTGAAAGCAGCCGAATATGACGAAATAATCGCGCAGCTAAAGGACCGGTTTGCTGATCCAGAAACTTCGAGGGACGATCAAGTAAGGATACTTTCGGTTTTACCACAATCTTGGACAAATCAAAGAGTAATGGCAGAATTTGGAATAACAAACAAGTACATCGTATCACAAGCTAAATTCCTTGCAAAGCACGAAGGTGTTTTAGCTGCCCCTAACGAAAAGCTGGGACACGGTCTGAACCCGGAAATAAAAAACCAAATTTTGCAATTTTACGACAGTGATGAGATTACACGAGCAACCCCTGGTATGAACGACTACGTTTCAGTGAGGAGTGAAGGTAAGAGGGTTCATATTCAAAAGCGCCTTTTAGTTTGTTCATTAAGAGAAGCTTTCAATAAATTTCAAGAGATGCATCAAAATGCTGTTGGGTTTAGCTCTTTTGCAGCACTAAGACCAAAGCATTGCAAATTACTTGGCAGCACAGGTTCTCATAACATTTGTGTTTGCACCATTCATGAGAACATTAACTTGATGCTTCATGGTCTTAGAAAATATTCATTCGAGAATGATAATAAATTGTGTTTTGAAGAAATATTATGTAGCTCATCAACTAGAACTAAAAAATGTTACCTCCGTGAATGCGAACGATGTCCAGGCTTTTCAGATTTTGAGAGTAGTTTAACAGACAAATTAGAAAAACGTGGTTTAGTTGAAATATCTTTTGAGCAATGGATTTCAACTGATAGATGTAGTTTAGAGACACTTGTTAAACCAATTGATGAATTTATTGCTTATTTTTGTGAAACGTTGGAACAATTAGTATCCCACGATTTTGTCAAATCTCAGCAGTCTAGTTTCTTGAGAGATTATAAAAGTTGTCTTAAAGACGGCGAAGTAATAATAATTTGTGATTTTTCTGAAAATTATTCATTTGTTTTTCAAGATGCTGTTCAAAGTAGTTATTGGAGTAATGAGCAAGCCACTATTCACCCTTTTGTCATTTATTACACGGAATCTGGAATACTTAAAAATATCAGTTTCATTGTTATCTCAGAAGTGTTGAAACATGATACGATTGCGGTGCAGGTGTTTATTTCAAAACTAATAAGCTTTTTGCAAACAAAAATTAAAGTAAAGAAAGCTACGTTTATGTCTGACGGGGCAGCATCCCAATATAAAAATAGGAAGAACTTTGCAAGCCTTTGTAAGTTTAAAAAGAAATACAATATTGATGCTAAATGGCATTTTTTCGCAACATCCCACGGTAAGGGACCTTGCGATGCAATTGGTGGTACATTAAAACGAATGGCAAGATATGCAAGCCTTGCTGTACAACATGAACACCCTATAAAAAGTGCATTAGAGTTATTCGAATGGGCGAACCAAAAAAGTGATGATTGTTTAACAAAAATGTCGTTTTGTTATGTATCACATGAACACATGTAACACATGTATGAACAGGGGGTAGCAGAATGGAATGAAATTTACCGACAGACTAAAACGATTGCAGGTACACAAAAGTACCACTCATTCGTTCCAATTTCAGAAAACGAAGTTTTTGTAAAACTGTTTTCGAATGACGAAGAAGGCAGGATTCATAATATATATAAAAGCAATCAATAGTTTATATAATGTTTATGTAATATTATCAATGACCGAGACTAATAAATGGTATATATAAATATAAATCCAACCATAATTCATTATTTTTGTCTTATAACTTTAAGTGAAGCTTTTTCAATCGACGAGCTGTTAAGAGTAAGTAAGAGGCACATACATGTGTTTTAAAAAGGCTAAAAACACAAGAGAAACAATCGTTAGCTATTGTTGTTTTAATATCACGAGTAATTTATGAAAAGGGCGTATTTTTTGAGGTTTTGAAATTTTATTGAAAGAAAATCAGAAATATCTTGAAAACGGTTGCGTTTACGTGGTTTATCATTATTATCATTATTGTTTGTAATGATCTCCAAAACCATATTGTAACATCAAAATTTATTTATAAGAATGAATAACCAAAATTTGAAATATACACCAAAGTTCGCTATTTGAAAAACTTTTTTATTATAAGAGCGTCCATCCTAGAGTTTTTTTAAAACGTGTCTTTTTCCTCAAATTTCCATACAACAAATTAAAAAATATTAAAAATATGTTTTTTAGATATTTTATTTTTAGTAATTATTTTTGATTTTTCTTGATGAAAAAAAAATTTTTTCTGTGTATATTTTTTAAGAAAGGCTTTTAGTTCCCTACAATTCCCTTATATAAAGTTTTTCTCTAAATGTAATGGTTTTTGAACTACGATTTTTCAAGTAAAATGTTGGAAAAACACACATGCCCATCTCAAAAGTTACTCTTGAACCCAAATTATCTTAACACCAGTGGAATTTTTTTTCCAACGTACCGAACTCATGTGCCAAGTTTCATCCAAATCAATGATGATCGGGTATGATTTTTGGGATTTCCGGCACATTCTGGATGGAATCCCTCAATTGTAGAGATGCAGTGGTGCTCACGGTCTCTAATAACAACGATTGTCAAACTAGTCATCCTTCTTCTCCCCCTCTCCAAAAGACCGTGAGGACGTGGCCGGCGCCGGTACTGATCTATAAATAGAATTAGTGAACTTGTACAAAAGCTACTCCCAAGCTCCATCTATGTGGTTATCTGTGCAATTACACTAGTTCTGATCTGTAAAGGAGTAGCAACTACGATATTGCACGGCCTTTCTTTAAAATAAAAAAAAATCTACTCATTTTTTATTTCTAATTTACCAACAACGTTGCCTTCAGATGATTTTTATAACTTGAAGAAATAAAAGTTTTCACGTGCAAATCTGTCGATGTTTCTTACCGTTAGCGAGTAATTAACGATTTTCTTAAAAAATTTACGCCCTTTTCGAATGTGTTTTACTCAATTTAAAAAAAATCTATCTCCAGTTCTCAGAAAATAATAATAAAAATCCTTTCAAATGCAGTAAGAAATATTTTTTTGGTTCGCCCCTACTAGACAAACCTACATTTGAAAAAGGCCTATTTTTTTACAAAAACCGTAATAACTTTTATTTGACATACGAGATAGAGACAATTTCAGCACACCAAAACTGTTGTTGTAACTTTTATTGTTCTAGAATCAATGGGAAGACAACTTTGCTGAAAAATTTGATATAAAAAAGTTACAGCTGAATAACTGATTTTTAAAGGGACACCCTAAGCTACGTTGGAAAAAATGCTCTAATTCGGTCAAATCAAAAGTTACAGAAAAAATACGATCAAAGTTGCTTTAAATTACTTACTCTACAACTTTTCCGAATAATGTATGCTTTTATTTCTACAAATAAAAAAGTAAGATTTTCGATTTACGATTAATAAGGACCACCCTCGTTTTCAATCACACAAAAAAAGCGCCTTGTTATTAGAAACAACTTTGTGGGAGACAATTTTGCTCCAAAACTTCAAACTTAGGCTGAAAATGTATTTTTCTAGCTAAATTCGCAATCTGGACCACTGTGTATTGTGCAACGAAGATTTCTTGGAATTTGTAGCGAATTCTAAAAAAATCCCTGGCAAGATTTTTTTTTCAGGACTCTAAGTTAATCATAGTCGAAGTGTCGATTGAGTCAACCTCAAACTTTGAACGAATCCTGCTAAGGATTTTAAAAGAATTTTACTTGGGAGTCAGAATCATTTTCGAAAAACAATTTATTCTCAGGACTTAGAATATCCTGAATGTCCTGTTTAGAATTCTGAAAAAAAGCAAACTTACTGACTATACGCAAATCTAAATTAGTGTATGGGTATGGTTTGTTCGGCCTTCTAAACGGACTTGGACACCGAGTAAGTTATGCTCAGAATTCTGGACCAGTTCTGTTTATGGTAGAGACCATATCCTGATCAGAATTAAAAGACAATTCAGCCAAGGATTTTAAGCGAATCACAGGACCTTTTTTCTCAGTATTTCGAATGAATTTCAAATCTCTGTCCACACCTTGCCCGGTGCGTTGAATTGTTTTCTTTCGACATGTAGAGACGATCTTACTCAGTATTTTGGCTCCATCTCAATTTGCAATTCCATTGAAAAAAATGTACGATCTCTCAGAATTTTATATTAATTGTTAGTTTTGTTGCTTATTGGAAAATATTAGCCCCGTTTTTTTTCAATTTTGTATTAGGGTGACCATTTCTGATTAAGGGTGTTCCGAAAAATTGACTTTCTTAATAATGCATTTTTTTTCAAAAGCTGCGAGAAGTGGTTCAAAAGTTATGATTTTTATGAAAAAAAAAGATTTTAGAAAGAATTTCTAATGACAAAAATAAAAAAATACGTCTCTAATATTTTTCAATATTCATTGTTTCAACAAAGCTTCCAATTACTATGAAAATTTGAGAGATCATGTATCATTTTTCTATGGAACTATGTTACGCTATTTGTAAAAATTATAACTACGTAAGATTTTGATTGAATCAATTTGTTGTTTTACGAATCTAGTCTCTAGACTAGGTTATGTCTAGTCAAGCGTAATTTTTTTCGGATTCTGCTAAACACTTTAAACGAACCCTGCTAAGAATTTTAAAGGGATTTTTCTCGGCAGTCAGAATGATTTTCGGTAAGCCATTGATGCTCAGGATTCCAATTGTATCCTATTCAGAAACAAAAATTCAAACAAAATTCTGAAACAAAAATAAGCAAGCTAACTGACAGTACGCAAACCTAAAGCAAGTTGTGGACATTACTTGTTCGGCATTCAAAACGAAATTCGTTTTGAATTTCATGTAAATGCCACATGAGATCAACATTTAGCCATGTTATGATTTTATTTGCAATTTTTAAGGAATGTTTCTCTAGATTTAAAACAAATAAAGTATCGTTTTTGTAGTAATTTCTACTCGTTATGTTAACGCTTGACATCGAAACAAGTGTCATTCACCTAAAAATACATACAGAATAATAGAATGTTATGTTTTCGTGATTAAACACTACCTATTATCGATTCAGGGGTTCCCTAGGATAGTCAGCAAACGCCTCGATTTTCCAAGATTCTTCAAGACTTTCGTTGTACAATTCTTTTCAAAGATGAATATTTTCCCCTAAAAACAACCAAAAACTTTCTGATGAGAAAAAGGTAAAGAAGGATGTCAATTTCAGATTCTGCGTCTACATTTGATGGGTTGACGTTTCTTAAATTACTATTTTTCATGCACGGGTATTTTCCCAAAAATGAAACATGGTGTCACTGGCGGAACTATCAACACTTTCTCTTCATATCTTCCGTTCAAGCAAAAAATACTGCCCACTCCTGAGGCCTCGGTTGAGAATATATTTCTTTCTATATCATCATATAGAACCGTCACCACATGTATGGAAAAT
This sequence comes from Aedes japonicus, assembly GCA_034211315.2. Lineage (NCBI taxonomy): Eukaryota > Metazoa > Arthropoda > Insecta > Diptera > Culicidae > Aedes > Aedes japonicus. Next base: position 174,807 of record JASCZW010002985.1, read on the forward strand.
AAAAAAATAACAATTATAGGGTAGGAAACGACTTAAGCACCCCAAGACCCTATTCCAAACACGGGGTAAACGTTAACCTACAACGATCATTTTTTGCAGTATGGTGCTCTATGTAGTGAAGCACCATACTGCAAAAAATGAGCGTTGTAGGTTAACGTTTACCCCGTGCATGGAATAGGGTCTTGGGGTTCCTAAGCCGATTCCTACCCTAGTATATAAAGGATTTCGTTGAAATAAGTTGATAATAACTGATTTGCGTCACACCTCCTCACTTCGCTGCTGTTAAAATGATAATATTACTCAGACTTCGTCAACCAGCGTCACCATGTTCTTTGTGATCTTCGACTCGTGGAAGACGTGAGATAGGGACCCTCATCTCTAATATCCATAAACCCAAAAGCAAAGCAAAAGAAACCGGAAACATGACGACGAGCAAATCCACCCAGACAACCACAAGTCTTATAACAGTGTTAAAAAAGTATCGTATATTCCTATATTTTTAGTCAAAATCGCAATTAATTCTGGCCTTTATCGTAATATGTTTAAGTTAAATCGTAAAAAGTGCAAATTTTCGACTTCTATACGATGTGTCATTTAATCATCGTACTGCGTCACAAACTAAATCGGATATACATCGCTAACCTATTTAAATTTGTTATTACATATTCTATCGCATACGATATCAAATCAACTCGTTTAAGAAAACAATGGAATTTGCACGTATATGGCCTCCACTTTTGCACGCATAAGCCATATTTTTGCATTCTATACGATTTGTTTACTTACATATAGGTTTGTATATCATAAAAACACCTTTCAATATACGTGCATTTTGGTTGTCTGGGCAAGCGCGTGGTATACTTAAACATGTATTAATCTTCGCATAACATAAGTCTCGAATCAATCGTAATACCTAAATACATTGTATTCATAGTACCGTGAAATTGATCAGTGGGGTGAAATTGATCAGTGGCCTACTAAAATATTCTTCTACCGAATGGTATTCCAAAAAATCGAATAATATGATCAATTCCACCCGAATTCAGGTACTCTCTACAGGGTGCGGCAGAAAAGAATGCGAAAATTTGTTCTATTTCTTTCAAATCCCATTTTCAACTAATTCAAGCAATAATATCAACATTTTCTAGTGCAGTTATCTTTACTTATTGACTGCCATGTGCGTGTTATGGTTGACTTCAGGGTTTTCACACTAGGGTGTGATGTTTTGCAGGCTCGTGCTTCAACTGCCCAAATCGAATAATCCAACGGATTAAGAGATCTGGACTGCTAGGGGGCCGCAAATCCAGGGTTGTTACGGCAGCGTGGATTTCGCGATTTTCGCGGATTTGGCGCGGATTTGTTCATAAAATTCGTTCTGGCGCGTATTTGGCGCGGATTCGTTCAACACCATATTGATATACCCACACAGAAACAAAAGCGTTCACGAAAATGAAAACGGACCGTGAACTAGTTCACGTTTTCAGGATTTTTACCTAAAAACGTGATATAGTTCATGATTACGTGATTCAGTTCACGGTGTATTTTAGCTTGTCGGAACCTAAGAATTCTAAATGGACTCAGGGACTTAAATTCTAAACTATTAAAAATCTAAGAAAGCATTTTATTATTTGTTTGCTAGTAGATATGTATTATAACCTTCATTTTTTTTAGGGTTGCTATCAAACAGTTTGGATATGTTGTTTCTGATTTGGCAAAGTATCTGTACTATTACTTTGTCGTTCCGTAGAAGTAGGAAAAATTCAAAGAAAGCTGCATCACCAAGCCTAAACGTTTCCAAAAGCATGTTGAAACCCGGTGGGCAACTCTCGAACCAGCTGCAGAAGTGGTTATTTCAAACTACAACCACTTAGTTTCTTTGAAAAAAAAAAAAAAGAAAGAAATTGCAAGGACTGGCAAAACGGAGCTTATATGAAGAAGAAATTTTGAAGATTTTACTGCTGCCAGATATCAAAGAGCAGGTTCTTTTTGTGATTGAATCGGCGGGAGAAACGGAAAAGTTGCTTAAGTATCTCGAAACGAATGAGTTTATTCTTTTCGATATTTATGATAGGATTCTTGCATTTTTGGTCACTGGCATGCATGATGTCAAGAGTTAACGATCCAAAACAGATAACGGAAGCCATCAACAACAAAATGCTAATGGAAGAACATTTTCTTAAGGATACGGATGTAATTATTTACAAATCCATTCTTGACGCTGCAGGAAATCAACTTAAAACATCTCATTTCAATAAGCATTTTAAAGACCACACTAAGGCTTTCGTCTCGTATTTGTTTTCCATAGATGTTCCGAATGAATTTGTTAGACTAGTCAGCAACTTCAAGGTTGGAAGGATCATAAATAAGGATTCCATCAAAGAAATCGTCCACTTAGTCGATGTTATTGATTTTAAATTAGACAAATCTAAAATTCACGAAGAACTAGTACTTGCAAGTGTCAAGTTGTCAACTAAAACGGTTGAATCAGAAACAGATTTGGAAGTACTTGATTTTTTATTCCAGGGCCATAGATTCTCTGAAATGAGAACATTGCTCAACATTGTAACTTGCGTATCTCATTTTAATGCAGAGGTCGAAAGAAAATTTTCACTATCTATGCATGTGTTACCGGAAAACCGAACTAGGCTCAGTGAACAGCAGTTCAAAAATCGTAAAAATATTTTGAGTGGCATGCATTTTTTTGAGAATGATATAACCAGCTTTGTTGTTTCAAAGGACTTGATTTTGAAGGCGAATTTTGCGAGGCAATCTTACGAATCCAAACAGAAACAAAAGAAAGGTTTTCAATTAGTGGAGGCACAAAAAAATAAGGAAAAAGCAAAGAAGGAAGCAAGGCACCAGATTAAAAAGCAAGAGAAATTGAAGGAATGAAAAGGAAGGCTAAAGAAGATATTTTTAATTTGATGGAAAAAGAAATCAGAGCTATGACATCCAATAATCCACAAACATCATTCCTGAAAGTTCTTTTGAAACAAAAAGATAACATCCAGCAGGAGGAACAATCAGAAAGGGAAAAATTAGCTCATATGAAGGCTATTGAGAACAATTAAAGGTTATGACGTATATGTTAAATAAATACGTACGCGGGGGGCGACCCCGGCGTATTGCTTAACATCCATACCTCTCACGCTTAAGTCACGAGTTCAAATCTCACCCCCGGACAAGTTACGAAAAATATCCAAAAAGGTATTTGAGTGACTACGACGGGAGATGAACCAGCCCAGGGCTGAAAATCTCGATAATCAAGGAACTAAAAAAAAAAAAAAAAAAAAAATGCGACCTATCTTGAAACACCATTAACAAAATATGGATCATTCTCTTTGAAATACTTTACATATCGGTTGTGTTCGAATGCTTTCATCACTCACTCAAACGTCCTGTGCTCCTTCAGGGGTGGACTTGGCCAGCGTGGATCACATCTTGGGTCATTGGTTGTTTTTGTCGGGACATTTTTATTAAGTTGTTTATCGGTCAATTTATTTGACTTAGCTCATCGTGACTTATGTTTCCCTCTTTACAGGTTTTATTTCACACTAAAGTTTTCAATTACATTCCTGTTTTGAACAATGCATCTAATTGGCTCAAAAACGCAGACAATCTTATTGTGGGGAGCGGTTTTAGCTCCACCGAGACCCTATTCCAAGCGCTGGGTTTTTCTGAAGGAAATTAATCAAAAATCTACTTTTATTATTTGTAGCATACAGCCAAAAATGAGTGATGCATGTTATTGTTTACCCCGTGTTTGAAATTGGTTCGCCTACTGATGAAGCCGTTCCCCATCCTATATATTTGATATAGAACATTCGTGTGTGGATTGGATTTGAAGGCGCGGATTTGATTTTGAACTCGCGCGGATTTGGCGCGGATTTATTTTCAGACTTCTCTTAACAACCCTGCAAATTCTTCGGCCAAAGCTTCATGTTATCGTTCAACCATTGTTGGTTTTGATTGGACTTGTGACACGGTGCTCCATCCTGCTGTAGGACAACGTTTTGGTCCTCGGAGAAGTTGGCCTTCTCCCAGGGAAGCACTTGGTCCTTTAAAATACCGATATACACCCCGGTATTGATTTTTACCCCAGCATCAATGAAAGCAGGCCGCATTTTCAAACCGTTGGACGTCACCAAGCCAAACACCATGACACCAGCCGATGAAATAAACCGGTCCGTGCAGCTGTTGGTCACAGCATCGATGCTGAAACGCTTTTCGTCGGAGAACAGGATTATCACTTTTTCCTTCTTCAACAAGGAAAGCAATCTCTTGGAACGAGTCACTCGTAGTTCCTTGACCCGGTCCGTAATCAAGTGGCGTTTCACTCTGGCTCTGGAAGATGCATGCAGGTCTTCTTTGATAATTCTCCGCATGGATTTCTCCGAAATATTGGCATCCTTTGCAAGTTTTCTTATGGAACACACCGGGATGCGAGCAATTTTTGCACGGACCGATTTGTTCACGTTCGGAATGCGTGCAAAGCGTGGACGTCCGCTTTCCGGCTTTCGCTGCTTAGGACCATCCTGCAGAGACTTTAATATGCGGTAAACTGTTGCCAACTGGCACCCTACCACCTTGGCAATCTCTTTCGGCTTCTTCTGGGCGAGCAACAAACTGGTGATCACTTCTTTCGCGAACATTTTGACGAATTTGCAATAAAACAAATAGAATGTTTGGATGCAGCATTTGAAAGGAATCGTAAACAAATACACTTTCGACAGAAATTAGTCACTAGCTACACGAATTAACCCAATACTCAAGTTTGAACATTTTCACATTATTTTCTGCCGCAACCTGTAAGCAAAAGACCGCAAAAGATCGCACCCTGTAAGCAAAAGCAAGCAAAATATCTTTCAAAAAAACAAAACTTTTTTTTTGTTGAGATACCTATGAATAGCTGAGTGGTACTATTTTGGTATTTTCTCACCTCAATTCGATTGGAATTATCTTCAGGAATGTTGCCTCTTATGCAGCGTATGTCGTTATCGATCGAAGCTCAGCCATCGAGTGTTTTGTTTGGGTCCGGTTAATCCTGAGATGGGTACGAAAAAAGTAAATTATCATATCATATATATCATATGTGTATGAAATTTGGTAATGTTATCTTGTATTATGCCATGGACATGCCATTGTATTTTGTTGTTGTTGATGTTTTCTACAGAGTTTTAAGAAGGTTGCGTATAATTCCACAAAATATTTGGTTATTCTAGATATATTCAAAATCTCAAGGATATAGTTTATTGGAAAGCATGGTTGTCTTGCATCCCAGTGAGTCCGGTATTAATTTCAGTCGGCGCCGTTGGAATTTTCTAAAAAAATCTCTTATGAAGTCTTTCTTCGGAAGAAATGTATAGCCGTTGGTTCGGCTCATCTTTTGATGGGTTTGATATGCAGGATACCCTCATCTCTTTGTTGTGACGAATTAGACAAAGGCATAAAAAATCCTTCTTTATTACTAATGGCATCTGAACATTGTTTTCCCAAATTTTAATGATTGTTCCAAACTACAACAGGCTAATCTGGAAGCCAGTTGGCAGACTGTTTACTGGATGAAAATTTTTACTTTTTTCAGACACGTTAACTTAATAATACATCTCACCCTATCAAGATTTGAAATAAAAATGTTTATTTTTCCAATTTTTTTTCTCAAAGTCTTCACGAAAAAGTAATGACCCTTGTAATGTATTAAAATAACATCCCAGGGTTCCATTTTCAAACAGTTTCCGATAGCATCTATACTGAAAGAGTTGCGCAATTTTTCCTCCACTATCAATTAACTTTTGTATATCGATGTTAATCATCCGCTCAATTGCTTTATATAAATTTTCCAGCTTCACGGAAACGTTTCCGCCTGTTTGATTTTTTTTCATGTCTTCTCACCCTCACTCCCTACGACTTTGTGTTCTAACTGTTAACAAGCTGATAGAGCAGAAACGAGTTTGACTTTCTCGTCCGTAGCCTCAGTATTGACTATAACTAGTACTTTATATATATATATATATATATATATATATATATATATATATATATATATATATATATATACATACATATATATATATATATATATATATATATATATATATATATATATATATATATATATATATATATATATATATATATATATATATATATATATATGTATATATATATATATATATATATATATATATATATATATATATATATATATATATATATATATAAAAAAGAAAGTGCCGGTTTAACTCAAGTTACCATCACCACCGTTGTGTTGCATGATGAAAAAGTAACGCAAACGACAGCATGATCAATTTTCACCTTTCACTATTGAAGTATTCCCAATTTAACGATCTCTAAAAACATTCCACATTTGCACGTAACCTTCAAGTTCTGTAACCTAAACATTTTCTAAAACAATGTCATTCGATAAAACTCAATAAAAAAGCAATATTGGCAATAATTTGACAACCAAAGTAATCCACTAAGTGGATTTACGTCACATTTCCATCTCACGAAAGCATTGCCGCTTTACAAGTCATAGCGGAATGAAATGAGAGCTAAAGGTGCTTGCTCGGAATTTTCAATATCATTCAGTGAACGTCACCGTTGTAAACCGTGTACGGCTGTTTCAGGATACCTCTGTTGATAGCTTCAAGTGGGGAAAATGAAGAACTTCAGCTGAACCGCCTGAAGACGTTTTTCTGGTAGGTTTCAATATCGACGTGCTGCGATTGATGTTTGGCACAGTATTTCGTAGACAGGTAGTGCAATCTATTTAAATTTTCAATTATAGAAATCATTTGTTTAATTAAAAATTGATGTTTTAATTTAAATTGTTGACTAATTCAATTGATTAAAATGGTCAAATTTTACATAACATATTGTCAACTTTAAGGGATCTTCAAATAAAACGAGGAGCTTTCATTCTGGGCTTTACTACCTCTGTCATGGGTGAAAACGAATCATGGTGAAAATACTCACGTGCAAATTAAATGGAAGTCACAGGAAAAGTGGAAGTCACAGGAAAACCGTCATGAGCCCCTCTGTCTATAGAATGTGTGTAGTTTTTCATTCAAAAAAAAAAAATAAACGCAGGCGTCTATCAAGTCAGAATCGTTGATCGTCCAAATGAATCCGGAATAAATACGGCAAACTAGAGCATCCATTTCCTGAAATTCGAAAGTGGTAGATTTCACACGACTCTAATCCATCATTAGGTGAATCAATCACGAGTTTTTGATTTTCCTTTTCCCACATTGACAGAACTCGCTATTCTCAGCTCGGTAGGACGAGGTTCTTCAGACTATTGCGAGGAATAAAATTGGTTGCATCATATCGACCTCCTACCGGGAATCGAAAAGACGGAAGCAGGGAAAATGAGTTTTTGATGAGGAAGTGAGAAAAAGGAATCATAAGCAGACTCGAAGAGGTACCTGTATTCGAAATGGGTGGCTCTTTTCTTTACATGAGGGATCAGAAAACGAGAAAAGTTTCGTTAACAAAAGGATGCCGTCATCAATATTGGTATATCGAACAAACCTCTAGGTTATAGAAATTTAAAGGAAAATCAATAAATGAAGCTGGCGTTAAACAGTAAAACGAAATTAAAACATTGAATAAAATTCATATTGCTTGCGTTTTTCCTCAACTATCATAATACCAGTGTTAAAATAAGGAAAGACGGCCTCAATACATGATCTACTTTTGTCAGGAGATATGATTTTTACTTCTTCCGTTTACAGAAATAAGGTAACAGGAAGTAATAACCATTGATCCGAGCAATTGATTTTCCCTAACACCTCAAATAAACATAATGGTTTAAATGACGTAATTTCTAATCGACTGGAATAATTATGTCAAACTAAAATAAATAGATTTCAATGGATACTTCTTAAACCAATCAGCCATGACAATGTTTCTTTCAAATGGAAATATCATCAGTACACATTGAGGAACCAACCAAAATGAAACATGGGAATGCTATTAAAGCTCATTATTATTTTTAACTGCTCAACGTTACTCCGCCTCATGAACCCATTGTTACGTTCTATAAGCATTTTTTTAAGCAGTTTTGTTCGAGAATTACTTGCTAACGAGTATGCACTTCATTTTCGGTTGAGCAGAAAACAAATTCCGGATAAAATCATGGTGGCATTGACATCATGATTTTTTTTTAATTAATTATTTATTTGTACAGGCTGACATCATGGTTGATTGATGCAATTTATGTATTATTTAGTAAGCCATGAATAGTAGTACAGGGCGTACCTAGGAAATGTAATAGCTTTTCCAACAAGCTTTAAAATTCAATTCTGTTTTGCAGATGACTTTAATTCATGTCTGATGATTGTTAGTTTGTATTAGTAAATTGTTTGACTCTATTATTTTCGATTCCTTTCGATTATCCTATGTTGGTATGCTTAATTTATGATACAAAAAAAAAGTTAGCTTAGAGTCTCCATCTCGTATCAACCTGGTAGCGTAAACGTGATGTATTACTGGCCTAAACTCGATTATTAAGCATGCATATATTGCTTGCTTCATGCTTCCAAGTTGGCAGTGATAGAAAATGAATCCAGGCAGATTAAAATCTAATTACGCTTTATACGTTTCAGAGAAATTACAATTTTTCCATCATCCAACATCTGATCTGCCAAATCCATGGCTGCCAGCATGCTCAAAAATAAAACAGAAGAGTGCGCCGCTGCATGGATGGGATAGAAAATCTTCTACAACGTTTTAGTGGAAAAATTGCTATCATGTCATATTGATCAAAGTGTTTAATGTATTGATAACTGTCTTAAACATGTTTTATCCAGTTTTTTGCTCTTCTTTGAAAATTCTATAAACTAACAACTCGGACACATATTTAATATAGACGTAGTTTATGTTTGTATATTCACTTTAACCTCCAACAATCGGTATTTATAGTATGATAATAATTTTGACTACAGTAATTTTAGCTGTAAATTAAAAATGGGCCATGTAAACAAGTAGTTCTTCCACTTATTTTTACCGATGATTTTAGAAAATTTGTCTAATAATTGAAAAGCTTTTGTGTGAAATGCATTTATGCGGGGGTTCTAGAAAGAAAAATCTCAAAGTGATGAACTCCGACGAGTGGCAGTAAAAACTGCGGGACTAAGTGGTCTATTATAAGCAGATTTATTCCGGGAGTTGCAATTTGATTGCTGTACAGTAGATTCAGCAGTCTTTTTCACAATCCTCGTATTGCACAATGCCCGTTGATATTAATTTGCTCAAGGATTGCATTGCTTACGATGTACGTAATGTCAGTAGTTTGAATAACATCATTAATCCAGAATAATTCTAAGTATTTTACGTTTTCTTTTATTTTACGGTTTTACGGTTCTCCATATTTTTTTTGAAATCGTCGATCTCATTTCCGTTCTTCTTAGTTTCAAAGAGTTTCCACATAACAAGAGCCCAGTATTTTTTTTATCGAGCAGTTAGGTGGATTGCACTTATTTGACATCTTGTACCTTATACCGGTGGATCGAACTAACTCGTGCTTTGAAAGTGGCGTGTTTTTCTTTTGCTGCGTCGTGTTTGCGAATCCCAACATTCGAACATTAGTTTAAATATGCGGAAAAAATTACCTGAAATTATAGATATTCGTTGAAAGATGATTTGTGACTTTCTAGAAAAGTTACTGGCTACGTACTTCGGAGCATTTTAGCGGCTGTGATCTACAAATCGGGTGAGCTCTTCCCATTATGTCATCCTGTTGATCAAAATCATGTTGTTACCACTTAAGAAGTAGCATAATTGTTTGTTTTGGCCTTCGAGTTCTGTGCGTTGTCGGAGGCTGCAACCGTTCAATTATGTATTGTAATCCAGGAAAATTTTGAAACTTTATTTAGCTTTAAATGCTAGGACAAATTTCCATGTTCCATATGACCATATCAGAGGAAAAGCAGATTCTCAGACATTTTCTCTTTTTTAGAGCGATAATGGCGCTATAACTAACGTTATACACATTAGTCGGTTATTTCAAGCGACTCATACTTTAGCAGTTCTCTTCCAATGTGAAAAAAGTGCACAGAAAATTTATTTTAGTTTATATTTGGAAACCGAAAGTAGAAATATCAAATCTATTCGTTGTTTTGTGAAGAAAAAAATGATTTGTACTATTTATGAAGCTACATTCGCAATCAATGTCACACGCGCAACTGTGAAAAGTACGAAGCGTTTATTGACACAAAAATAACATTCCTGAATCTTACGAAAGCAATACCAAGAGCCACGAATATTTTGTTGCAAACTAAAAAAAAAGTTTCTGAAGTGGTTGAATGACAGAGAGAACTTCTATATCGACTCGAAATGTAATCTAAAAATGCGCAATCACGTGGAGTTGTCCAGCGTTTTTTTTATGTGTCTAAAGGGTGTTTCGATAAAAATTTGGTCGACTTAAACTCGGCAGAACTCTAAATTTTGCACGTGCTTGGCGAAAATCCAAACTAGTCTCACGCCAAGTTGGCGAAATTGTTGAATGTGGCTAAATCAACTGTTACCAACGTATTAAAAGTGCACGTTTGTCGACAGCCAAGAAACCTGGATCGGTGGGAAATCGAAAGCCGGAGGCCACAGCGACAACAAAGAGCGTTGCCCGCTGTTTTCGAGTCGGAATCCTGGAAGCTGGGGTGGCGCCGTCAACCGTGGATAGTAGTTAAACAACAAGCTGGACTGTCGACGGTCGCAAAGAAGTTGGCACGACGATGCTGACGAAGTTTGATTGCGTGGTACAGGACAATGAAACTTACGTCAAGGCAGACTTTAAACAGATTCCTGGACAGGAATTTCACACGGCAACCGGGACGGGGAAAGGTAGCAGATATTTTCAAGCACCATTAAATTGTCAAAGTTCGCGAAGAGATATCTGCAGGCTATGTACCTGCGACTTGAAGAGCAACGTTTACATCGCGACTGGAACCGTCATCAAGGAAATTTATCTGAGCGAGTGCCTACAAAAACGTCTACTGCACCTTTCTTGAAGCGACACAATTGTTCCGTTCTCTTTATGGCCGGATTTGGCATCTTGTCATTACGGAAAAAGGTCATGGAGTGGTATGCTGCTAACAACGTTCAAGTGGTGCCCAACGACAAGAACCCTCCCAGCACGCTAGAGCTCCGCCCAATCGAACAATATTGGGCCATCGTCAAGGGACCCTTAAGAAGACTCAAAAGGCTGTTGTGATCGAGAAACAGTTCAAGGCAAACTGGCGTTCTGCGGCGAATAAAGTGGACAAGGAGACTGTACAAAATCTTATGGCAGGTGTTAAACAAAAGACCCGGCAATGCGCATTTGGTAAAATGGAAGCATAGCTGAATATTTCCCTGTATTTTGTATTAACGTTACTGGGAAAAAAATTGACTTATTAATTAAAACTTTGATCGACGCACACATATTACTGTTTGATCAAATTTTGATCGGAACACTCTTCATATAAAGCGCTGATACTAAATTCGTGGTTGATCTCACTTTGCCATGGTGACTTCTAAGAAGACACTTGATTAATGAGCATGAAGTTATAACTCTCGACAGCGCTTTAATTTTTAATTTGATATACATAAGATATTCCTGCTCATCCCAGCAGCAAATCCATGTTTACGAAGCGAGTAAAAGCTAGTTTACGAAAAGAAATTTTCAATGTGAATGCGAAAATATTGAAAATGAAAGCACGGTGACTCTAGACTCTGAGCACATCTTGTTTAGAAGAATGCTTAAATCTAACTTAGAATTCTGAGCAAACTTGACTATGGATTTGAAATTTTGTTGGGAATCTAGTTTACTTTTATTTTGCAAATCTCGCTTACATGTTTGAATGTAGGTTAGAGTTCTGTGCGAGTCTTAATAGAGATTCCAATTAACTGATTCTTAGATACTCTAATTGTTATGTTTTGTATTCTTCGTGCGTGGAGTAACGATTATGGTGTAGAAGGAGATGTTCGCTCATCACCACGAGGCACCAAGAGTGGACAGCAATGTTTGCTAGAATGAAAGATATGAAGAGAAAGTGTTGAAAGTTCCGCCAGTGTACGGTAGGTTGTAAATAAAATAGAAGTATCGAAAATTGAGCGAAAGGGCATGAGTAAAGTAGTACTCGAACCAAAGACGTTACCTTTGCCTAACATCCCATCAGGGGTAGGTCGTGGCACGGACGAATCCACCACCTCAACAAGCAAAAGTAACGTGTTGGATCGCGCTCATGTACCACTGATAGCTTTTTGATAGTTTCTAAGCGGTAGTTTGTATGCACTCTGTTTTGATGCGCATTCTTAGAGTTTTCAACAAATCTTATTCAGGATGCTTATCAAATTCTGTAACTGTCATCATCAGCACTCGGTGCGTTTCTATCATTCTGATTCAGCGCAAACTTCTCGCCTCCAAAATAACAATAACACTCTTCATATGCAATACGATACAGCACACTGTCTCAGCAGAACGCGGTTTCATTCAAGATACAGCTCTTCACAAAGAATGGCCACTTCGGATTCACTTTCAATGAATGAAATGTTTTTTACTATGAACTAAACACTTCTCTTCTAAATGTCTTTGACGCTCGACTGAGCTATCTGGGGTCACAAAACACCTTTAAACTTGGCTAAAACATAGTGAAATTAAAGTTAAAAATTACAGTGCCATGAAAAACACGTCAATCATTAAACAACGCCTACTTAAATTTTTGCTGCCTAAGATTCTTAAGATTATAAGACAATATTCAGGTGAAGAAATCCTGCCCAAGGTACTTAGAAATTCTTCAGATTCAGATTTTATTTGAATTTGAAATTTCCTTGTTCTTTCTGAATAAAGCCAATTTGGGATTCGATTCGCTTAGTCCATGTAGACATGTTATTGAATTTAGAACACATATTGTTTTGTATCTTGTCACATCTTGGATTATGATGGCTACCGAATCTTTCTCAGAGTAGAATTGAGCAAGTTCTACTTCTGTTTATAAATGTCACCAAATCAGAAGCTGTATTCAAGGTTTAGAGTTTCTTATATTATCATGCTTCGTTTTAACGTGTACTGTGAATTGTGAATACCTGAACTTAAATTCTAGTATACATTTATGTTGGAACAAGCTTAACTTTGTTTTGAAAATTCGGCTCAAGATTATGGCGGTGACATCAAAACAGTGACTAACGAATCAATCTAATCCTTCTGGTGCGTATCCTGATCATAAATCTTAGCGATTTATGATGAAATTTGATCTTATTCAAGTATTTTAATTGACGTTGAAATAAATTTTGCTGAGCAATCTTATTTTGGCACAGGAATTCAAGCTTATCAATAAATCAACCGAGCTCAAAGTTATCAGCATTTTTTTCTCAGAATATTGATATCAACATTTTGAGGTACTCATGTGGACCAATCTCTATCAAGCAAATTATACGCGGAATTGAGTGGTTTAACAGGACTCAAGTATCTCTTACTGTGTCTAACGTAGATTGTGAGTTTTTTTTTCGTGGACTGTGAACGAGTGTTTTGCTTAATTATAAGTTAGTTCCACTACATATATCCACTAATCTTATATTAGCAGAAATATTTAGTTTTGCTTGTTATACTTTTGTTTAAAATGAGTTTTGTGTTTATATCGGACGTTATACTACAAGGAATCATTCCATCGTGCATCGGTTACAGATTACGTCCGATGCGGACACGATGTTGTTAAAGACAAAAGACAAAAGCAACGAACAAAACTGATCATCAGACTTAGGTCTAGTTTTTATTTGATTTGACAAAAAATCATGAACATCGTTGTTTTTTCCACGCGATTGAAAAAAGATATCTTGTACATGGATGTTGCAGAATATTAAAATTTAGTTCGTTGTCAATACATGCACAGTGTTTCAAATCGCCAATTTCGCGATCAAAATTGAACTACTTCTAAGCTATTAAATTTAGAAGTTTAGTGTAATCTAGTGACCATCGTTTCACTGATGACGGACCTATAATATCCCATTTTCGTTAATGTTCCTTTATTTATTTACTATTCCGCTTGCAAATATCCAATTTTCTTCTCTATTCTGTGAATGGTGTTATCGTATTCTCTATGTGAAGTGATTAACAATAATCCTTTCTTTTACTTTTCGTGTATTACTGAGGTCGAGCACTGAAGAAGTTTGTAAGTCGCAGACGAAATGTGCTAAGCTGTTGGTATGTTCTTACAAGTGGAATTTAGAGGAATTTGCTCGCGTTTACTAGTAATAGTTGCAGTTTCTGCACATCTCATCTCTTTGTTATATTTTTTTTTAAATCAAAGGATAGACACACAAATGGGTTGGTTTGTGATGCTCGCATGTGTTATTTATCTTGAGAAAACAAAATAGCCACAATAATATTAATATTTGAAACTTTACGCTATGCTTTGTAACGAAGAAATGTTGCTTATTGATAGTATTTTCAATATCTAAAATATCTAAATGTTCAACAATCTTGATGCTTTCAAAATCAAAATCTTTCGACTTTATTTTATGTTCGCGCAAATAAAAATTCGAACTAGAAATGAGAAGAAAAATTAGTATTTTTCATTTTTCATTTCATTTTTTTCATTTCAATTCATTATAGTATCTGAATCTAAATGTGGACGTTATGAACTATCACCTCAACATTAACGGTGAACGAGCACCACATAGTACCTGTTTCCTGGGTAAAAGGTGATATAGAAAGAAAAACTCACCACAGGTCATACCATAATACCGATTTATGTGTGACACCATAAATCTACTGAGAGCATTTAATAGCATTCTGATGTATCCATCTGTGTCAAATGGTTTTCAATGTTGAACATCACAAAGCTCTTTTCCTGTGCCACTAGTGTCACTCTTTACCACTAACGACGTTATCGGTAGCCACCGATCAGAAACAGAAAGATAGAACATGAATTCGAATAGACGGTGATCTAAGGCTGTTTCGAGGGCTAGGTATGGCATTCAGCCAGCGGTAGGCGCAATGTCACGCCGTTTGGTGGGAAATATGCCTTCCCAGCTGACGGGGATTGTGTTCATCCTATCTTATTCGTTGATGTAGTAGAGAATTGATCCAAAATTGCTGGCTCAGTAGCAACGGTTCTCGTGAAGTTGACGATTAGTGCCCTTGCCGATAGTGGGCACACACTCACACAAAGAAACATCGATGGCAGCGAGAGCATGGCTCTAAACCGCAAAAGCTCGAATTATCGATTTTTGCTAATATCCTATGGTATAATGTCATAGTCATTGACATCGTCTTTGAGGATGCTCATCTCCAATAGTCCGACGAAGATGGCAAACACTTATCCGCACAGCAGAAACTCATTCGATAAATGTTTCAATGTCGTGAGTCTGCTAATAATAATCATCATCAGCATGCAGAGGAGTTTACCGAACGGTTTTAAGGATTATCTTCACCACGCTGTTGAATACCAAAGCTAATGGTACTTATGTGCAAAGCGGCAAATTGTTTGAATTAATATGAATAGCAATTGCTAAACAAACATAAAATTAAAGCTACCCAGGAAAAACTGTGGATCAAATTGATGTTTGCTGTGGTGCTTTGACATGTTCTGATTACTCCAGTTTATTTCGTTTATATGGATTAACGCTTAACAGAGCAAAAATGATGAGAGCAGAATTTACCTCCGTTGAATCACACTAATCATGCTCTACAAATTTATATCTTACTAGCTGCCCCAACGGACTTCGTTCCGTCTAATATAAATTTATCGCTTGCAATATCTTTAAAATCGATTCACACAATAAATCGCTATTTGATATTTACATCGCTTTTTTTTAAATGGCATGAATGGCCTTCATTGTCAATCTGAAAGTGACAGTCAATTGTCATACTGGAGAACTTGGATATTTTCAATTTTGGCTTCTATGAGTATGACAATCGGCAGTCATTTCAAATTGTTGATAATCTTTGATCATTTGGCCATTTTAATTGGTGTATTATGTTAGGATACTGAAGTTGTTTGTTTTTTTGAAGTTCCAACGCATGAAAAATTGTTGATTTTTTTTATGATGTCTTGCCGGACCGACATGAGTTGATTACAGTGCTGTAAGATATCATGAAGAAACTTTCCAAAACAACAACGTTTGGTGCATTTTCAATGTGACAATTTAGCACTGGATTCTGAATAGAAGATGTTCTATAAACTAATTGTTGGAAATTGGGTATTTCTTGAAGTTTGCTTAGTTTGAAGGTGAAGAAATTTGAATTTATTGTATTCAAAATCATTCATTTGTAATTTTTCTGCATTTTTGACTAGCAACATTTGATTTATACAAACAATATAGATAACAAATTAACGCTTGAGAGCCGTTTAAGCTCCACTAAACCAGCAGTAAGCGTGTTGTTGGCGCCACATTCACAACCCGCTTAGTAGTTGTTGGACACTTAAATAGAGAACCAAACACTCTAATTAAACACATACCTCAATAATTAAAACGCGTTTTTATCAACAATGATTACATCAAAAAGTAGATGTTCGCTCATCACCATGAGGCACCCAGAGTGAACAACAATGTTTTTGGCTAGAATTGAAAGATATGAAGAGAAAGTTTTTGATAGTTCCGCTAGTGTGCGGCAGGCTCGGAAACATAGCAGATGTTTTAGGAAAATTGAGCGAAAAGGGCATGTGTACAGTGGTACTCGAACCAACGACATTTTTGCCTAACATCCCACTGCGGGGTAGGTTAAAGCACGGACTAAGTCCGCCACTTCAACAGGCCTGTTGAAGTGGCGGACTTAGTCCGTGCTTTAACCTACCCCGCAGTGGGATGTTAGGCAAAAATGTCGTTGGTTCGAGTACCACTGTACACATGCCCTTTTCGCTCAATTTTCCTAAAACATCTGCTATGTTTCCGAGCCTGCCGCACACTAGCGGAACTATCAAAAACTTTCTCTTCATATCTTTCAATTCTAGCCAAAAACATTGTTGTTCACTCTTGGTGCCTCATGGTGATGAGCGAACATCTCCTTCAACATCATAATCGTTACTCCTCGCACGGAGAATATATAAAATAACAATTAATGTATCAAAAAGTAATTGAATCTGTGCGAAATATGTATAATACTGGAGCCTTGTTTACTATGCCAGCATATTATATAAATTTCATTCGCTGATGACATATTTCGACTGCTTAAAACAATTGATTGTATTTATATATATAGAATGTTTAATACATTATTTATCAATTGACACATAAAATATCATTAGGAACTGTATGGTTTTGGAGAAACTAATGGTGTTCGATTATGCCCTTTATACTCCCGTGCGCATAAAAAATAAACTTCGGAGCACACAGCTCAAAAAAGTTCCTTTCCAAGTATAGAAAACGTGTTGCACGAACTACGATCAATAATATTGGAATCGACAACTTAACATTTTGTTTGATGATTCATTTTTTTTACTATTTCAAGAGCACCTAAAGGTATCATGCAAAACAATGCATTAGATCCTAAGTAATATTGATCGATTTTCTTTCGTTTTTCAACGTTCTAGTTTTTGCAATAATACCTTTCTAAAACTAAAAAAAACTAACACTTAACTTGTTCCCTTTCCAAAAAAAAAATACTCGGGCGAATTCCGTTAAATTCCATTCGAAACAGCTTATCTTTTTACAGATAGGCCTATCTCGTCTGAGACTTCTTCAGTACCTTAACAAAGGAAAATAACAAGCTGATATCATGTAACAAGTTCTGTTATCCCAGTTATCGTTTTGATTTCCGCTGTTATTGCATAACAAATTTAGTTATCACCATTGGCAAATTTTGTTATCATATGTTATCATTTTGAACACACTATTTTTTATGAACGTTATAAGTTGAATTGTAAAACTATAAATATTTCCAGCATATTTGAACAATAAATTTTGCTTTTGATAAAAATATTTTTTCCAGTTATTAGCATGAGAATTTGTTACTATTTCAATAAATTTGCTTATAATACAGGATTTGTTATCAAGTTGTTCTCAGTGATAACAAAATAAGTTATTATTATGATATTCAACGAGTATTTTTTTGTTATTTATTCTGTTATTTTGACTGTTTATTCAGCCTGAATGATAACCTGGTATTAGAACTTGTTATCAATTAGGTATAATCCTTTGCTCCCGTATAGAGTGCTCGTTTTCGAATATCAAAACATCACTTGTAATTATTGCGATGCAAAGAAAATTTCAGGAAAGGTTCAGTTGCGACCACCTTGTACAAGCTTAACACTCGGGTATGAGAATTAGTACTATGGGCATTAGAACAGAACACTAAAGGACGTTGTGGACGTAATCTTTCAAAGATAACGTATAAAGCCTGTCCACGTAAAATCCCGGACTTCTTCTTTTCTTTCTACTTCAGTGTAGTTTATGAATTATTTCACGGATCGCTGAAACGTTTCAATTATATGACTGCTGAAACGCTCGACTTTATTTCGTGGTACAACATATTTACATTCCTGTTGCTTTTAGTATAATCAAAAATCAATGTGCAACTAGCGATTTGAAATTGGTTCACTGTTTTAGAACCCCTAGGTCCGAAGTACAGCAGTCTACACTCCTGCGCTTATCGCTACTTTTCGGTACTAGTGTCTTTGTTTTTGTTTTGATTCGCTATGTTATTTGAGGGTGTGATGGTGTGAGTTACGTTATTAGGGGCGAATCATTAAGCTTGGGACCGAGCTTGGGACCGAGCTTGGGACCGGTGTGCCGATACTTTCTGAGCGTTCTGCAAAAGCGTTTGCTACCGTTTATAAGATGCCATGACTCTCCAGCTCTGTTTGGGCCTAATTTGGCGTCTTGACACCATGCATAATTCTTACTGGAATAGTATAAGGCACAAGAGGTCAAATAAATAACTTTATTATACTAAAATAAACAAATCGGTTTTATTGAATTGTGACTAGATTTTTTTGCTGGTATTATTTTAGTGTCCGAAATTTAACGTGGACAGGCTCGAATATAAGATCAAACGTATTCCCATCGAGGGGTACATGGATGGGGATTTTTGTGAACGTAGTCGCACGTATTTCAAATAGTTCCAGTTTACCAAATTTGGATTTTGGACACAATTTTGGATTTCGGATTCATTTAAGATGCAGATTTCGAACATGTATATAATAATCTGAATAACACCAAACAATTTTAAAGAAATTTTAAAGAAAGTAAAATTCCAACAAAATATATCAATCATACCCATCTTTTTGAGCCAAGACTAACGATCCATTTTATCATTCTGTTTTTTTTCCAGGTGGACGAAGGCCGTCTGTATCAGGAAATCATTCGAGTGGAGGCGACAGACAAGGACTGTACGCCCCTCTTCGGTGATGTGTGCAAGTATGAAATTCTCACCAGTGATCAGCCATTCACGATCGACAATGAGGGCTCGATTCGTAATATCGAGCCACTGTCGCACAAAGCGTCCCATAATCACATTCTGTCAGTCGTGGCCTATGATTGTGCGATGAAACAATCCGCGCCGGTGATGGTAAACATCCGTGTGCGCCGAGTTTGTGAAGCGCATGTGATGGGAGTAGCCGAGCGAATTGATTACATTGCTAACTCAATGGAGAGTGTGTCGCTCTTCCCGAAGATACACCTTGAACTTTGCGATATGCAGTGCAAAGGTGAAGATATGGTTATTCAATCTTCGGTTTCACTCAAAACTAAACATATCTCATTTGGCTGCGACCGGGATGCAAGTCAATGTTTAAAGAAACTTAGCGAAGAAGAGCAGATTGAAAGCGGGCTTATTGATCTATTGCAAAAGAATACCGAGTGGACTAAAGACTTGATGTACGATGAAGGAAGTGAATCAATTTTCCACTTTGATGGTAGCACGGGAGCAATTATTCCGAAGAATGTCGTCAAATCTCAGGATTTCGCTGCTCATCAGTTCAGCATGATGACAATGTTCCGCCATCATAGCATCGCATCGAACGACAAACATACCAAGGAGCATATTATTTGCAGCGCTGATGACCACAAAATGAATCGCCATCATATGGCTCTATTTGTCAGGAATTGTCGACTTATTTTACTGCTGCGTAAAAACTTCAACGATGGGGATTTGAACATTTTCAGCCCAGCAGAATGGCGCTGGAAGATTCCTCAGGTTTGCGATAACGAATGGCATCATTACACGATCAATGTTGATTTACCCAAAATTGACCTCTACGTTGATGGTGTTAAGTTCGAGAGCAATGTCGAAGATCGCCACAGTAATCCGGAAGTGATCGATGATTGGCCACTGCATGCTGCCCATGGCATAAACACTACCCTGGCCATTGGAGCCTGCTATCAGGGATCGGAAAATCGATTGAAGCATGGATTTAGTGGAGATATTTCCGAAATTAAGTTGTCGTTGAAAAAAGTTCTGACACCTAACCAGATCCGCTGTGGAACTGACTGTGCGGAAAAATTGCTTCCTCCAGCAGAGCACTTCTTGGAACCAGAACAGCAGATTCAATCCAACACTCAAATGAACAGAATTATCATTGAAGGTAGCAACAAGAGTAATATCGAACAACTCTTACAACAGATCCAGTATATCAACACAAAAGATAATCCTACTATCGGTCGTCGTAATATCCAAGTTATGACCACAGTCAGCTGTCCAAACAAGAAAGCTATTCGATTACCAACAATTGATACCTATATCATGGTTACATCATCCAATGTATCAGCACCGCCAGCTACAGCTTCAGCTACCTTATACAGCAAGATTTTGGTCGACAAGCCATTAACTGTTGATCAAAAACCACAAATTGCAATAACTGGCAATTCGAATCATCTCGTGTCCTATCCGGACATTAAAGATGGAGTGAAGATTTTAGCACAAATCAACATCAGTATTTATACTGGCAAGGAAATCCGTCCAGCGTTGCAAAAGCTCGATTCATGTCAAGTCATCGTTTTCCCTAGCCTTAATCCAGATCACGAGGAAATCACGATCGACGATAAAGATGGAACCGATGAGTCGTTGTTCATGTTTGACATCAAAACCAAAATCAGCAAAGATGGAGTAGAAATGATTGGTTATGACACCATTGAAAATTATCAACATATCCTGAAATCGTTGGTCTACATCAACAAGAAACCAGCGTACTACCTAAACCGGGTATTCAAGCTGACTTGCGCCCAAGTGGACGATCGCTTCCGAAATGCAGAGTATACGTTAACGCTGACGGTGCTGCATCCGAAACAGCAGCCCACGTCGGCAGCCACATCGTCCAACGTGCTGATGGCGGTACCATCAGTCATTCCGACCGCGGCCTCCGATGGTCAGATACATTCCAGTGCGGCGGTCGCTGCAGACTCGCATGGTGAGTATTTCTTTCTCTGGCATTTCCAAGTTTTTCTATTTATGGCATAAATCCCGATTCACATACACAGTTGATCAAAACGTCAAACAAAGGGGTATTTATTCTGCTTTCAAACGACGTATAACAACTTGTCGCACTTTATTTGTGATCGATGCCATCATGATCTGCAAAGTCGCTGGTGACACTGTACCGGCGAACTTATTCCACTTTAAACGCATTTGTTATGCATTTGTCACTTCTTTATCGCATCCTCGAAGTTTTCGCTTTACAATTGCCCAATATTTTTCGATCGGTCTGAACTCAGAGCAATTCGGAGGATTAATCTCTTTGGCGACGGAAGTAACATTGTTTGCAGCATGCCATTCTAGTACCTTCTTAGAGTAGTGGCAGCTGGTTAGATCCGGCCAAAACATAGCGGTGGCCTTGTGCTTCCGAAGCAAGGATAAAATCCGCTTTTTCAGACACTCTTTAATGTAAACCTTCGACGTCATTGCGTGGGATGTGATGAAAACCTTGGTGTTAAGGCCACAACTGCAGATTCCTTGCCAAATCATCAGTATTTCAGCACACTTATCTGCAAAAACAAATTTGTACCTGGAAGGGACATCCCCACGACCAGTTGCCAGGTAAAATTTTCGTCCCGGTATTTGTTTATAATCCATTTTGACATATGTTTCGTAATCCATAAAAATACAGCCATCAAATTTCGTCAAAATTCGTTCGTCCTCGCTTTTTGGCCACTAAATTTTGTTTCAGGGAGCGATTCGGATGTTTACTGGCACCAAAAGACGTATATACTTCTCTTGAAAGGATGTTACGCACGCTGGAAAAGTTGAAATCGTATTTTTTTGCCAAATCACCTGGGTTGCCTTTCGCGTACCTCAACACCTTTCTCCTCAGCTCTTTGTCCCGAGTGCCACTTTTTTTTTGCGCTGTGTTCTATCTACACTCAGAATATCCTTGTAACGTTCGATTACAAGACACACCGTTGACTTAGGGAATTTTAACACTTTTGCTATTTTTGAGGCAGACCACGAAGGATTCTCTAGATGTTTGTGCACAATTACTTTTCTTTTCTCAAGTTTCATGATCCGTAATATCGAGATGCGTTGATCAATCGAGAAAAACTTTTCACCAACTTCTTAGTCAATGAAACATCAACAAATGCCTGTCAAACGTTTTTTTGTTCCAACCACCAGGGGCGTGGTGGTGTATTAAATCGTGCGTCCAGATTTACTTTGAATCGTGCTTTATTAGCTTATTGTCGGTTCTCAGCTTTTTTTGGGTGCACTATCCCAGTTGTTGATTGGGAGTTTTCGATGTCCTACCATCAGCATTGGATACCTTTGTTGGTTATTTTTAAATAGGTTTTTCAGTACAGCTAGCTTGAGTTACGTCCTTTTGAACAATTAGTTAATCAGTCGTTAAATGCAGAAATTAATGCTAGTATACTACTGCCCCATACATTAGGATTTTGCAGAACATACTCCTGGCCGCACTCTAGTGCACCTTCAGTGAAAAGGGGGAGTACGACTCTTAATAGCTATATCTATCTATATTAATAAGGGTACCTAGCTGGAGCTGCGTAACAGCTTGGTTGTCAAGACTAGACCCTTTTCCAGCGTCACCTCTACTACGACCAATACCTTAGAAGCACTAGCCTATGTTGGTCGCTTGAGCACTAGCTTGGACCGTAGTATTTTTCAAAAGTCATCTACAGGCCGTATGCAGTAGTAACTAGACTTCAAAAAGAATTGTAAATTACCAAACAATAATTCTTAGGGACGACATTCAAGCCTATGTTGTGTTATCCATAATAATCACGATGAAAACATGTAAAAAAACAAAAAACCGCTTTATACGATAGATCTTATGAAAATCATAAGCATTTTTTGCCTGAGTGTAAGATATTGTATATGACTCACCAAACACTGGTACTGATATAAACCACATGGAAAGGTTTATTCTACTGCTTCAAATAGTATTTCCTAGGTATTTTGGTTATTCATTCCAACAACAACATAAGTTGCCACGAACATGAAAAGTGTACTTTTAGACGTTTCCCTAAGATTGAAATTAAGAAGTCTTGTGGCTGGCCCATAATTGATACGTTGCGGATGCGTTTGCGTGAATTTGACAGTTTTCCCATAGCTTTTCTGTCAAATGTCAACGCATCCGCAACATATCGATTGTGGGTGACCCTTTGTAGTGAACTACGGCATAACCCACCAGTATCACACCTGATGTTAGTGCCTTTATATAAAGATTCTACGACGTGGCAGTAAAAAAATGACGCTACTGGTCAAATTTGATCGATTGCACAACGCTTAGACCTTGTAAGAAGTGGAGCCACCGTTCGTGCTGCCTCTCAGATGTTTAATGTACCGAAAAGCACAATCCGCGAAAATCAAGAACCGGTACAAAAATTCAATTAGAGCTCCAACAGTTCTTAGTCTTGAGGGTGAGAATCGTATTGTCAAATTAATTGTTGACATGGTCAAAGCAGGATTCCCTGTAAACACCCAACACCTTTCAGAAAATTTAGTTCACTACCTGAGACAGATGAAAATCAAGAGTCTTTTCAAAAATGGAGTTCCAGGAAGGGAGGGTTGCCGGTTTTTGGAAATGCCATCCAACCCTTTCGCCAAGGGTGTCAAGTACTCTGTCTAAAAACAGAACCATCGTAACCGAGCAACAAGTAAGACGATGGTTTCAAGAAGTTTCTTCATTTATTGAAGAAAGTCTTTTGGAAGGACCGGTGAGAAATCCAAAGCAAATCTCGAATATGCATAATCATAATAGAAGAAACAGAAGTGATGTGGATGGAGGGAAATTCTGAATTAATGTTTAATATTTACATATTTTTTGATAAATTAAATTCTGGAAACTATGCTTTGACTATTCAGAATGATTAGTATTTTGATTTTTATTTATAAGAAAAAAACATTCCCACGGAATTAGCATGCTTTAAGTGCGCGAAATTAGACAAATTTATGTATTGAACTATTCATACATTTTCTATGTTTCAGTTTTAAAAAGCAACGTAAATAATATGTTTGCTTCATAATGTATACCATATGCAATCAAATGACGATCGAAGAAATACAAATTGTTGTGAATTCATTTCTTTTAATTACAACAATCAATATGCAACTAGCGATTTGAAATTGGTTCACTGTTGGTCCGAAGTACACCTTGAAGCCAGCACCTTGCTGTACCTTTGTTTTGATTTGCTGTGTTATTTTGACAGAATATTTGAGAGTGTGTTCGTGTGAGTTCATTATTAGGGGCGCATTATAAAGCTTGGGATCGAGCTTGGGATCGATTGGCTGGCACTGACTGAGTCAAGACAAAAATCGTATTTGTTCGGGCCCTACTGGTCTTAGAGTTAGTCTATGGTAATAGGGAATGTCACGGTAAATGAGTGGCAAGTACCTACAAGGAGCGAGAAATTTTATATATAAAAAACATTCAATAAGGAAACGTCCATTTAGTACGTGATGTACAAAATGTCCAATTTCTATTTTTTTATGGATCGTGAAAGTGTGACGTATTTTATGGGCGTTCGCTAATAGGACCGAGATTCGAGCCCGAACAGCTGGTTTCATAATAAGGCAACAACATTATACACTTTGATAGTTGTTTTTTGTATTCTCCCATGCGCGGAAGTAACGATCTTTGATGAAGTTTGTCAGAAGCAGATAATTTCTCATCCTAATGCGAAGCGCTAGGAGTGGATGGTAATTTATTGCTAGAACGAATATACATGAAGAGAAAGTGTTTTGATAGTTACGTATAGGGCAACGGCAGGCTTTGAAATTGAGAGATACAAGTTTGAAAACGAGCGGAGAGCATTGAACGGTAGTATCCGAATCAGGTACATAACCCTTTAGCATACTACTCAATGCAGGGTAGGCAAGGGGAAGGAAATCCCCTTGACTGGTAAAAGATTATGCAACCGATCAGGCTCCTATACTACCTATTGCTTTTATGTGGTTCTAGCGATTTGTCCCAATACTGCCTAACACGGGTGATAGATTATCGCCCCCTGATGGGTTTTATTTTTAGCATGCACCGCTTATTTCACCCATTTGTTCCAACAACATTATGGTTACTTGGTTTGTAGGGATGTATTATGATTGCCTTGGAAAAGACCGTAGAGTACAGTTGAAAAATAAAACAACAATATCCAAAGCAATTTGAGATTAGGGCGACCATGGAGAATGTAAACAAAGCTAGCCTCTGATTAATATATAATACTAAGGAAAATTCGTTCGTTTTTCATTTGAATTTGCCCATTTTTTAATATTCGCCTGTCAATGCTAGTATGTTTGATTATGCCATTTTCAATGCTAGCCTCACAAGTACTGAAAAAAGTATCGCTCTATACTATTCGCCTATTTTCGACATTTTCATAGATCTCACCTTCCACTTTTCGCCGTTGTTTTGATTATTATGTCAGCATCGCCTTTTATTTTACGCCAAGTTTATGTTTTGATTCAAACTACGCCTTTTACTTTGGCAACAACCAATATTGCGTAAATCGCACCGTAAATTGTTTTGATAAAAAATAATACCACGCCCTTTGCGAAAACAATATTTAATGAATAAAATTAGAGGACAATCAGGATTGGTCAGCATTGCTTTTAAAAAAAAAACTTTTTTTTTTTACATTCGGCAAACATATCCATTCACCCTAATCGCAAATTACTTTGGATATATCCTGGATATATATTTGCCCATGTAATCTCTTACATAGTTTTGTATTTCGATGGAAGTTTTAATATATTTATTTCTAGTTCAAGCAAGATGTTGGACTAGGCCGTAGCTAAGCGTCACTATACGAAATCAAATTCGATGGATAAGAAATTATTAATCAGTATCTATCAAATTATTTTCCGTGGCTGGAGAACCATAATCTCGTGTAATATGAAAGACGAATTAAGAATAAGAATCTGCAAAAACAAATGTCATTATGCCAAATTTCCACGCCAGCTAAACCAAGGAATTTTGGAGCGACGTACACTCGTACGACATATTCGAATAAGGTCGTTCTGCACTCTATAACCTTTAAATTTCGATATCATCGGTTAACTCTTTTTTACCATATCTCTTCTATTTCTAGACACAAACCAGTACGCTCATGCGATGCTGCACTCGCACGACATCCAGGAGTCACAGTCGAAAGTGCACAATTTGGCGCACGAGAAAGCGCAGCTGGCCTCGTCCCACTCGACCATGTTGATCGTGGTCATATGTGCGTCATTTGTATTACTAATCTGCGGCGTTGGTATTGCCCGTCTGCGGAACAACGGTAGCGGAAGCAGTTCCAGTCAGGCTCAGAACCTGGATAAGCATCAACCTTGCCCAAAGGTCGCTCCTGAGCAGCAGCTGGATTGGGATGACTCGGCCCTAACCATTACCATAAATCCAATGCAGAATGATAACCTCTCCGACGAGAGCTCCGAGTCGGAAAATTCCGACTCGGAAGATGAGGAGGTTATCAACGGACGCTATAAGAATGTTAGTCAGTTGGAATGGGACAACTCAACAATGTGAGTATAGCTAGATGTATAATATATGTATGTATGAAGATTGTTGCTTTTCACCTGTGAATGTCAGCTCGTTCAACAACGTTTACCCAAATGTATGAGAGATATGTGACCTAGCACTGCTCATTTTATTTTACACCTCCATCCTTTTACACAAACCCATACCCATTCCAAAGGCGCACGGTCAGTAAAGTTCAGTAGCGACATCCTGATAGTACTTGATTGGAATGCAGAGAATGAGGATAATCAACTTCATTTTGCTGCCGTCCGTAGGATATTGCAGTTTTCAGCGTCTACTGCAAAAAAATACCGCAACAAGGATAACACAGATTCAAATTTACCTTATTCCATTTTGTTTACTGACACTGTCAGTGTGTCCGAGTGCTTTATATCTATTTTGATTAAATGAAATTATAGAATAAATGACTTCCTGTCGGGGGCAGGGATACTTTCATATAATGTAGTTCGCGTAACCGGTTGCATTAAGTTGTACACAAGCTGTTTCTTTTAAGATGTTGAAAGCTAATATAATTCTACTACAGTAGAATTATATTAGCTTTCAACATCTTAAAAGAAAGAGCTAGAAGTTTTTTACGCTATGCACTCGTTCAGAAGGTGTGGGAAATAAAAAAGTGTAAAATCAATTTACACGTTTTATCAAGGTTCGAACATGTTTTCCAACAGTCTCGCACAGATAACCAGACTACACAAACTGTTAAACTGTTTGGTCTCCGACTACACAGTTGGTGACACCAAGCTCGCTCGATTTGATCCCGTTTTTAAAAGGAACATTAATTGGTGAATCATATCATATCCCTACAAGAATGTTTTTTCGCGGTTTATGCTACAGATGTAAGCAAGGTTATTGTTCGAATTCCTATTGCAAACGACCCTCTTGTACAACTTGCTTATAAATTGATCGTGTAAAATGGTTTACCAAACAGTTTCTGATAGGCTAAAAGGAATATGGTCTCCCTGAGCTTTATGTCTCATTTATCAATTACTATACGAAAAAACATCAATACCTATCTTAATATTGATCTTTAGAGCGTTTGGTATGTTTTGAATGTACAGGAAATTTCCTTTTAATTTTAAAATGTTTCATATCGAATTAACACTACTATAAAAAAGGCAAAAATTGCAATTAATACACATGGAATATCTCGTGAAATTGGTCACATAAAAGGCTACTGTCTTGGGCAAACGTGTTTGGTAAGTTAAGAACTTTCATGACAGAAGTTCAGAATTTCCTCACTTTGCAGCGGTAGTGTACAAGACGAGTGAGCTTCTTATGCTATATCTTAGGATCCTGGTCATATAGATGATTGCTGTTTTCGAAAAACTTGTTCGATTGATCGAAAACATAATTTCAGAATGTGAGTGGTGAAAACACGGATAGGATTGAAGCAGTAATGCTAAAATTTATCCAGCTTCATTTAGTTTTATTATGAACGCTACTGTAAATCAATTTGGTTTTATTATGGTACCAAGAAGTGCTAATAGGTTTTCCCTGGGCTCTGGCAAAACCTTGAGGTAGTTTAACTTAAACTACCGGGTCCCAGGTCTGGTCTGGTTCTTTACCAGTTTGGAAAGAAGCACACTAGTGTTGCCAGATCAGTGGTAATGCAGCCCAAAAATGCTTCTGAAAATCCGCCAGTATTTCCTATCGACAAACATTATTATACTGAGATAATGATCGATGGTCAAGTACAGGATTTGCGAATAGTTGGAATGTTGCACTTGATCATATAAACGCAATTGAAAAACCTGCATAGTTTATTATCACAACCTAGCGCACTTTTGGAACGCATTATCACATAGGGGAACCTGTTCCATTATTCATCTCATGATCCATAATTCATGATATTCGGAATTATAGAAGTTTGATGTATGAATCAATTTATTCTTTTTGTTATTTAATTAATTTTATCTTTCAAAAATAAATAACATTAAATTTAAATAAAAAGTTAGAAATCCAATGGTTACGCGTCGATCTTTCGTTCTCAAGTTGCGCGAATTGCTAAGAGATGAGATGAAAATGGAAATGGTAAACCAAGATGCTATGCTTGTATCAAAGCTTTCTACCAAGAGGCGATTTTGCTTACTTCATTCTTAGTTTTTAAGAAAAACGGAGCTCATACCGTGCACATCGGCAATTGAGAATATACTACGTCATCAAGAGGAAGTTCTGTTGAAGAATTTCAAATAAAATTCAAGACAAAGCCCCTAAACTGAATGAAAAATCCTGTCTGATTTTAACGAAACATTCCACGGAACGAGTGAACTAGTCAACAGACGCAAGTTAAAAATTAAGATAAGTAATAAATGTATTATCCCTCTCATCATATCAAAAGCTTTTAAGGTGCGCATCGACAATGTATGATTTACCTTGTCATCAAAAAGAAGTTTTGATGAAGAACTCAAAACAAATTTCAAGACAAACTCGCAATACAAGAAGCAAAATCTCATCTTGAAACGAGAGAGCAAGCTCTGAATTATAGTAATATCAAGCAAAACAGGTATTTTGAAAGATATCGTTGACAAATAATCACAAGGTAATAGATTATATTTGTAAATGACTGAGTTATGACAGGAAGCAAGATCAGACCAAAAGAATGTACCCAGCAAACACAAAATCGTATATGATAGCGGATATAAGTACAAAGTGGAGGCGATATACCCACATGCGTCCATTTGACTTCATGTAAAATGTACGTATATCGCCTCCACTTTGCACTCTTATCCGCTATCATATACGATTCTGTGTTTGCTGGGTAGGCTTGTTATGCTATTTGAGCAAGGGTAGCTACCTTTTATGCCGACACTTCTTAACGTAGATTTGACCATTCGTTGTGTCTGTCGTAATGAATGGACGAGATATTTTGCCACATCCGCATATGGTCTGCCACACCATTACCTTCTTGCCGAATTTTTCGGTGTAAATGTCTTTCGCTGATCGAGGATCATCCTTTCCCTCGGACAAAGTATAAAACAGTGGTCCCGGCAGAGTTTTATGTAGGTTTCATCGTCCATGATAACACAGTCGGATTTTTTGGTCACCAGTTTGTCGTGAAGCATTCGAGTCCTCGGTTTCACGGATTTAGCCTGTGTGGCGCTTCTGATTCCGACGAGTCTGCAGGCCCATTATCTCCTTGGCACGCATAATATTAGTCTCCGGAGAACTTAGCTTTTCCGCCACACCTCGGACTGATGCTCAAGGATGACGCTTAAAATAGTCTCTTACCTTTCTGTCGATTGTAAGATCAGCTAGACCGGGTTTTCAGACCGCAGACGGTGCACCGTTTGTGCACAACGTTTTCTTTGCTCGGGAAAAAGACCACGTATTTTCAAACTTCCGTGACAACATCAGTATAATTTGGATGTAAACAACAGGAAGTAACTATAAATTAGAAGAAAAATTAGTAATCTCCATTTAATTCCAACTACCTTTGCTTATCTTCGACAGAAGTTGCTTGAATACTGCGCGCATTTTGAATTGCCGGTTTATAATTAGTGTATTTATAAATATAGGAACAGTCTGTAAAGGGAACATTTTCATTTGAAACTTACATTCAATCGAATAGTAGAATTTGATAAGTATTTTATTTATTTATTTATTTATTTATTTTGTCTTGTATTTATATCTAACAAGGGTCTTAAACTTATTTCTCGTCACATTATAATCAAAATGATGGCTTACTTCATTAAATCTTCGGAGGCATCTTTGCAGTGGATGATTTTCACCGAAGACTGTTCGGTGCCTCGGAATCCACAAAAGCTGTCGTTGTCGGGAACTGCGAGCAGGAACATAAAAGTTTATTTGTTGCAAGAGATGTGTGCAATCCAAGCGGTTGCTCAGTACATCGAATGCAAACAATCTCTGCAAGTAAATCCTCCGCTGGTGAAGAGGCTCCAGGGTTATGAGTTGACATCGGTGTTCATATGGCGGTAGTCGGAGAGGGTCGTTCCACAGCAGGTTGCGCAAGGCAAATCTAATGAAGCAACGCTGAACTCTTTCTAGACGGTCAGCGTGTACAGCATGATAATAATACAATAATGAAAAAACTCCTAGGAAATCAACATGCATGTATATAGAAAGTTAGTTTTGAGATGTTCAATTCATTTCTTTGGTGTAGTAACATTACAATGTGCATACCTTGTCTACAACATTTTGGGAATGTACTCGGTTCATGGCTGCTTTTTTTTCCAATCTCGTTGACGACCCGCACTCGCCAGATCTTGCTGTACCACATCCGCCCACCTTGCTCACTGCGCTCCACGTCTTTTTGTGCTGGCCGTATTGGAGGCGAATAACATCTTTGCAGGATTGTTGTCCGGTATTCTTGCAACGACCAACGTATTTTTCCAACTTTCGCCAGTTTCTACATGCCGGTGTTGCCGTAAAGTTGGGTAGTTCATCCTTCGTCGCCACACTGTTCTACTGCACACTGCAAAAGATAGTCCTAAGCAAGTGACGTTCGAAAACACCAAGTGCTTGCTGGTCCTCCTCTAGCATTGCCCACGTCTCATGCGTGGAACCACCGTTTGTTTGTTGTACTTGGTAAATTTATTGAGGGGGTGAATCTTTTTTGATCGCAAGTTTTTATGGACCCCATAGTAGGCACGGATTCCACTGATTATGCGCCTTAGATTTCACGGCTTTTGTCGTTGTTTGCTCGAAGGTAAGACCGTCTGTCGTAACGCTACTTCCGTCTATCATGTACTTTGTTTTCAACACATTTACCACCAGTCCGAGTACTGTTGCTTCAGGTGAGTGTAGAGTTCCAAAGTTTCTGCCGAAAACATTCATATCATCCACAATACAAAACAAAAATGACTTAGATTGTGTGTTATTATCCTTTCTTAGCGTGTTCATCTATATGTTTTAGAGTGTGTCAATTGATTTACCTTCTATAAATATCCTGCACAGAAAAAAATCTTGTAGTAGAAACTACAATTTTACCCGACTACGCCTATCTTTAAAACTACCATGAAATTTCAGTAAAATTTACTACGTTTATCTTCAAACCTTCAACGTTTGTGGTATATTTGACAGGCCTCATGTTGATACCAACCCTTCTATGGTTGACATCAATCGCAGGCATGGTAAAATCAAACGCATTTATAGTCAGGTGAAATTTTTTGGTGTTTGCGCTCAATTCAACCCTCAAAATGGTAGTTCTACTGTGGTTTTTAGTGCGTGTGGCTCATTCGTGTAAGTTTGTAGCGACCAGGGTTGCCACAATATTTTTCGTTCCCATCTTTAATTTTCACCAAAAAATCATTCTTCGTTCCCATCTTTAAATTTCAGCAGAAAATCTTGGCAAGAAACTTTCGAATTTAGATGGTCCTACTCAGATTGAAGAAAGTTCGCAATGAGCTTCCTAAGCAAGATAAAAGCCAGCTTCCTATCTGCTTGTTTGAAACAAAGCGGTTTTCTCCAACAAGTTTCCAAGTCATGATCTTCGATGGCCTGTATATCATATTTTTCGTAAAAGTACGGATATTGTTTAGAAATTGAACTGAACTCCTTCAAAGTGTGCAGCTTCTTGGGTTCAGAACACGATGCAGTTCCTGTTGACAACTGACTAGAACGATAGCCATTTGGTGGCAGATCGATACAGAACGATGCTTCAAATCCAAGATATTTTGTATCATCTGGAATTCCTTGGATCATTTGAGGCTGCATGATAAGTAACTATAAATATCTTACATCAACTGTTCCAGTGGCAGCTTTTTGCATGTGTAGCACAAAGAGCCAAAAAGTGGCAAGTACATTTGATAATTATCAAATGAGAACTGACACGTTTTAGCAGCTTTTTGGCGGATCGGTCAGAACCCATCATTACCGATGCTCCATCTGATCGACAGCCAACAAGCCTTTTTTGTAATCGTGCCATCGATCTGGAATTGTTCAACAATTGCACAATATATATTGAAATGGAGTTTTCATAAGAGGACATTGGGTCGCAATCATAAACAATGATTTCTACCGCAAATTTCTCGAGAATGCTAACTTAATCATAGGGAATTACCACGATGATTGTACAGAAGCGGAGTTTCCTTTAGAATAGAAGTTGTAGTTTACTTGAGTGAGTTTGCATTTTCAAGAAATTTGCGGAAGAAGCCATTGTTTACGTTTGCGACATTGGCCCTTATGAAAATTCCATGTCGATACATAGGTTTTCGCACGGCAATATGATATTAAAGATAACCAAAAATCACTTTCAAAATATTATGCTTCGAATAACAAAAATAAATATCGAGAACATTCTTCTATTCGGCATGAATGCTTGAAGATATTTCTAAATTAGAAGAACAATATTTTTATAGAAATCCTTGTAGGAAACTCTGTCGAATTTGGTAGAGCAATCGATTGAGGAACTTCAAAAAACACTGCTCCAGCGGAATACTTGAAGAAATGTTTAAAGATTTATATCTAAAAATCCTTGTAAATATTCTATACAAAACTTATAAATAATTCTACAAAACCCGTTGCAGAATATTAAACGTGAAGAATTATATACACGCGATTATGAAACTCGTGTCAACAAAATTTCTTAAATTTCTTCAATAAATCAGGGTTTTTTCCAAGAATTATTTCAGCAATTACCTTTTAGTTCTTAGTTCTTTCAGGTGTCTTCCAGGGATTCCTTTACAATCACAAAACTTCATAAGTTCAGGGATTCCACCATAAATGTCATCACAAGAAAGTTTAACAGAACAGCCAATGAATTGCCAGAAGAAACTGCTGGAAGAATCGCTGGAGGAATGGCTACAAACTCCTGAAGAAAACCTATAAAACCGCCAGAAGGAATTTCTCAAGCAATTGCTGAGAATTTTTCATAGAATCTTTGGGAAAAGTTTCTTAAAAAAATTATAAAGAAACCCTTTGGCGACACACACACAAACTGACTTTCAGACTGTCATCTGTTTTCAGATTATCATGTAAATTATTTTCTTTAGCTTCATGGGCCTAAAACTGAAAGCAGAATTTGTAAATAGTTGGGTCCTAAAATGTAGTCATTTTTATATTATAAACAACGCTTATACTGAAAATATCATTTTAGTAAGCTTTGGAACTCAATTTGTTCAAAATTGTTTGCTTAGAGTAATTGTTTTCTATTCGTTATTCTAGTTCATTACTACATGATCCGCGCCTTAACCCGGGAAATTTTTAACATTTGGTCCGAGAAAACCGGGAAAAAACCGGGAATTTGAAAATAAAAATTGAGTGGTCACCCTGTAAGCTGTTGTATACCATCTGTAACTTCTCCCAACGTGGGAGCTGGTTCGTTCCTATCGTTCCTATCGTCCGCCGTGCTGACTTAGTCATATCTTCCGCTGTCTTGATCTTCTGTGCTTCTGTTTTCTGAACCATTCAGGTGTTTTTTGTAGTGCTGCCTACACCTATGAATCATCTCACGTCCATCCGTCAAAATGCCCACATCGGTGTTCTTACACATTTCGGCTCGTGTCTCAAATATCACTTCCGCGTTTCCTGAGTGCGGTGCAGCTGCTTCATTTCCTTTCAGTCCAGATAGGTTCGATATGTAGGGCCAGGTCGTCTCCTTGACGTGACGAACCAGCTTCTGGCTGAAAGTTACGTAAATATGAAACAACACCAATCAAAATTCCTTACAGTAGGCGGTTCTAATGTTCCCGCTTCCGTCTAGTCCTGCAGCAAAACTTCCCTATACCACCCTCCTCTTCGAACCAATCATTCCATGGGCTATGTTCCCCTCAAGGCTCACACAACGTTTTAAACACTTTCATTTTGGAAGAGAATGTTTTATATGTTGAAGCATGTTTTAGTTCTACCGCCAAATTTTTTAATTTAGCTCCGATTTTTCGTTTTCAAGCTATTAGCTATTCTTTGTAACCGGATGAAAGCATTGACAATTTAGAGAAAACACGCTCAAGAAATATAGGAACAGGCGCGTTCTCCGCTCAAAAGAGAATCATAAATGCATTTTGATTGTTATTTTTTTGTATTCTCACTTGCGCGGAAGTAACGATTTTTGATGAAGTTTGCAGAAGCAGATAATTTCTCATCTCCATGCGAAACGCTAGGAGTGGACAGTAATTTATTGCTAGAACGAATAGATTGCTGGAACGAATAGATATACGGAACTATCAATACACTTTCTCTTCATGTCTATTCGTTCTAGCAATAAATTACTGTCTAATCCTAGCGCTTCGCATGGAGATGAGAAATTATCTGCTTCTGCAAACTTCATCATAAATGCATGTTTATTGAAAGTTGATTTTAGCATACACCACATGGCAGTTGATTTGGAATTGTATGGAGGGCAAATCTTCGACTGATGTAACATGTGGCATTTTTTCCATCCTATTTCATAACAAATAAACAAATTTGAATTTGTTATTATATATTAATAATAACAAATTCAAATTTGTTTATTTGTTATGAAGAAGGATGAAAAAATGCCACATGTTACATCAGTCGAAGATTTGCCTTCCATACGATTTAATTTCAACACAATACAATGTAGAAAGTTATTACAGGGTGGCCACAAACTCGGGAAAATAGAGAAATCTGGGGAAAATGCAGGAATTCAAAATCATCGGACAATATACGGGGAAAAGTCGGGAATTTCAAAATCCATTGGGAATTTTGGTCATATGGGAGGAACCATACTCACATCATTTTCAAATTTTTGAGTAGCATTTTTGTCGTCTACTCGGTCCGACAATCTCATTAATGGAATGAAACCGTGTTTTTCTGCAAATCCAGCATTACTGAAGAAGATAACTGAGTACTCTGTGGATAGCCCGACTGTCAACTGGAAGACGTTCAAAAAATGTACACGTCGTACACATTTCCTTCAAGGAGGGACTAATGGCTGGCCCACAATTGATACGTTGCGGATGCGTTTGCGTGAATTTGACAGTTTTCCCATACCTTTTCTGTCAAATTTACGTCAACGCATCCGCAACGTATCAATTGTGGGTGACCCTTAAGACTAACAGATTGGCATGTGGATCATTTTCTGCTGGCTTTGTTCAGTCTGTCCAAAAACATACCACTTAAACGGGGGGCGACCCCAGCGTAGAGGTTAACATCCATACCTCTCACGCTAAAGTCACGAGTTCGAATCTCACCCCCGGACAAGTTACGAAATTACCCAAAAGGTATTTGAGTGACTATGACGGGAGATGAAACAGTCCAGGGCTAAAAATCTCAATAAAAAAGGGGAAAGAAATAGCATTTAAAGGAGCTGGTTACATTACATGGCTGTGTAAAAGATTTGTAGACAAAGACAGGAAGCAGGAAAAAATAAAGCTGGAGGAAAGACATCCGAATTTCAAACGGAGCTTTTCGTTGGTTTTCCGAAAAAGTGTTCGCTGTTGTGGTTAATATAATAGACGATAAGATGCTGGGACCAAAGCTCAATTTTGTCATCACGTTAGCAGCAATGGTCGAGTCGTTTCCCAAACCGAATCTCCCACGGCTTCGTTTTTTTTTTGACGATTTAACGGGGCGAGTTGAAGCCATGGAGGAAATTGTTGAGCCCGAGCGTCCGACAGTCAAAGCAAAATTGTTAGTTGAAATAGAATTGACGGAGAGCATTCTCCTGCCAGACTTTAATGTGGAAATGTTTGCTTCTAATTCGTCAATCAAGAAAGCGAGAGAATTTGTAAACATTTCCGACAAAGACGTTTTGGCATTCCACAACAATTTTTACTGTGGTTTTTTGAAGAAGCTACTCAACAGATCCCAATAACATACCTTTTAACACGTTACGTCAGCTTCATTAAGGTTGAAGGATTCATCATCATTTTTCCGTCATCATAAAAAAAATCTAAAGCAGTTTTTTCGTTTGATATCAAAATTCTGGAAATGAAAATGTATCCACTGTGGTCCGCTTGGCGAGCAGGATACAGTAAATACATTTTCGTGAACTATGTTTTGATTTTGAACGAAAAAACTGCTTTCGAATTTTTGATGATGACTGAAATTTGATGATGAATCATACAACCTTAACTCTGATGTTACTTTACGGACACAGAAACGATTGCCTGATTCCAGGGAAAAGAACAGCATTTGGACAAATGTTGGCTAGAACTGATAATGACGATCACGAAGAAAATGCGACGATGGAGCGAGGATTTTCAATAAATGAAAAGTGTCTAGTGGTAAACTAAACTGAAAAGAGTTGGTAGCTCAGAGAATTGTCTACGAACTGTCAACGATGTTTACATAGTCCTTGATACAATATGCACTCAACGCACGTGCATCATTTTGTACTCGAAAACCTCGAATGCTTTACGACTTTTTTTTTCGATGTTTATGCTTCTAAATAGAATCTTGAAATACCAAAGACTTATATAAAGCGATTTTTGTTCTCGTTTGCAAAATGAGAGACCAAAGCAGGCTACGCACTTCACAAGAAGCTCGATTTGCCTAAATGAACAAATCAAAATATCCGATTGAACAATTTCCTTAAAAACTTAATACGCTCAAAAAAGTTTGTTTTTTAAATAGTGTTTAGACTGTGTCGACGACTAATTATCTAGGCAGTTCAAGCTCTTTGCCGTCTACAACTACCTCGTTTTCGTAGTCAATTTCTTTAATTTTATGATAATAATAATATATAGTGTTGACATTTACTGACATATTTAGTCAGATTTATTAGTTTAGTAATAAACAAAAAAAAAGATTTATCATTCCGCCATTATATCCATCATTTATGTAGTAAGATTCTTATAAAATTTCCCTTATCCCGCTGAAACACATGTGACATATTGTGGGTCACTCTAATAGTATATTAAGCAACAATGTTTATACATTAGCCGAAAAATCTAATTATCAAGCTAGCAAAACTGTTTAGGTGGATAAATATGCTAATGCATATTTGATGCATTCCAAAGAGCATAATTAAAACCCCACCGGTTTTATGCTTGCCTAATTGCACAAAATTGATAATAATGAAACTTGAAACTTGCCCGGGCATATCTCATAACTCACATCCATTTACTTTTTTCTCTGCTTGTCTCGTTCCAGCTAAATGAATGTATCAGAAATTTTAAATTATGGAAAATTTATTGCATATTTTAAAATTAATAAAACAAACAAATTGAAACAAGCAAAATTGCCATCCACTTTCCAACTTGTACAACACTCACACTCCAAAACTACAGCAGACACACGCAAACACGAACACGTAGGATAATAAAAATAACAACAACGGCGGCGGCAGAAAACAGCATCAATGGTAAAAGTGCGCGAAGTACTAGTAACTGGAAAAACAGGATAACCGATCCCATCCCCCGTAAGGCGGGGAGTCCGGAGCAACAGAAGAGAGCCAATCTATGCATTATTAACGAGCAAACAATAGTGATGATGATAACTGAACCGGCAGACCCATCAGCAATGAGAGAAGCAAGAAGCAAAAGCATTGTTCATTTAAATATGATTTTTTTTACTGTTTTCGTTACTTTGTTATGTTGGACACTGCGCACAAGTAACAAAAGACATGGGGGAGGACAGAAATTTCTCATGGCAAACGTGCAGTTGTATGTATATTTGTTCCTCAGAAGTCGTCTACAAGGGGTACAGCGGAAGGAGACATCGGATCGGACACTGCAGTGATTGAAATAGCATACTTTGGAATGCCAATTTGTAGAAACTAAGAATCATTGTACTGGCAGGACATAACATTTTAATCGTTTAAAAAGTAAGACGTTGGACATATCTGAATTATTCACAATTGTGATCATATTTCTTAATTGAAAAAGTTCAGAATGATTGCAAAAAAAAAAAAGAATCAGAATGAATCTGTCGCTTTTATCTAGCACACTGATGTGTCTAAAAACTTATTTTAGTGCCGTTAGGAGCCCACGAAGCTGGACTTACTAGTGGCCAACAGCGGTTGAGAATATGCCACTTACACCTTTACCGGTTTCGATAAATTCAAATTGAATGAAAAAGTGAGTTTCCATATTTTAAATTGTAGTTCAGTATGTAGGTATGTAAACTTTGAGGCATTGAAATAAGTGGAAAGCACCAAAACAACAGCATCAATAACCTACATCCGATAATTGTTTTTTTTTTGCCAAATATGTATGAGCAAATACCTAGAACAATAAACATAGTGATTTGTTTATAGCTGACTTTATGCTTCCAAAGTTTCTTCGCTTGATATTTTGTCATGTGTATGACTTGCTGCATCGTAGTCAGAACAACTTGTTGAATTAACGCAGTCAAAACATACGAAAAAAGGATGTACTTGAATACATTTTTAAATACTATTCATTGGCTCTCAATGTACTATGAATCAGATAAAATCAATCACATTTCAATGAGACCAATTATCATTGCGAGCGCGCGTTCGCAGTCATTTCGAAACGTTTTACTGTCAGATAATGGTCATATTCGCTCTTCACCGTATCGTGTAACTTGCGGACGATACAAGCAGAAGCAACAGTGAGTATCTTCATCGTCGTTCCATTATTGTTAATTGCATAATAATTTATCATGCCACGCGCAAAGCGTAATAGTTATACCTTGTGCAACAAGCAGTATGTAGCAATGAGATTATATCTAGGCACACCATCATTACTTCTTCATAAACCTGACATCTTTCTATAATGACTCTGATGATTGTGATTATGGTTTTTTTTTGCATATTAACCGAGTTTTGATAACTCACCCAAAAACGAAATGTTTTTTTTGGAAAATTGAGATTAACCACCCAAGAGTAAGTGAATCATAGAATAAATTCTATCGATGTATTCAGGTCTTTTCTGTGCGAGTCGACAACTGTCGAATCGATCGATCGACCCTCTGTGCAAATCAAATGAAGAGTCGACTCGTTTCGACTCATTGGACTCTTAGAATAGACCCAATTAATAATCCAACCAATATGGAGGTTTTCAAAGAGGACGGGTTGCGTTAAAAGTTCATAAATCATAACCGCGTCCGTATTGCAGATTTCAATGGGCACATTCAAGTCACATATTGTGTATAGAAACAAATGTTAAGAAATTATGTCCAAAATAGTACAATAATTCAGCATACGATTGATAAGGATTATTAGGAATATTGTTTAGTGTGGTCATACTGATAGATACTTAATGCATTAAAAAAGGGATACTCTTCTCTAACG
This sequence comes from Aedes japonicus, assembly GCA_034211315.2. Classification (NCBI taxonomy): domain Eukaryota; kingdom Metazoa; phylum Arthropoda; class Insecta; order Diptera; family Culicidae; genus Aedes; species Aedes japonicus. The sequence goes on from JASCZW010002985.1 coordinate 214,818, forward strand.
TAGAGAAAACCAGCTTGACGGAACAATCTGCACCTAGTTGTGAAATGTTAAATGTTTGGTTTAAATTATATTCTCCTTATTTATGCCGTTTAAGAAGTTGATTTAAGGATGGTTCATAACCAGCAGAGATATGTTGCGTTGATTGAGGTACATCCATAATTTTGTGGTAGTCAGTATCGGACAGAGCGCATTAGTTAATTAAATAAATAAAAACAATAACAAGATAAGCGTAAATTTTTAATGCGCAGCATTTTCATTTTCAGAAACAATCGTCCAATTTTGAATAATTGAATGACAAATGGTTACAAGGGAGTTTCGAAGAAATTCCAATATGAGTTCCAAGACCAAGGATTATATGTTTATAATTATTCAAGTAATCAAATTTCTTTGAAAAAAATAATTTTTTGCTATGTTCAGATTTCTACTAGGATGTTCCAAGTATAATTTAATCAAATAGGTTCAGCTTTCTAATAGCTGTTTTATAATTGTATGGTTGTTGACTTACGATTGGAATCTTCATTAGGAACATGTTCCTGTGAAACCTATACTGCCGTTATACGCATAACTGTCCCATGTTCTATGGGATTCCCTATATACATGGGACAGTTATGCTAATAACGGCAGTATAGTAAATTGATAAACTAACAAAAAAAGTATTCTAGAGATTAGTCAGCAACAAGGCTTAGAAATTCAGGAGTACCAGGCCCTAGTGGACTCCGAACTGGTCGGCCACGCTGAGAGGGGTGAAATAACTTATAAGTCCTGGACCCGATGGGCCATGCCTTGGCCGTAGTTGGACCCTAGCTGGTCGGCCAGGCTGAGAGGGGTGAAAAAAGTCCCGGACTCGATGGCCCATAAACCGGCAGAGCACCAAGCCCGTGGTTGCATGGTTGCTGGTCTGCCGGGTGAAGGGTGACAAAAGTTGAAAAAAGTCCCGAACCCGATGGTCGCTACCCGGGTCACAGCCCAGCTCGTCCAAATTATGCCCAATTATAATTATGCCAACTGAACCTGAAGCAGCTCTCATTTTCCGATATTTATGCCAAATGGTCTTTATGCCAAATGACCGTTATGATTTTAATGTCTTCTTTGTTTTATGTTAACAAGTCATTATGCCAAACGGCCTTTATGACAAATCATCATTGGTTATCCAACATCTTATGCCAAATGACTTTATGCTAAACGACTTTATTCCAAACGATGTTTTCTTAACGACTTCCCATATGGGGTAGCCCCTCTTAAAACAGTTCTACAAGTCTTTGATTAAGTGGCATCAGATATTATCGCGCATAAGTTTCAATTGAAGGACTTAAGGTGAGACGGGAGGGAGTCCTTTTTCCATATGAATTATACGTTAGGTTAATTATAACGTTACGTTCTTTTGAGACTCAAAATCACAAACAAAACAAACAACGCTCAAATTGCTAGCCAATTGATGCTCCAGTGGAGCAAATGATTCTTGATAATTTTACGCCGGAAGTCCTAATAGTATTTGAGGTTTGTGCTCAGAAAACTTCGATGTGATAGGGACTTGAATTGTGACCGCGTTAGCTAACTAACCTTATAAATTGTAATTTTCCAGAAAACAAAACTCAGACTCTACAGCCACTTTGTGTATGAAATTGGTTATCCATGTATGATGCAGTGTAGCCAACATTGGTAAAAAAATTAATCTAAAAGCATTCGTAGTTTTTGAGATTTTTATTTTGAAAAATACCAAGAGTAACTTGGGAAACATGGCGGCCATTTGTGATCGTATTTCACATTTTAATATGAAGACACAAGTATGGTTCAATAAAATTACTCCTATCTGTTCGTGGTACCGTTATGTGTTATATAGGAGATGAACTTTGTGCTCTCGACGTTTCACGTAATTAATCTAATCAATTTCTCAGCACAAGCCTTCACATTGGTGTGGATATTACTGATATTGTTGATGTTGTTTTGCTTTAAGAGCGACTTTAACCTAGACTTTTACCTTTCGGATCATCCTAAAGGTGAAAGCGCACGGAAATGCACATGCCAAACTTCAACGATTTGTATGTTCTCTGCACTTCCGTTGCTGGCATTATTTATCCATCTATATAGGGAATACCATAGATTATGAGACAGTTGTGCATTTTACCAACAATCAATATGCAACTAGCGATTTGAAATTGGTTCACTGTTGTAGAACCCCTAGGTCCGAACTACACCTTGCAGTCTTGTTATAATTATTGCGCTTTTCTGTACCTTTCGATACTAGTATCTTTGTTGTTGTTTTGATTGGCTAGGTTATTTTGACACAATATTTGAAGTTGTGTTAGCGAGAGTTACGTTATTAGGGGCGAATCATTAAGCTTGGGACCGGTGTGCTAGTACTTCCTGAGCCAAAAAATATTTTCATTTTCAATGAAAATGCAATGAAGCAAGAGTTCTATTATCATTTAATATGGGAAATATTTGTAGATTCTCAGATTTAAATACGAATCGGTCAAGGTGGAGACCATTTTTGAATACTAGTGAACTTCATCGTAAAACAGTTTGTATGGCTTTATGCTATTAAGCGTACTGACGTTTAACTGACAAGCACTATCGTGTCTATCGTCGGGTAAAAATTGTTTGTTTTCCCACTGATAACCATAAAGTTGGCTTGCCATTTTTGATCTTTTTGACGGCTGTTTGTTTTGTTTTCGCTCAAAACGCACTATCACATTTCCAGAAGGCACACCACTACATTCAGACGTGATAAGCTTAATACATCTTTGCTCGGAATGTGTTAACCTCACAATTTTTGACAGTTCAGGAAGCTTGTTTACAAGGTGTTAGGATTCGAACCGCACAAACGAAAATTGGCTTTGTTTCTTTCCGGATTCTTTACGATTAGATTCAAGGAATGATAAAATATGCACTGGTGTCTGTTTTCCTGCTATTTTTTCAATCTCAATTATTTTCAAGCTAACAATCTGAAATCGATCTTACCGGAAACAATATAAGTCTCCTTAAACAAGCTCCCTGAACTGTCAAAACTGCATTGATGACGCCATATGCAATGATCTATACACGCAAAAAAAAGCCGCAGTAGAAACTTTTTTAATTTTAAATTTAAATTAAGCGCAAACCCCAACAATTTTCAGCTGACTACCCTAATAAACATATACCATACAGGGACGATATTGTAGATGGTGTGACCATACCACTTACAGTTGGGACGATACCCCGAATTGGCGGTTAGGAACTTCTTATGGTTATTGTTTATGCGGGTATAAATGCGTTTGATTTTACCATGCCTGCGATTAGATCAACCATTTTGCGGATATCAATATGAGGTCTGTCAAATATACCACAAACGTTGACGGTTTCACCATAAACGTAGTAAATTTGAATGAAATTTCATGGTAGTTTTAAAGATAGGCGTAGTCGGGTAAAATGGTAGTTTCTACTACAAGATTTTTTCCCGTGTAGGTTAACGGTCATGTGCAACCGGTCACAGTAGGCAGATAATTTGGGACAGTGTAATCATTGTCAGTTGTCAAAATCCTTCCAACATTTGTGAGAGGTTCATTTTTTCAAATTGATATTTGAGTTTATTAGTGTTGGCCCTCATGTTTAGCTTATTCTCAATCGAAAATAGAAACTGTAAGTATCGTCAGTTACTTGATTTCCGTTTTTTTGTGCTCGATCTTGACCCTTCGAATCTTACGTGTCACGGCGACTATTGTAAACTTCAAAGCTTATCTCTTGCGCGCTATGAACCGATTCATATGTTTCAATTCCGCCGTTCCGTGTAAAATATAAAAAATAAACGAAATTCTATCCATTCCGCAAGGAAGTTATGGTTGCAAAGCGATACTATCTGCCAGAATGAAGTCTCCATTCAGTTCTCTTGAATTGAGCAAAAGTTTATTACCCATGTGTTGTCTCTTCTTTTTCGAGGAAAAACCTGTGTCCACCAACAGTCTTCAGATAAACAGTACAGTATACATATGGTTGCAGTCTTCCTCAAGCATGTTTTTCGAGGAAAGGATGTACGCATGGATTGAAGGTTTCCAGAGCTGGGAAGGTATCCGTCCAGCACTTATTGCATATGACAGCGCTAAAGTTGAATTGAAAATGAGGTTTAGGCTACCATTTAGCGCTCTTAGTTCTACGTCCTTTTTGCACATCATGTACAGATTATCATTTGTAGATTTGACAAAAACCTCAAAAGGAACATCCCACAATAGATTATTCGAAACACTATTCAGACCGACCTGAGGCCGAAAATCTCTACAACAAAGAGAATGTATTTAAAAAATTGCATTTGTATTGCTAACACACTCAACAATTATCGAGGTACATACAGGGTGACATCTCGAAAGGTTTTGTCTGATACTGTTAATCAACATCTCTATCAATCCTGCCATATGATGTCACAAGTATGACATAAGAAAAGCATTGCATTTTAGTTCAAGTAACCGTTCCTACCAAATGTGCAATAGAATTGCACCCATTCAGGAACGTCTCTTGGCACCACTAGATCCAGTAGGTTATATTGCTTGGCACACCTTCTCAAAAACACCTTGCACTCATGACTAGCAAAATGTAGCCGTGGATTGCAGAACAGATCTAAACCGACTTGAAACCGTCCAAATCGATTTATACGCAGCAAATCAGCTAAACAACAATTGTTAAGATGTCCTGCAAAATTTGCTACGATACCATCTCACCGAAGCATCCACGCAAATGTAAACATACACAGGCGCACACATGCACGTCCCTACAACGTTTCCTACTCACCCTCCCCCATTTCCCTACTTTGTACGCAAAAAAAAAACATGCTTTTCCAAACTTTTGAAGAAGCTGTAACGGTAACTTGCAAGTTCAATAGGGTAACACCTCCCTACACTTTTATAGTTGTGCGAATTGATTTTCAGCTTTAGTTTTAATTGCTTTACTACAGTTGAGAAAGTGAGAAAGTATAGTCGAAAAAAAACGGTAAAATCAAAATAATTTTGTGATACAGGTACGATGAGGTAAACGAATAATAGCTATTGTTTCTTTAATTGTTAACGAATATTTTAACGATCGAAGAGAAACTATGCAGCGGACAAGATTTCTTTTCTTATTATATTTACATTAGTTGTAATTTATCCTACCTATGATGAACAGATTTCTTTGAGTTGCTTTGTTTACTTTTTTTCCGATAATTCAATTGCTCACTTTTATGAAACTTTAGTTTTTTACTTCGTTATTAATTTTCACGCTCTATAGAAATATGAAACTAGTGCTTAAGTGAAAAGTCTTGTAGAAGGGAAATGTATATTCAAACAAATTGGAATTTAATAATATATTTAATACACACCCGGCAGCAGTAGGTACATCAATATTAAAATGTTTTATTTTTTTCGAGCAAATAAAACCGCATATTAAACAAAATCCAAATCTAAATAAAGCTAACAAAACAAGTATTGGAAACGCAGTTGAAAAATTGGATGATATAAGCTCTGGACTTAGTATATATTTATAGACAGTATATTGATTTGATATTGAAAAGGTAAGGAGCAACACCCCAACATCCACACGTTTACAGTTTGAGAACAGCAGGAAGGAACAGAATGAGGCATCCGTGTAGTTAATGTAATTGGACGACTTGTTGACAAAGGAAAACGGTAGAACTCAATGAGAAAAGAACGCAAAGCTTATCAGTTTATTCTGGCGATCTAAAGGAGAGTCTGAGATACACTTGATACAAAATGCTCTGCAATATGCACATGACTGGTATATCACTCAAGAGGAATGGCTTGGATTAATTTCCGCTTTTTTTGTTAAATATAAAGAAGTTTGTTATTTTTTGCAAATAAAATGGGCTATCCCTAACACCCACTTATCATAAATTTAAGGGTTGACATCTTAAGATTCAACCATTGTTTCTAATCCTTCTTTCAAAGACACGAGAAAATCAACAGCAGTTCTTTGGAATATTCTCACTGCGTCTCACATTACCATCCACAAAACAAAATTATAACATCCCTTAGATTGGAAATTCAACTTGCTTGGAAAGCGATTTAAGTTAGCGATAATATTGAATTCCTCAGCCTTGTTTTCAAACTCCACTAGTCAGCAAAAAATCTCCATAGACACCACGTAAATCTCATCTCACCGCTGAAATATAAACTCACATTCCCTACCCACTGACAAACAGGCAAGATGCGAGATAAGCAGCAAACTTGCACTCTCAGATTCTCCTGCCCGAATAGAACTGGAAAACGCTGGAAAGACATACTGCAAAAATGTAGCTATACGTATAGAGATTAAAAAAGAACTTAACTAAAAATCAGTGACAGCAAGGGTGGTAAATTAATTATATATATACATATTAATCATAAGATGAAAAGAACGGCACAGAGTGGAAGTAATAAATTTGAAAAATATAAAAATTATGCTTAAGTTTGTGAAAAGAAAACAAAACCCGTAACCGTGTTTAAATGTGAATACTTACAATGGAAATTGGGCAGAAGAAGAAACAAAAAAAAACACTGTGTACACAATGCGTAGCGCGTAAACATGAATGTACACAATTCTAGCGATATGACTTTTCTGTTAAACGATCATCCTATATATAAAAAAAATGAAGACAAAGAAAAATTTAGCTTACATAAAAGGCAGACTTAAGGAGTAATTAAAGGAATCCCTGGACAAAACACTCATTATAAAAAAACAACAAACCGCTTTAAACAATATTTCTATGTAGCACGAAACAAAGAAAAAAAAACATATAATAGAAAGAAACAGAGACGCTACTTTATATCACTCACCATCAATAGAGAGACAAAAAAGTAAACGAAAAGAAAACCCTCTTTCCTACTAAACTTTTTCCTTAGAAAAACTTTTTTTTATTCTTATCATTCCGGTCTTGACTCAGCTCTAACAATTCCATAGTAGGCTATTCTTGCCGTCACCACCACAACCACCACGTTGAGTCCTAACAATGACGTGCTTTTCAAGGCGAGCTCATCTGTTCAATTCCTTAAAAAGTTTCTATGTTTTTCAAACGGTTTTCTTCTTCTTATAAACCGAGCTTTTTTTTCCTATCCATAAATTGTTGAGCAGTTAATAAATCAATTACTTCAATGGATGCAAATTTTAAGTGAAGTTTGATTTCGCAGATGAAATATCAATGGCAGATTAAAAGCGTGTATCTACAACACACACATACATATTTATAGGGCTTAATATGTAACAGTGAATAACTTTTTGTGCAGAAGCAGAAATGAATAGAAAACTTTAGTAACAAACCGGTCCTTGTAACATTCTGTCACCTACTTTTATTTTGATGAATAAAGTTTAATTAAAAAACAACGCTATTGTTAGCTTATGGAAAGAAACTTCCTCCAACGATCCTAGAACATTAGTCCGAAAATAGGATAAAACGAGGTAGCATTAAGTTGCGTGCATTTGTTAATGTGACTCAATTAATTGTTTTAACGTGGTTCTGGTAGCATAAGAGTAGATTTTACTGAAAACAATATGACTTTAACAGACATTCTGAAGTATTCGAAACAAGCATTGATACAAACAATGATAACAACAATCAATACGAAACTACCGATTTGAAATAAGTTCAATATAAGTTCAGTTCGGCACTAGAATCTTTGTTTTTGTCTTGATTCGCTGGATTATTTTGACAGAATATTTGAGGGTGCTTTCGTGCGAGTTACGTTATTAAAAATCGACGAGGAAAAATTCAACAGACAAAAGTGATCACCAAAAGTCCATTTTAAGTCGGATATTTTTTGAAACTCTCAGGGAATAAATAAACACTATTAGCTATGTTTTTGCGGAGTTGGTTTATCAAATATCCTCTCCTAGGCTAATTGCCCGCACATTGGACTTAACGGTACCCATCGAATCCTGTGCATCACTTGCGCCATCTTTCTTACTCACATTCACTCTTTCTTCAAATTCGTGTCGTTTTTGAAGACTTTGTCCTTCGTAATCGCTCAGAATTTTTCTATTGAGCGAAGTTCACAACAACATCGTTGGCTTCGTACTACTCCATCACCGGTTTTGCGCAATTTACCGTACCCACAGATTGCCTGCCACACCAAGTAATTTGTCGACCTCCTTCTTCTGGAACTTCTCCGGAATATCCAAACGGGACTTACCGAAGAAAAAATCCAAGCCCGAAATCTGCTTGGCGTCCGCTTTAATGTACGTCTCGTCGTCCATTACGATGCATGCCGGTTGCACCAATGACTTGCGGCACAGCTTCATGACAAGGGATTTGGCCACCGTATTCTGTTTATCGGTGCGGTTAGGCGCCTTCCTTACCTTTTGAAGTCCGGCCGGCTCAATTAACCTTTTCGGCCACGTCTCGAGTCGAACTGTTCGGATTGCGCTTGAAGTAATCCGTCACCTTCCTTGCCTTCACGGGGTGGGTCATCTTCGCTTTTTTTCCGCTGCCAGCTAGACGCTGGGTCGTCTGGGTCCCTTTGAACGATGTGACACGAGACATGGTCGAATTGTCCATTCCCAACTGTTTCACGATCCACCTATGAGGCTGCTGACGTGGATTTTCCATGACCGCGCCCATAATTTTTTGTCGACTTACTTTTTGTTTGGAAGCCATCTTGATAACCTCTTGACTTTGACTGATTTTGAAATTTTGCGCATGTAAACATTACGCTCCCAACAAGTTTTCTATCCAACCCTTGGTCATAATGTTGTACTGGCTGATGTCATTAAATTCTATGCCCTTTTTTTAACGTTGGACCATGTTTTTTTTCTGTAGTGGGTGACAGGTTTTCGAACGGTTCCGGACTGGCCCACAATTGATACGTTGCGGATGCGTTAGCGTGAATTTGACATTCCTAATATAACTAGAAATGAGAAGAAAATTAGTATTTTCCATTAAATTCCAACTACCTTTGCTTATCTTGACAGATACGCGTATTTCGTCTATAATGTGCAGACTTCTTCAGTGTCTCGTACTAATAACTCGACTGTCGAGTTATTAGTACGAGGCACTGAAGAAGTCTGCACATTATAGACGAAATACGCGTATCTGTCAAGATAAGCAAAGGTAGTTGGAATTTAATGGAAAATACTAATTTTCTTCTCATTTCTAGCTACAGGTATTCCACTAAATAGCTCAAACCATCTAGGATTCAGTTTTAATATAGCTTTTCTGTCAAATTTACGTCAACGCATCCGCAAGGTATCAATTGTGGGTCAGCCATAAGGCCAAATCCAACGCTTTCTACTTTGTATGGACTGTTATAGTTTACAACTAGAACTGAAACAAGCCATTCCCAATGCTGTGTTGTAGTTCTACTTTTTGCTACAGATTTACAACTGATCGAAAATTCTGTTCTCTTTTTACCGCGATTTGAAACACTGATGCAGCATTGTTATAAATTGGTTGTTGTTGTAGATGTGCCAGCTGTTATGACTGATGACTGTCAAATTAACGTTTTTTTGTTTACACACCGCGATTACCGTGTTCTAGTTTTATTTTTGACAGTTCCAAATTTTAAAACTGGTGTGCAGCAAACATGAAACTCAGCTGCTTTGGGGGATCAGCCTATCATCATGCTTTCGTTAATACAGCGTTCGTTAGGAAAAAATACAGAGTTTTGATATTTGAATTACGTGCTTTCAGTATAACTAGTTCAATATTTTTCTTGAAAATGGCCTGCATCTGCCAAACAAAACTGAATATGAATAGCTTTGAAAGTGTGTTATACTTATCAAGGTACTCGAAATTCGTTAGCAAATTGAGCGTTATTTGTTTTGTTTTGTTTGTGATTTTTAGTCTCAAAAACGTATAGTGATAATTAACATAACCTACAGGTCATATGAAGAAAGGACTCCCTTCAGCTTCACCTTAATACAGCAATGGCCACTTTTGCTTTGCTTCCGATATCTGAGACTTTGCTTTGCTGCCGATGACTGAGGTCCTTTTGAATTTTGCTTTATACTCCATTCGCGTGATCTTCTTCTTTCTGGACTATGCTATTGTTATGTTAGCCTAGCTCCGTAATTCGCCCTATGTCATAAATGCCCTATGCCCAAAAATGTCATAAATCCAGCGATAATCGACAAACTCACGCTCAAAAAAGTTTTTTTAAATAGTGTTTAAAAAAAAGTGAAAGTGAAACTCATGTTGGCATCATGATGCTTTCTTATTTGGACTTATTTGGAAGCAGTTGAGACATTATTCATCAATCAATACTTATATACTTGATATTTTCGATTTCCTCAACTTTTTAGCCACTATGATTTCACTGCTTAAGCTAAACAATTATCTTCAAGATCTTCAAATGATCTAAATTTGGCTAGATGGAATCGATATGCTCAATGATGCATTCTGATGATGAGAAAATAGTTACACGTTATAAATTAGCTATTCACAAAGAAACATAAACAATGATTTACCAAGGAACGGTATTTACAAGAATACCGTAGACCCAATTTTAGGGACACAATATTTCCTTTGTTCGCAAGAAGATCGCAGCAAGCCGTGCATTGAAACAGATGTGTTTTGTTTTTGCTGTGTCGTTTTCACGAAAAAAAATCAAACAATAATTCATAATTTAACTTTAACTAACAGTGAAATCATAAAATATCCGCGTGCTTCGGTAAAGACGTAGTGAGTACAATCGATTCCCTCCCGAAATGTGTGAGTGTCGGTAGTATTTCTCAGTTTTGAAGTTCAATATAGAGTCGCCTCATAGTGGGGATTTGATTATTGGCAGAGTGTGGAGTAAAAAAAAAGAAGACCAGTGCGTGTAGAAAACGGCCATTTGCTTGTCAGAAGCAGCAAAGGACGACAATGCGCATGCGTGCGTGAAAGGCTGCCTTATAATTTCAGATGGTGTACAGAGTTTTCTTATGCAGCTTGAATATCTAATGAACGGTTTAGTAACGTAGTAACGTGCGCTTATTTTGTCGCGAGTGCATGAAATAAATTACGAATTAACGTCGAGAGTTTTTATGTTTGCGAATGAACAAGCGAGTGTTATTAAGGAAGCGGCCATGGGTGAGATGTATCTGACTATAACTATATAACATTAACCTTATTTTTAAATTATACCAAATACGTGCCTGGTTTGGTAATTTTACATTTCCAAATCTGGAAGTGTGTTGCAGTGCCCTTATCCAAATGATATCGGTAATGGACATGCGGGGCTTATTATAGGTGAAAGTAACCACGGAATGGGCGTGACTCTCCTGACATTCTGAAATAGGTTGCTGGATCTGCAGTAGAGCTATCACTTTCTAGCTCACGGATTAAAGCTGTTTCCAATGGTCACTTGAGAGATTGTTGTTAACAGATTTCTTTCATAATACCATTGCCGGCCAATGATTGTTAGATTGCACACACACACGCACACGCACACACACAATATTTCCAATGTTCACTACTATGGCCTATTGTAGTTATTACATAGAAAACTGTTAATACTTAAATAGTTTTCAATGAAAATGTATGGTTACGTCTTTGTAAATTTTCGGAAGGGCTCTTCCAAACCAAAACCCAAGTTACAAAATCTATGTAGTAGGAATTTTAACGTTTTTAAATGGAATGGCCGATTGATTGTATGTGAAAATGATTGAGGTGTGATAAAATAATTTTATTGTAATTTATATTGTGAAATTTGGTGCTAAGTTCAATGTATGTAGTTTAAAATGGAATGCCTAAATAGATAACGAAAATAAACTTAACAATGATTCTTTCGAACACGATTTCTTAATGATGAGACGAAGTTGCATCCACGAATAGACTCAACATGGTGCTTATAGACCGACATTACATCAATACTCGTCGAAGCTTTTCAACTTAATAGAGTTAATTGGTTAAGAATGTCTTAGCGAAGATATTACTAGTTAATTGTCGTTTCTAGCTCAATCTTTTTAAGAGTTAAGCTTGTAGTACACTGTTTGTCCAATAGCCAATAGCCAAGCTGTTTGTCATAGGCAGATAGGCATCTGACAAACATCTATAATATCTGTCAGCTGTCTAGCTGCCTATGCCAAATATTTGGCTATTGGACAAACAGTGTACTACAAGCTTTATAATTGAACTTGTAATCGAACGCTGCATAACAGGTTGAGTCAAGGGACATGTACCCTATACAGCACGCGTAACGAGTCGCATTGATTTCAGTGCTAGACATCCCAAGTATCATTTCGAAAACCATGTAGCTTAAAGTTTTATATGCGCGTTTCATATTTTAGTCAGGTAAATGAAATGTGCTTGTTTTCTCAAATTCCTTTTACTCATATCAAAGGTTTTATTTCGACTTTATGAACTCGTAAAATGCTGCGTTAAAATGCCGTTTCAGGTCTCATTCATATTATTTTATAATGGTCAGCTTAAAAAGCATTTTAAGGACTGTATCGAAAATAAGTTATACACATATTTTTCTTTCAAATAATAGAAAAAAAAATTCAATCAAATGAATGAGTCCTTATCGTACGGGATTGAACTTGAACATTGTGAAGACCGGATGAAATTAATATTAATCTTTCAGGAATTCGCGAATTTTTGTTCGAAGAATTTTCATCAAGTTCCGGACAAGTGTTTCATATAAGTGGTGATTTTGGACGCCTTAGCCAATTTGTTTTGTGAACTCCTGAATATTCTCTTCTGCTTTACCAGTCTTTTTGAAGACCCTCATCACAATCACACAATAAGCGTTCGATGGGCCGAAGTTGAGGGCAATTTAGCGGATTGATGTCTTCTTCTTTTCCGTGAGCCAACTGAGAGTTGTTTTGCCATAATGCGAACACGCTAAATCCAGTCAAAACAGTGAAGGGGTACTATCAACAATCAATATGCAACTAGCAATTTGAAATTGGTTCACTGTTGTAGAACCCCTTGGTCTGAAACACACCTTGAAGTCAGCACCTTGCTGTACATATTTGCGCCTTTGTTTTGATTTGCTGTGTTATTTTGACAGAATATTTGAGAGTGTGTTCGTGTGTGTTCATTATTAGGGGCACATTATTGAGCTTGGGACCGATGTGCTAGTACTGACTGAGCCAAGAAAAAAATCGTTTGTGTATGGAACCTACTGGTCTTAGAGTTTGTCTATGGTACTATGCTTCTGATATAATGGCAGCAACGTCTTGTGCAGACACTCAGGTCGATAGTGTAAAAAATTGTAGACTTCATGCCGCAGGAACATATTGCCTGCCATACCAGCACTTTTCGGTAAAACTTCTCCACTTGAAACGACCTGTCTGAATCGCTTACTTCCTCTCCTACGACGGCAGTGCAACATTGTGGACCTGGAAGGATTTTTGGGTATCGTCGTCCACCAAAATACATGCATCCGGACGCTGCAAAACTTGCGAATACTATTTCCGTTGCTGCGCGTGGATTCTGTTATGCACTTTGTTTGGCGATTTTCTGCTTCTTGTTGGTCTTCAGTTTTTTTTGTTTCTCGATACGTTGAATCATTCTGACCATGGTTCCCGCTTTATTGGCCAACTCACGTTTCGACATTGATTTGTTCTTCCGAATTAGAGCTACCACTTTCTGATCCAGTTAGGGTTCGAAGAGCGGGATTTTCTGCCTCTTCCTGGAAGTTCATAAAAAAACACTGTTCCCCAAACTTGGTTATGATGGATTTTACGCAAAGCAGTTCACCAATTGTCGCATAGTTACACTCATTTCACGTAGTCATGTGTCCAAAACCTCAATTTTCACGTCTTTTCAAAGCGTGACATTTTGAAAACGAAGAATTTAAACCGTGCAAACAAGTAAATGAATGAAAGATGATCAGAAGAGCAGAGAGAGAATCGAACAAAGCAGAACAATAAAAACCATCACCGTGAAGTTTGTCAGCTGTGGCCATTTTGGCCCTATGCTGGTTTTCATGGCATTTATGAAGGTTCTTAAATGGTCATAACATCTTTCAATAGAACATTTTCTGGACCACTTTGTACAAATTTCGGCTTTAAAGAAGCATAGACGAGGTGTTGGCAGACAAAACATTTTTAAATGTAGTTTTATCCACAAACCCCGGAGGAGTGCTATACGGCTGGAATGAAACTTTAATTGTTACTTGGGATTAGTTGTCAGCTGATTTTTCACACGGGACTTGGCCGATAATTGAGGAAGAAATACTCTAATGGACATAAAAACACGGTTGTCGGGGCCCGGATTCACGAAGTATTGGGTTGTCTGGCTTTTTGTCAGGGAATTCTTTGTCAATTCTATTGTGGTTGAGAGTAAAAGTTTGACTAGGGCCGGTCCAGGATTTTTTCGGTTCGGAAATTTTCTAGATTTCCCTGATTGGGGATATCCTTGGTCAGCCCAAAACTACGGTGGCGGTTCCATTAGTTTTGGAACCTCATTGACTCTGTAGCGGGCAGGATCGGCTATTGGCTTGTATTTTGATAATGTCCTTATACAGGATTCTGTGATTGGAATTGTAATAGGATTTTCTGATCGCTGGGATTACTTGCGAACATTTGTGGTTGACATCAATAGCTTTTCACAATTTATCGCTGTAAAGCAAATGAACAGCTTTGGAAGAAGTTCATATCTGTAGATGAAATCAGTTCGTTTTTTGTTTTGCATAACTGGTTGAATTGTTTTTAAATAAATTATCTAATAGATACATCGTCTAGCTCAAACCTTTGTAGGGGTAAGTGGCGGGACCATCATCATCATCAACGGGAAGCCTTCTTGTTTTTGCTGTATTTCAGCACTGTGCAAATCTATTCAACCGTAATTTTATCCTCGTGAGATACGACACAAGAGGATGCATCTGGATTGTGGACGCATTACGCAACCTGATCTCCGAACGGATATAGTTTGAGCTAAGCAAATGCGACAAAGCAAATGAAATTTTAAGTTACAGCGGTTTGTTGTATGACGGAAGAAACATCCAAAACTACACAAGTGTGCATTAGGAAAATCCATGGCAACCAGCTCGAAAGGATTCTATCCAGTAGTTGTTCGAGTCGCGCGTATTTCCTTCTTTATAAACAGAAAACTTGTCAGCATGCTGGGAAAGCGCCGCTGGAGAGAGATTATTGGAATATTTTACGAAGACAAGCAATATTTTGTTTGAGAAAAACTGACGCAATACCATCTGACCCAGGCTTGAACGATGATTTGATGATACGATTTATTCTAATTTTGTGAATTTTTCAAGAGCAGCCTTCTTGATAGTTTTCAACGAGCGAAGGTCACTTGTCATACCAACGATCGGGCCGGATAATCTACGAAATCACGGGCAATATACTCCACAGTGATTTGTTCGAAAAATGTTGTGAGGAACAGCCTTTACTAGTGATGCGGGAGACCGAGAGATTTGAGGGGCAGTGTAATGATTACTCACGAAACACATCCAGTAAACGATTATTTTTATTCACCATCCAATTGACTTGGGATAGAGTTGCGGTACTCTATAGTTTGAGTGCCCAGGGTTATTCTGTGTCGCGTGTGAGGTGAAACGACTCGCTCTCACTTACGAGGTGACAATTGTTCGCCTCGTGCTAGGGGAGACTTCGTGGAAATTAAATGGAAAGTCACCTCACACGATGCGACAATCCTCACCTCAGATGTGAAAGCTTTTCATCTCACCTCACACGCCACGCAGAATAACCCTGTATAATTGTCTGTTGCTCCTTTGTGAAATAAAGAACTTTCATGGTCAGGACAGAGAAAACCACTATGACTTGAAGTTGGCGCTAGATTGAAGTTGCCCAAGATAATCCTTTCATCATAAGGTCCCGCTTTAGCCGTAGCAAATGGCAGAAATCGGAAATTTGTGTCAATAAGATGCGGTGATGAGTTGATCATAAAATTTAGGATAGAAATTCTCATTCACGTCGGTAATGTTTACCTGATTTTACTGAATAAGATTTGGTTACGTGTTCATGTGAAAGTTACGTGAAATTTCACGTGGAAACAATGTATCAAATTTTTGATTGGTTGTCTATGGTAAGATAATTGGGAAACTAAGGATTCACTTGTTCACATTTTGAAAAAAGTTAATCAAACACTTTTTCAAACTATCACTAGAAAACGCGCGCAAATTCCCTTTAATTCCACTAAAAAAGCTTATTTTTTGACAAATAGACCTAGGAAACAGCGACTGTTAGGCCTGTCAGTCAAACGTTGAGCTTTTTAGTGGAATTTGAATCTCCCTAAATTTTTTTTTTTTAAAGTGATGTGGGAGGATAGCTGGAATTACTGTAGAAAAGGATAATATTCCATCAGTTTTTTTGGGATATCAATTTAGGCTCTCACGTCGGATTGTCAGTGTATTACCAGCACAATGCTGAATTAAGAGACAACTGTGTTTTTCTTTCTACATGGTTGGCATCACACAAAAAAATCAGACAATATTTTAGTTAATAATTTTATTTATATATATAAATGAATAATGATGATCTTTTATACATGAAAGTGTATCAAATAGATATCGTATGTGCTTAGTAATAAATGACTTACACCTGATAATATTCAATATTTAAAAGATCATAATTAAACCATACAAAATAAGGCTTCTCTATTGGAAATCAAGGATTTATCAATATGTATGTGTAATTGCTTTCATTAGTCCTTTCTACTAGGCTATTTTAAAGTTGAAATGACAATTTAGTGTAAATTTTTAAATGCGATTCATCATCCTGGATTGAATATGCCATTGTGCAGTTCATCCTGATTGAAACACGAAACACATCATCACAAATCATCGTTATTTTACAATCATCGATTAAGTAAACGAACGGATGGCTAAAATTTTCTAAAAACCTCAGCCACTTCTCTTTTTCCGAATCAAAACGCACACTGGCAGATAGTTTTGGCCAGTCTTTTATGAGGAAAGGATACAGGTAGGAGAGGTTTCTTATTCTACATTTATTTTGTTGCAACCTGTTCGATTGCCATCCAACTAACGGATGATCTAACAATCTCGGCGATAGATTTTCTCCATAATTTTGAAGAACAAGTCGTGCGGAAGTCCTCTGGAAACTTGCTGAATGTGAGTTTTAATCATGTTGTACGATTCTTCCTCATAAATGGCATAAGTCGTTGGGAGGCCCAGCTCTTCGTATAGTTTCTTAACGCGTGCTACCTTTTCCGGGTCTGGAAGTAAGAGAAAGTAGGTTTTTTTTTCAGTATAATGGTTTTACTGGTATTTTAGGATTTGCTGAACATACCACTGGATCCGTAGCACTGTTTCATTAGTTCCTTCTGATCGTCGGAAGCGCGTTGCATAGCCACGACGGACAGCCAAGTACATTTGCCTTCCTCGATATCGGTACCGATCTTACCGGTAACGGTAGGATCGCCGAAGCAGTCCAGGAAGTCATCCTGAGTCTGATAGAACAGACCGATCTCCAGCAAAATGGTTTTGGTCTGGCGGAAAACTTCCGGATCGGTGAATCTTGAATAGGGAAAAGTGATTGTTGTTGATTATTGTTTATTATTTTGGAAATCAGAATAAGTTCTACTCAAAAATTGAAAAATTTAGCACAGTCTAGAATAACTAATAAGCAGTGTAAATAATGTCTCTATTTGCTTTGTATCAACTATACTCTAATATATTGGCAGGAATCGCAAATCAGTTCCTTGATAGTTCTTTGCTTGGTTTCCTATGCCTATGGCACTGATATGCGGCAGTACATATATTTCTTTTTTCTAGTAGAACTTAGCCTTATTTAAAATTATTCTTAGTGACATTAATCTGTAATAGACAACGAGTCAGGATTGTAATCAAACTTACCCAGTCATGTGCATGGCCAGGGCCACCGGGAGGTAGAACGTATAGTAGGCAGTCTTATGACAAACGATAGATTTGTACAGATCCATCGTGTATTTTGTGACATCCATCTTGGCCGATCGGAGATCCAACGATTGTCCGATGGTTGTGATGAACTTAATTTCATTAAACAATTCCACCAATTTGGTGTAGTATGGTTCGTCGCCGAACTGCTTCTTAAGCACGTAGTAGATAGCTGCATCGATCATCAGGGCATCATTGATACCCGAAAGTTTAACGTCCTCCAGTTTATACCAACATGGCTGACCACGGCGAGTCTGACTGCCATCCATTGCATCATCACAAATAAGGAACACCGATTGGAACTGTAATGAAAACCAGGGTAATAGGTACAGTAGGTGAAAAGGGCACCGAAACAGATTTGCGATAACGGATTTCAGCTCGATTGACGTCAGTTAACCGAACTACAGGGGATAGGTAATGCTAATTCGTTCATGCTTTGTTATTGACAGCACCCTATCTCAGCGCTTATGTGACCTTGTGGGGTGAAAGTTAAACAGAACACCAAGCATGATACGACACCCATTAGTTCACGCAACAAAACCATGTTGAAATAGGAATGTCTGTTAATCTCTGTTTTTATGAGAGATAGCTATGCACTAATCAGTGATAATCACAAGTGAGCAAAATCGCCTGATTTAGAGTTAGTTTACATTGCCAATCTTGCTCTAGATAGTCAGCAGAATCACACAATAAGTAATAAACGTCGTACTGATAACAGGGACCAACGCGTAGCTTGTGACAAACTAATAATGTAATCTTTGTTGTTTAATTTAATACAAGACGCACTTTTTCGAGCAATCTTTATGGGTTTGATAACAACATTTATGATAATTGCAAAAACTTACCATTTCAATGACCCAACCTAAGTAGTGAGCTCGTCGAATGTTTTCCGGAGTAAGATCCTCACTCTTGGACAGCATCCGGTAGGCCAGCACGGCTGCCAGTCCACGGTTCTTTTTACCCTGCGGTACATTATACTGCAAGGCACGAACAAACCACTTGGGGGCCAGTGTGTTGTCGTACTTCTTAGAATATTCAGTCAAATCACGGACTAGATCGGGAAAGACAGCCATAAATTCACGGCTCTCGCTCTTCGTGACGGCCGTTTGTGTGGCTGCCTCAGGTACCGAGTTGTTGAGGGTGGACAATGTCCTGAAAAAAAAATCGAGCAAAAGAGAATGATATAACCGGATACGCATTAGTCAGCCTAAGAATGATTAGCGGTTGGGTGAAATATTTGCAAAGAATTTAGGTACAAAGTGAACACGTTGCTTGCTGAAACGGTTATCTTAATTTGCTTATCGCTTTTTTGCAATTTTAGTGGACAAATTTAGCTCGTGCAGTGATTCACTGTGTTGACGGAAAAGTTATCATCTTTCATCAGATAGATGGAGCGAAAAACAGTTTGACGGTTATTAACCTATAAGATAAAAAAAAAGCATTGCGAGAAACTTATGTAGCTATTTGCTTATCTTCTCACATTTTCAAACTGCGACTAAAAAATTGCATAATAATTATTCGACATTCTCAAGAAGTTAAGCAAATAATTCACCTATTTTCACCCATTCTCGTTAATATACAAGAGTTTTTTATTTCCAAGTTTATCTGTCAAAGAATACTTAGCTTAGCTTAGCTTAGCTTGACTGACTGCACGTATCGATGGTTGCTACTCCGTGATTGATCAGAATCAGTGAAATTGCACAATGAATCAACTGAATGGGGCTGGGAGTAACCGACCATTCTCACTGTACACGTTTCAGTGACTCAATTTCTTTAATAATCAATAACGGCGCCGGCCACGTCCTTGCAATCAGTTGGGAATGGGGAAGGAATGTTAGTGTGACCTTTGCTGATTAGGGACCGTGTTTACCTCTGCATCCCCACAAAGGTCACAGGAAGGAGGTTTTTCTATGTTAGTAGGGTAGGGCTCGATGGATCGGGATTCACCTTGATAAATGATGTGATCATATGTATATATTATGCATTATAAAATGAAATGAATATTCACACATACATAAACATGTATACATACACAAACATACACATACATACACATACATATACATACATATCGAAACCATGGCCAACTCACCTTGCTATTCCCACACCTACTATTATGAACGCCGATCTCACATCGCATCACCATGACCCGGGAATAGTGCCACCTAGCCATCTTCAGGTTCCGGTCAAGCCACACTTTATGTTCACTCCCTTCCTGGTCTCCACACCACCGTACATCAAACACTCTGAAACATGCGATCTTCCATGCCTTTCTACTATGAGTCACATCGTACTAACACCCCTCTACATCTCTCTGCAATTCTATTTCACGCCACCGGACAATGGGTCAACAAAACAAAAGATAGCGTGACATGCCCGTTGCAGTCTACTACAAAACACCGTACCCGGACTCGCGCCACCGAACAACAAAAAACTGTATCCATTGTGCAAACATAGCACAAAAAAGAATATGTAAAAAATGCAACTGACATTCACTAGACTGCTACTGAAAACAAAAAACAAAAAAGTGCGTTCAAATATCCTAAAGGTCCTGGAAAAGCTGAAAAACGGAGTTGATCATTATAACAATCATACACCTGAAATAAAGGACTTATGAAGTCCCTCTGAAAAGCAACACATTTTTCTAGAAGACATCCTTTAAAAAGTCTTCCTTATACTAGCCACATTCCAACGACAGCTGTACAAGCGATAGAAGATCCCGGCTTGATGATTTCTGAAACAAATGGCTCATCCAGCTCACGGCCACATGTCAGCGTTTTATGAAAACAGTGCTTACACTAAGGTCCCTTATTGCACGTCTTTCCTTACAGGGGCTGTTCTCGGTAACAACTCCAGAACGGAAGTTGCTCCGACCAAACTCAAGTCACACCTCACGTCTTGGGCCAAAAGCAATCATACGGCAGTTTTCCAAAAAAAAATCACAATTTCTGGTGTAAATACTCAAAATTTAAAAAACTGCACCCTGACCACTGCATGGAAATGCAACGAATCCAAACAAAACTTTAGCAATATAAAATGTTTAAGCATGTGAATCCATCCACTCGACTTAGTCCCCTCTACACGGTTCCATACCAAAAATGGAACGTATCGTGCAAAAAAAAAAAAAAACTGTGTATACAAAAGTTCAGAAATGAAATTTAAATGTTCATGCTGAAATACTCAAAAACAAATTAAGCCCCGAATCGAGCTCCGTGCTCCCAAGATAAATGGTCTTGGACTGCAAAGACAATTCCAAAGCGTGCCGAAACCATTCATCAAATGAGGATTGAAAACATACAATATGATTCAAAAGTACACGATCTTCATTCGCACCCCGTCACACCAGTATTGTCAAATTGACAACAAGCGTCTCCATGCTTCAGCCGGCAATCCTCCGGGATCTCACGACCTGCAGACGCGTGAGGCAGGAACATGCGAGGGCCACAAGTCGCTCCTTACTTCCGGGATGTCAACACATCACTCAAAGCCCACCAAACATACAAATCTCATACACAAAAAATATTCAAACAAAAAAAAACTGGAATGGGACACAAAAGGAGAAAATGGAAAGAGCTCACCCGGGTTTCCAGAACATTCCACTACTGTGGCTGCAACATCGAGCAACCAGAGCAGGTCCGCGCACCCTCCATACAACACTCCGTTCCTAAAGAGATGGCCGACCATGAACGCTCCACGACCATCAACCAAACATCTCCGAGTGACGCGGGTGAACTCGAGCTCCTCCTGTCGCCGCAAGGCTGCACGTTCGGGGCTCCGTCTGCACCGGGGACACTTTGTTCCCCCACCAGTCGAAAGCCTCATGTTGGACCGCAATCAACTCTTCAGCGACCGAATCACTATCAAGATGAATAGCTCAACACTACACAACAACTTCCACTATCTAATCCTCTCGAAAATTTGCAGATAAAACAAATAGCGAAGCACAAACACGTCAGTCCCGGAGCGCGACTTACTTCGATTCTTCCAAGTTTATCTGTCAAAGAATACTGAGCATTAAGTAAGAACAACAATTGTTTTTCCTAATTTGCCTATAATTTCAAAATAGATAGAATACTTGAAATCGTAAATGTCATCTTATTCAGAATTCTTATAAAGATTCTGTTAAAGCTTATGAATTTGAAAGAATTTAAAAAAAACAATCTAAAACCGTTTTTCTGTATAATTCAGTTTCAATCTGGATTTCTCGTATATTGATATATTGTGAATTAATAAGCAACCAATGTCATAAATTTTGAGGCCATTTAGGAAGTTTTGGATTAATAAGTATATTGATACAATTAAATAATTTATTCAAATTACACAATAAATTGCTGGAATCGCTCATAACTATGCAGCTCAAAACAGCTGAGCTGGTTAAGTGTATTCAGTAATCAATTGTGTACCAAGTCTAAGAAATTTTGACATTTCCTTATCGAATTCCACTAAATAACTCATCAAAGTTCAGCGATTTAGATTACTGAGAGTGCTTTTGAAATGTTGGTACAATTCAAATTGTGTATGTAAGCCTACTACGTATATGTTTTCACACTATATTTTGAAAATAAACCTCGGGATCGGAGATCGAAGTGTGCTTTGGTCACAAATTGTTTTGTTTGTTTTAGCTCGTGTCAGTTTTTTTTTCACTCGTTTCCATTCAATCTCGCACATGTAGTGCTTCGACAATGTTCCGACATACTTATCGGCCGGAATTCATTTTGTGGAACTTATCGGGTAACGAAAAAGTAGGCAGCAATAGAAGTAGCAGTATCTTCTTCCAAAGCAAAAAACTGCACCAAGAGAAACAATTTTTCGTTGCAAAAAGGTAGGGTTGAGAAAGATTACCGTCGCTGTAGTAAAAGGTTAAATATTGATGTTTACTTTTTCCAGCATGGTTTCACAGTCGGTTTGTTCTTGAAGAACATCAGCGATGGTTAGAGCTATACAAACATCTCTTTTTGCGGAAATGGTTTGATTCATCGACAGCGATTTTCGTAGCTTGGAAGACGATGTGGGTCTCTCCTCTCTCCAAGGTAATCTTTGAAGCGCGACACACAGGAAACAGCGTTGAATGGATTCGATTGACTCAGTGCCGTTGTTGTAATTCGAGCTCCAGACAGCAGAAAAATATTCAATTCCTAGCTTATCTAGTTTAACGATAGCAATGTTGTGGGTTTATCGAATGAAATCGTTAGCTTCATATAAATCACGTCTGTTTGGACTCGACCGACCAAACTATTCGTGATATGTGATGTTAGGCATAGATTTGTAGTTGTATAACCGCGTTTATCGTTACTAATACTGCCCTGGGATGCATAGTTGACGTAACCACCATCGGTATGATTGTTGAGAAAACGCGTTTTTCCGGGTTTAAGCTGAAATGCAATGTATACCAACAATTATGGACAAATGTTCTGTCCATTTGATGAAGTTTTACTAATAAAAGTGGGCCAGCAAGATAATTAGAATAGTTTCACTTTTTAATCATCTTTAAAACGCAAACGCCAACTTATGCGAATAAACAGGCATATTACTGAACGTTTATTCTCATAGTTTGACGTAAAAACCAGCCTTCTCTGTTCTGAATAATATGTCTTACATTAGGCTCTCGCCGATTGGAGTCACGAATACCAACGAAAAGTTTCACCCAGCAAAGCTCCCATTTGATTTTGACGATATCTACCATCAGACTTATAAGTCCAGAAAATGTTCGACTCTTTCAAATAGAGTCAGTTGGATAAAAAGCAAGAATGTTGCAGTTACAGTTTCTATTGTGAGGTGTTGAGAGACCTGAACATAAAATTTACCCAACTGGAGCATGAAGACTGCAAACGTTGTCAAGCCCATCTTGTTCACGAAAAGCAGACAGGGCACTCTGATAAAGCTGATGATACTGATTAGGGAGTATCAACAACGAACGAAGTTCATTGCGAGTTGTGTTTGAGTTGGAAGGATCACGTATCACGAGCGATTGCTGGGCGAGATGAATATGATAGCGATCGTTCAAATGCGAAAATCAACAAGTCAGTTTCCTCTGTTGATCTTCAAAAGGTAAACTTCTATGCATATCAGTCGTTGTGAATTACTTTTATCTCATTTTATGACTGTAGTTGGTGCAGCTTCTAAGAATGGAATTATTCAAAGAAGAAATTTTCGCCTAGCACTTCCACATTTGTTAGCTGAGAGCTTTCTATGCAAAAGTTGCCACTTATGCATTCATATCATTGTGTGGCCGGTACAACGATACTCTATGTCCAGGGAAGTCGAGAAAATTTCCTACCTTTTTATGGACCGTACCGGGAATTGAATCACGGCACCTTCTGAATGGTCTTGCTTTGTAATCCTACACGCATACACGCAGAGCTTTTGAAGACCCTAAGGAAGGCCGAGCTGGTGTTATGGCGGCCTTTTAATTACTCGGAATTCTGTGAGCTTTCGAAACGTGTACAATAAAGGATGACGTCAATTTCAACACCCACTTGCTAGTTCCTTATGCAATTTTAGTACATGTGGTTTTGATTATATATCAGAATTCCAGGCTCATCCTTTTTCAGTTTCTCGCCAAGGAAAAAAATCTATCAATTCTATCCTTTTTTCAACTCCAGATGTCTATAAAGGCAGTATGAGGGAAACAGTATCACTGATCGTAAGAAACTGGCCAGGTGTTTTCCAGAGGTCGATAGATGGCAAGTATGTATGTAGTCTCTAATCTGCTTTCTCAGGTGCTTTCAACTTCGCTTACAGCTACCCGTGATGTAATATGTGGAGAGTCGTCATTCATGCGACCAAATGGTGCTTACGCCAAACCGTTCTTTTCAATTTATCTCACAATTTTTAGAAGAAACTTTTTTTGTTTTTACTTGGAGGCAATGTATTATAGGGTAAAGAATGCAAAAAAACAAAAAAGTGAATTTTGGTCGTCTTGGCGCTTACGTCAACTATGCATCCCAGGGCAGAATAGCGAATTCGTTTTTGATTCAGATTCAACCTGGATCGGGTATCAAAATTGGGTCGACTTGTTATGTGTTAAACGCATGTGTTGTGCATTAAGAGAATCCACGACAACCAGCTCAAAATGCTTCGATACAGTTGTTCACGCCGCACATGCTTTCTTGTTTATAAACAGAATTGTATTCGAAACTTGTCCTGGGGTGAGATTCAAACTCGTGACTTTGGTGTGAGAGGTATGGATGTCAACCACTACGCCGGGGTCTCCTAATTGATTTTTGTTTTAAAGCCTTTACAAGCTGGTATGATACAACTGGGTTTTTTATATCATTTTTTTTTGAAAAATTTAAAGGTAAAAATGCTGATAAGGTGAACTACACTCAGGCAAATAAATTCAAGAATTTCATCAGGTTCAACTCATGAACTATGCTTTTGAATTTCATAAGGCTAACTTATGAATGGATTTTGTTTCACACGACGGTGTTCTGGTACGCCTTTAGGCTTTTCTGATTACGAGTTTTGTCATATATTAGTGGGCAAGTCACTGGACCCATAACCGCATCGTTCAAGGTTCGAATCCAGGTTCATCTTTTTTCCTGTAGGAGCCTCAATCCACTGCGACCATTAGTTAGATCTATTGATATGTATGCACTGTCAGTTCGTTCCATCACTGGTTGCACTATGACTTTGCATTTCACCCCAAGAAGGTATAAAGTAAAGATTCTTACCTTATTTGGTTCAGTAGACCATATCTCGTTAGGCATAAGGACACCCTTTCCGAGAATCCGCATTCTTCGCTGAAATAAAGCACTGCATTGACACAGTAAATGTTCCGAAGTTTCAACTACAAAATTACAGAAGCGACAAATGTCATCTGTCAGCTTACCTATATTTTTAAGGTGGTATCTATTCGCACAGTGTCCGGTCAATAGAACAATCAACGTACTTAGATCTGTTTTGTTTAAACTGAGTATGCTGATCGTTCACAAGGTGTAATAAATTGTTTTGATTGTCGTGATGTTGAAATAGCCCTCCAATTGGCAATAATCAGCGATGACTCTCAGATTCTGAGCTCTGATTTTAAACAGGATGTTGATACTCCACAAAATGGCTCAGGCCCGATCAACTCAGATGAAGAACCAGTTCTTGCTAGGAGATCGGTTTTTTCATTCCCTTCTATACCACAGTGACCAGGAACCCAGTATAGATTAATTTTGTTAGTCGTAGCCAGTTGCTTCAAGGAGAGAATGAACTTCCAAACTAACTTTGACTGACATGTGTATGCTTTTAAAGCATTTAGAGCTGCTTGACTATCGGAAAAAATACGTATTTTGACATGTCTGTATTTTCTATCCAAACATATATTTGTACATGTTAAAATAGCATGTATTTCTACCTGGAAAACTGTAGGACATTGTCCTATTGCAATTGATATGTTCATTCCTGGTCCAGTTATCCTAGCTTTCACAGATTTACCCATTTTAAAGCCATCGATATAGAACAAGAGTGACCCTAGACGAGTTTCAGGACCTCCTTCTTCTTATCTGCTGCGATTGGTTCCAACTACTTCGAAGGGATCATTGAAGTTTGTCTTAGTTTTCATCCAGTCTTCATTCATGTTTAATAAAGTGTTCAGTTAAAAATCTTTGAGGATTCGTAAATGTCTGGTGAGATCTCCATCTCGAAACCTTTTTACGCGCTTATGCCTGAGAGCACCTTTTTCTGCTTCAAGTTGCACGAATTGGTGCAAGGGTAGAAGATATAAAAGGGCATCTTAGGCTTTAGAGGGTGCGCTGGCCATTGCTCCAGTTATTGAGGAGCATGCCAGATGCTGGAGTTTGCCTAGCTTTTTTTTAGATGATATTTGTGTAGTTTTAGGCCACCACACTAATGAAGCATATGTTAATCTGGGTCTCACTATCGCCGAAAATATCCAGTAGATCATTCTCGGTTTCAGTTCCCATTTTTACCGAATATATTGTTATAAGCCCAAAGAGCATTGTGTGCTTTTGAGATTGCATACTCTAGATGGTCGTTCCAATTTAGCTTTTGATCAAGCACAACTCCTGATTATTTAGTTTGCTTAGATAGCTCCAATTGTACACCTCCTAGATGAAGAGCTGCAATAGTATATTTTCTTTTCCTTGTAAATGGTATTATAACAGTTTTCGAAGGATTAACGGAGAGTCCTTCAAGATTACACCAATTAAATGTTTAGGGCTGATTGCATTCTATTGGAAATAGTGCACTCACATTTACCCCTTACTGAAATGATGATGTCAAGAGCAAATCCAATGACTTCATAGCCTTTGTCAGCCAAATTGTGTAGAAGATCATCGACTACTAGAGACCACAACGTGGGAAATAAAACTCCCCCTTGAGGGCAACCTCTTGTTGGTTCCGTCGTCAAAGTAGATCCTCCTAACATTGCTGTAATTATGCGGTTGGTTAACATAGCATGTATCCAATCTTGCATCCTTACCATTTGTATAAATCGATACTAATATTTTGAAATAAATTTGTCCTTAAAACTAATTAAATGGAGAATAATGCTGCTAACCCAACCCTTTTATCCAATATCCCAGTGAAGTTGTGGAAGTGCAAAGGATTTCTCGGCTTTCAACAAAGCGAGTATTATATCTACAGACTCTTATCGCGTACTTTTTTACCTGCATTCCCTGCATTTAGAATCACCAGTTTTTACACATTGAGGATGTTAGTCCCAAGGTTCGTCTCCGGCAATAACGGAGTAGCAGCCTGTTACGTAACATACTTCAACCACGAGAAAAATAGGATCTCTAGTTTGATCCACGTTTTATTGAAATTCACTAACCATTGATATTCCAGATGATTTGTATGGTGCCATTGAGATCACGACGTCTTTAGTAATTGAAACAAAGGAAAAAACATGTTACTTTAGTAACGTGACTTCCAGCATTTTAGGCTGGATCGTCACCAAAACTAAGCAAGAAGATTGACCTTTGATCCTCATAAAAGCCCTAAAAAATAATTTGGTCCTTACTTTTCTGAAACTCTGTGGCTTTCTTATGTATGGTTATAGTAACGACTATCTTTTGTTCCTTTCGGTTATTCCAAAAAAGACAACACATTCTGTCTTAGTGATTGAAATTTTCGGCACATTGAAAATAAACATCAATAATTCCAAAATGAAAAATTTAATTATTTGTTTGCGTACATTCAATCCAATAGTTAAAAAACAACGTATATTTGAACGCATTATATAAGAACGTTGAAATGTCGGTGTGGCCCAGCAAACAATTGGAGTTGATTAAAAGTTGAATAAGATATTACTGGTTTAAGAATCGAATATTCAATTGAAATAGCTATTATACAACATGCAATATTTGTTGGGCAATGGGTGATGTCTTTATCGAAAAGTTAACGAATAGAAAATCTTCTAATCTCTTGAAAACAACTGGTAAAGCAACCACCTGTACAACCGTAGAATAATGTCCCATCGGTAAAGCTTACCCGATTAGGCATTTCAAATAAAAGAAAAAGAAAAGGAAACATCATAAACAACTCTCCAGGAATACCAGAGTCTAATTATATCACTTGCGAAAACAGCTCCGAAGGGAAACTGTTTCTATAAGCAGATAAGAATTGAGTATCAGGCAGCAAATCAGAATGTGTTTACAACTATGAACAGCACTGTGGGATACATGTTCAGTCCCATGACTATCCCTGATCCCACACCGCTTTGAAAGGAAGCGTTTTAGTCTGTCAATAAAAGTTGTTTGCTACTTCAGACATATTATTGCTAATTCGTATTTTCATACACAACCGGGCGAACACATATAATGCACTTGAAATATTAAGTCATTCCTGTGCCCATTAGAAAGCTACGTAAAAGGGAACGGGAGTTTGGAATGGACCGCATATCACACTCTTACACGAACACTAGAGTGGACATGTGATCGATGGGTGATACTCGTTTATGTAAAGAATATATACAACCATTCTTTACCCCTAGTCCCATCGTAAACCAACCGGCCTATTGACCTTGATGCTTGAACATTCAAATGAATATGGCCAGGTAGGAACATATATACAACGGTGAAAAGCAATTATTTACGCTGTTCGATAATGTTCCTAGCTGTTTTGCGTCTTACAAGGGATGGATGGATGGAAGTGAATAATTGTAAAAAGCCGGCCAGCAGGAGCGTCTTGCGTGAAATGCACGTGATGTTATCATTATCAGCTGAAGGGCGCTACAAAAATGTCATCCATAAATATTTCATTTTCCTCTAAAACTAAATGTTACACTTTTTCACAAACTCTCTGTGCCTCATACAGCCACACCCCGTCAACTTTGCCGCATGTCGTTTTTTTGCGGAGTAGCTATCACAGAACTGCACCGTCGTACACGAAGATCAAATCGAGTTTACCTGTCGGTGCACCTTTGTTTACAAACAAACGATGTTGAGATGTCAATGACACTGCGAAAACGAAAACGGCATACGAGTGGTGGAGAACAACTAATAAATTATTAAAAAAAAAATGTTGCTAGATTGTTATGATAAATGCTCCACAGAATGCCAATTCAAATATTGATGGCTTTGTAAAGATGAAAAGTTATCGAAGAAAAACTGTATCTAAATTTAGGCTACTGGGTAAATCAGCATGTTGCAAAACAACAACATTCTTCAAGGACATGATTCAGTGCAAACGTTGTAAACAACCAAAAGAAGGCATCAACTTTGGCAGCAAGGAACGCCAAGTGGAAGATACGGTTTTTGCGGCACGTAGGCCTATTTTCAACTCCAATGGATAAGGGTTCTGTTTACAGTCATCTTATCTGCGAACAACTTCGTCGCACTTTTTTTATACCTGCTGCGAACCGCGTAAATACCGTCTTCTAGGTTGTTGTTGTTTTGTTGTTTTTATTTTCTCTCATGGTCTTTCTCATGCTGTACACAACTGGAGAAACTGCGCAGTTCATAGCGCATTGACGATGCAAAACAAACCGCACGCTCCCCCTTTCCTTCCTGCTGTAGTGGAGTGGATACTTCCCCGGTATGCCTGGTTTCGCACGCCTGGAGTTGATGCAAAGAGGAATACGCAAAAATATAGGTGCTGTACAATAAGGTGAGGCGGCCACGCAATGGATAAACATTTGGAATTTTTCATTTGGAAACATTTTGAATCGATGTCGATAGACCTTAAAATTCCAACAGACTTGATAAGAACCTGAAAATTCAAAATGTTCGGTGGACATTATTAATAAAGTACAGTTCGATTGGGCAAATATTTCAATTTGTGAGAGTATACAATTTGAGAGTGACACATTGCACGAATAACAAAAAAATTCAATACAACCAATCATTTTCACTGCACCATTATACCATCAAATAAGTTGTGATGAACAGGAAAAATGTGTATAAATAAATTGAATTCAAAATAAAAACGTTCAAAAGCATAAGTTATTTCGCGACAAAGCAGCTTCAGCAGCACAGTTGCAAAGCAGCAAAATGTCATCCAAATTGACACTGATTCCATCTGCCTACTTTGACTGCACACAGTCAACAGTGTCAGTGATTTCATTAGAAATTAGATGAAACGTAAAGGATCTTGCAAACAAAATGAGTAATCTAGTTGAAGCTTTACTATTGTCTACGAGAAGTGTATCATAGAAGATAATTTTTATTATCTAATTTCATAGATTTGAAGATTTGTTGTCAAAGCCTTAACAGTGGTTGTTCCTAAACAGATCAACGGTGGTGCCTTATTGGATTAATGTGATTATTTCTCCTTCACCTCAAACTGTGTGTGGGTGAAAATTCTGAGCTACACTAACCGATCTTGAGCTACATATCCTTTGTGGTCGATCTAGCATATACAGCCATATTTGGTTCAGAAAATACCTTCATATGATAACATTTATGAGATTCAATTAAACAAAACTGCATGCTTAGATGGACCATTATGCCTCACTCTCCCCTACTGTCGGCAAGACTGGTTTACTGCTTAAGCGTAACCTGTTTTCTTGATGTTGTTTTGAAAGCGATGAGCCAATACTTGCGATGCACATTCAGGAAAAGATAGTGAGTAGACTTCTTCCACCAGAAGGATTCGAAAAGCAAGTCAATCTACGACTTTATATTTGGTCATTCTGTGCCGAGAATTCCATCTGCTAAACATATCACGAAGATCGCACAGGTGTCCAGCAATTTACATGCTAAGAAGCAGGAATTTACGAATCTAATTAGCGACTGACCAAATACCAAAAAGGTGTGGTCGAAGAGCCTGTAGCTAGGTGGGATCGACCCCACCATGTTGAATCGCAAATCATGCGTTACAAAATTTGCATTTGGAAACGTATATAGGTAGGAGCTCAGAATCATGCGTTCGTCAGATGATTCAATGCACACATACCTATACAAAAAAGCTGTTTGTTTCTTTGCTTTAGTTTTCGGTATCGTTTTGTCGAACCCGGTTTATTTGACTTCGTTTAGCAAACAGATAGTGCCTTCAGCATTCCCATTAGCACACGGAAGAAAGAGTGAAGTTGTCATAAAAATACGAAATATGCCACTAGTAAATATAGCACAACCAAACCTGGTCGAATTCCGGTGAGATTGAGTCATTCATTTTTGCAAAAATGTGTCGTCTGGAAAGATATAATGTAAACGATGCGATTCTATGTACTTTTTTTTAAACAAAATTTAAAACAAAAGTAAGGTTTTCACACCATAGGGTAAGAATAAATTCTGCATAAAACAAAGCACTATCCATTCAAGCCCTAAACTAGACCTTTTTGACGTAGACTACGTCTTACGGCAAGGGTAGGGTGTCAAATGAAAATCAAAAATTTTGCGACCGTCACGAAAAACCGTACGTTTTGTACGCGAATAACTCAACAAATCCACGATAGATTTACATGATTTCTTCTTCAATCGGTCGGAAATTTTACCGCGCTCCAGTTCAATTGTCAAACATTATTCTCAAACAATAGTTAACTATTGAAAATTGTAATTGTAATTGTAATTGTTCAGTGTATAGTCCGTGCTTTCCTGCTAAGATTGCGTATCCGGGGACTCACCCCCAGGTCTATACACCTATAGTCCTTCCCGTTGCACTCGTCAGCTCGTGCGATACTCTAGACTCACATGGGTGGTCGTATCCGGGTCCTCCACTGGGTAGGCGCAAGTGTCCGTCCAGTTTCTGGTACATTAATTCATCTTTGCCTAACTAAAGTACTTATTACAAAAACAGTTTTGAGAAAGCCGTGTGTAAAACGGCTAGCCAGTAGTAATTTGTATAGCACTCAATTGGCCATAATAATTTGAAAACTTTGAAACGAGTTCTTCAAAATATTATAAACATTAGAAACTTTTCATAATGGGACCGATTAACATGTCCAAGTTTATACCGTTTTAATTTAAGTTAGTTTGAAAAACCCCATATAAACCCAACTTATTAAATGTTTATTCCAACCAAATGAAAACGTAGAAGGTGCCCTGCATTGGCCAACAATAAATTCTCTCTCAAGCATTCCCCTTAACCATCCAAACCCAACACTTCATCAAACCCAAACGTTTCTGCTGAAAAAAAAAAAAATAAAAAAAAAATAAAAATTGTTATTGATTAGCCGATCTGCACCTAGATGGTTAAGGATAGGTGGAGATTGATATGGAAAATTTAGTGAGAAGGAGTTACCTTGAATTGTGACTGCCAAGAGACAAGCATAACAAAAAACCAAACAAAACAAAATAGACAAAATAAAACAGGATCTAAGATATTGTCCTCAAAATTTGGCAGAAATAAATTATTTGTCCTAACAAGAAACATAATTGAGAACAAAGATATAAGTAGAATCCTTCCACTGGTTGAAAAGCTAAGTCATTGCTCTGAAACTACAAAGATACTAAGAGTTATTGTTGCGGGCTGTCGATGATTGATTATAACTATGTACTGGATACTTTTGGCTGAAATGAGCTTCGAACGAGAATAGTGAAAAAAAAAAAAAGTAACTGAACAAATGACTATAATACCCAGTTGTTTATTAAGCTGAAGCCCATTCGAGCTCTATTAGATGAACTCAGACGGATGTTCTACTTAATAGCCCCTAAATCTTGAAGTTTTACTGGTCTATACTATCACTGTCACAATTCATTGTTACTGATTACATATAATGTTTGAAGGTTATTTATTGGTTTGATCTATAAACAAATCATCTGAAAGTTCACCTCTATTTATCTCTTCGGCTCAGCTGCTCTTTATAACCTAACTGTAAATCTACCGAAATTCCCACCGCCTAACATACAAGTGAGCGTAATGTTACAACTTGAAAAAATTGTAAAAGAAATCGATGAATCCTCTCAAATTTAACGCTAATATGCTATTATAAATTTACAAGCTCATAACTGCATGCTAGCTTGTGGTTTGAAAAGTGTCCAGATTCATTAACAAAAAGTCAGGGCACTGATGCAGTACGGTATTCGAATTTTGTATTTGGAAATTTGTGTCGCTCAACAAATCTTCAAACAAATGTGCAAAAGCACGTTGGCCAATATTTAGGGTCAACCAGTGGGTACGTGTGCTCAACTCCAAGTTCCCCTTCTTTCAAACTTACCTTCACTTCAATTTACCCATTGAGTTGGACACATCACAATAGAAAATAATGTGATGGAGCACGGACGTGAGGTTACTAGATGTATGAAAAATACTCTGTAACCTATTTAGGATTATATCTGAAAAATCCAAATTTGGCCAACACCCACCAACAATAGTTAACTATTGAAAATAACGCAAATATAAGGTGATGTCTTATAATGTCATTTTGCAGAGTAAATTTACCAAATTTCCTATTTCATCCACAGATCTATCCACAGATTTCAAATCGAAGCAAGGAACGTCCTGCATCATCTTCTTCTTCTTTTTATTAGAGAGAGACTTTAACCAATCATGTCATTCGTCTCTCCATGTACGTCTCGCATGCAGCATGCAGCTGAGAACGGTGGAAAACGAACACTTTGGGAAATTTATCCTCAGTCGTTTGGCAGCATTGAAGCTGTGCGGAGCTGGTCGCTGATAGCCGGTCGCTGGTAGCTGGTCGTTGGTCGCAGGCAGCTGCTTCATTCGTCCGGCAGCGGAGCTGGTCGCAGAGGCAGCTGGTGGTAGCGTAGCAGATGGTGGTCGCGTAGCAGCTGGTGGTGATATGTACCAAGGCTCTCCCAAACAGCGATCGTCGCGATGAGGTAAAATGGCGGATATGGGCCATCTTACCTCATCGGGGCAATTGTTTCGCCGCGACTTCGATAACGCTGCTGTTTGGGGGAAAGCGTCCTTAGGGGCGCAGTAGGTGGAAATAATCTGTCCTTTTGAGGACAATGAATTAAAATAAAAGAGTTTTTTATTAAAGAACTAATCTTAAATTTAGTTTGGTGCTCGATGGAGGGCGAGGCGTCGGTAAAAATTTTATTTACCCAGCTGGTTAGCGCAATCCATAAATTGATAATCTGTCCTTTTGAGGACAACCAATCCAGTTCAGAGAGTTGTTTATATAAGAATTAAATATTTCGTTCGGCTTGTGCGTCATTTAATCTAGTGCCGATTTGTTCGTCACGACTGCAAAAACGCTACTGTTTGAGAGCCTCATTGGAAGGCAAGCAGGACAATTCTCCGACGGTGAAAAAAATTTCCTAGCTGGTTGGCGCAACCCACGATGAATCAATAAATTAATTCAATTTCTAATTCAAGAGAGTTAAGAGTTTATCTTACATTTCGGTCGATTGACAGTCATATTGGATTTTGCCAAATCGTTACTAGGCAGCAGTGTACTATGCAGCGGATCCATAAAATCAGTGAAAATAAATCAAAGCCTGCCGGTTGCTTTGATTTATTTTCACCGAAAAATCCTACCAGATACAAATCCATCTTTGCTATTTTCAATTTAACCTTCTCAGCTTGAGAGTTTGTTTGATTGGGATTTTCGTTTCAAATTGTCGATTGGCAGTGGTATTCGCAAAACTTGTTTTCCCTTCGTCGCATACCTTAAACCACACAAATTCCCTATCACGGACACCATTTTAGATGTCGAACATGATATTCCCAACCAACATTCTCTGTAAATTCCAATTAGTAGTGAGTTATAAACAGTTGTTCTGTTGTGTTAACGATTCGCGTTGGATAGAGTCCTACCTCTAGGAAGAAAAACGTATTGAGAAACATAGTGAAAGTGAGAATGCCTAACCTATTTGATCCAGAACGCTTGCGCAGATTCAGGAAGCGCATAAAGAGCGAACATACGGGAAATCCTCCGAAACGACCATGCACCGATGCCGAGCGAGCTCGTAGTTATCGAGCGAAATTGAAAGCAGCAAGAGGTAATGCGTTGCCAACAACTAGCTGGGACGCTGGAAAAGGTCCTTCAACTCGAGGTAGGAAATTGATATTTATTAAATTCAAATCAATTTGACAAAGTGCATGTCATCATAGCAATTGAATATCTCTCTATGTTATCGCTCCCTGTCTTAATAAATTTCAACATAGTATTTATTGTATTCTGGTGATGACATGCGCAGCATGCTTTTACTGCATATGAACCTACACATGACATCGATACAACTAATGCGCTGAACATGATTTAATGCGTGATTATTTTATCAGGTGTTTATTTTATATTTATAAGAATTTATCATACATTAATCACCCTTTTCTCCCATAATCATTGCAAAGAATAATGATACTTTATAAAACTCACTCTCTTCCTTCTGCGAGATCTAATATATTTATATATATTTCGATTTCCTTAACGTTTTAGCCATAACGGATTCACTAATTTACCTGATATTCACATAGAAACATGAATAATAATTTCACAAGAAAACCATAGACCATATTTTAGGTACGCATTTAACCTTATATTCCCAACTATGGTCTAATGTTGTCATCACATAGTAAAATGTAGAATATAAAAGTTTTCAATGGAAAAGTAAATATATATAAATATAGTGGGTATTTTAATGTTTTGAAATGTAATGGCCGATTGATCACATGAGAAAGTCATTTAGATGTTATAAAGGAGCTTTATATTTCGTATAGTATACCGAATATAGCCGAATGCCCGGAGCGATAATATAAATAAATGACCGGAGCGATGAAATAAACAAACTTTACTGAAATTCGTCCGAACAAGAATCCTTAATGATATCCATATCCATCGAAAGTTTTCGACTCAATAATGTTAGTTGCTGACTTTTCATGGTCCAGTACAGCAAACGCCTTGTTAAGCATGTCTTAGCAAAGGTATAAACAGTTGAATATCGTTTCTAGCTAAATTATTGTATGAGTTATAGTTAAAATTGTTATCGTGCGCTACATAATCAACTGAGGTAATAATGTTTATTATTACCCTTGAAATCCAGAATTGCTAAAATTGCATAAATTGCAAATTTTTGATTCTTTGAAGTTGAATTATGCAAAGGCATACTACAACTCAGATTGTATACAAATGATCCGAATGGTATGGTATTTAAATGGTGAATGTTGAAAAGGAGACAAGGCATTAGTCAAAATATATGTTTGTATGTACGTATTATAGAATTTCCTCCGCTGTCTGTCGTTACTGAAATACCCCAAACGATGCAAAACATTGTTGATTGTTCCGGCGATGGTAAGAATTCCGAGATGCAGGCCATTCAGGCACAGTATGACATACGAATAAACATTTAATAATGTTAAGCGATTATGATTATAAGAATGAGCAAAACTATCATTAATTTAATAATTTTATATTCCCTAACAGATCCTCAACTATCTTCTAGGCCTTAAAGATAGTCCATCGTAAAACGTGCAACCGTGACCGTGTCATCATTTAAACCAAAAGGCCCTTTTCAGGGCCACCAAAGAGTTATAAAGAGTGTACAACAGAATTTTTCCACATACTGACTTCATAAAACCAAACGGCCCCAAATAATATCTCAAGAGCGTACAATAGAATTTTCTTATATACTGACTTCAAAACGCTGGTCAAATGTCCCATAAGAGCCGCACCCGTCATATTGTGAGTTAAACTGCTTCTATCAGTAAGGGTAAGCGACCGGCACGAATAATTGAAACCTTTTTAACGCTAATAATAGCCACACAGAATTTCCCTGACATTACAATGCATCACTTGGTTTAACGTAGTCTACGTCAACCGGTCGTGTCTTGTACACAACCCCACTGATTTTTTATATATAAACCTAGTCTACTCAAATGGGGTTATGAATAAAAAAGAATCTATCAAACATGGCTAAATTTAGCTGCGTTTTGGTAATGACCGGTTTGATTTGCCATAACAAATTGCTAAAAATCTCGCTGCTTTTAATGTCAACTTCATAATTTTATATTGAAACATGATTAAACCTTTTCATCAGAATTTTCCAAATTCCACAATATGTCAAAACATCGAGTCAAAGTCTTGTGGCTTGAGCTGAACGTCGGCAATTGACGAATTCAGGTTACACGCTCAAAACAGCCTCTATTTCATTTGTATCGCCGTCACTTTTTTTCTCACGGAAAAGTTACTCAATATTAGTTAAAAGTGGAACAACTCATAATTTGAGTTGTTCCACTTTTTACGAAAATTGAGTAACTTTTCCGTGAGAAAAAAAGGGACGGTGATACAAATGAAAGAGAGGCTGTTTTGAGCGTGTAAAACATGAAGCAGACACCGAATGGTGATAAATTTGACAGCTCCCATGTTAAAGTATAGGACGAACATTTTAAAATGCTTCTAATAAATTCAATTGAAATTCTAATTAAAAGCGGTTTGTTGTATGATGTAAGAAAAACCCAAAACTGCAAAATAGGGGCATTATTTTGATATAATTTTTTATTTTGCTGAAAATGTCTCTTTTGAGTAGTTTTGGATTTTTCTTACATCATACAACAAACCGCTTTTAATTAGAATTTCATTCGAATTTATTACAAGCATTTTAAAATGTTCGTCCTATACTTTAACATGGCAGCTGTCACATTTATCACCACTCGGTTTCTTCTTCTTTTTTCAACCCGATTTCGTCAATATGTTTTGACACGCTAGTAGATGTCACAGTATCCATCTGAAGATCGTGTCTATAGGGTGTTCATATATCCATATAACCGCTCCAATACTCAAACATTCCAGTTTCGCCAGTTGACTTATTGAAACATTGGGAATAGAGCACTATTTGTGCTCAATCTGTTAACGCTTTTCGGGAGAAATGCCTTGCATTTTGATGACTTCGGTGCAAAAATCCAATTCCGACACACT
Organism: Aedes japonicus; assembly: GCA_034211315.2. Classification (NCBI taxonomy): domain Eukaryota; kingdom Metazoa; phylum Arthropoda; class Insecta; order Diptera; family Culicidae; genus Aedes; species Aedes japonicus. Next base: position 252,798 of record JASCZW010002985.1, read on the forward strand.
TGTTTTTCAAAATGTAAACAATGACACACAGTGAAAATCAGCTGTCTTTCGTCATCCGGTTTCTTGTAGATATCGTGCTTATAATGTTATTCCTGGTGCAGTTGAAAACCGGAATATAGCAGTCGCGCCAATCGATTTTACTCCCGTTCTATGAATTCAAACAGTGGCGCATCTAGTGCGCTGTATAGCGCATCAGATGCGCCATACAGCGCACTAGATGCGCCATTGTTTGGACCTATGGAACGGGATTAAAATCGATTGGCGCGACTGCTATATTCCAGTTTTCAACTGCACCAGGAATAACATTATAAGCACGATATCTACAAGAAACCGGATGACGAAAGACAGCTGATTTTCACTGTGTGTCATTGTTTACATTTTGAAAAACAAGTTTGTGTGTCGGAAACTGGAATGTTTGAGTATTGGAGCGGTTCGAAATGCCATCAGAAAGTTTGGTGAATTATAGCCATACCGACGCACCAAAATGACATCGAAAACGTGGACCAATGGACCGAAATATACATCGGAAAGTCATGATGGCTCGAATAAAAAAAGCAGTTCTATTCTAGACGAAGCAGAAGATTCCAACACGGAGTGAAAATCAGGCTGCAACCGGACTACCGGTCTACGGGCTACTGGAAAATTGGCGTGTATTGTCATGGATGATGAAACATATGTAAAAAATGACTATAAGACGCTTCCGAGAGATCAATATTGGGGAAATTGATCAGGAAGCAGGATAGTCCAGTATAGTTTTGGGCAGATTTGGAATCTGTGCATCATGCGAAAGACATCATGGCCTGGTACGACCAACAATCAATATGAAACTAGCGATTTGAAATTGGTTCACTGTAGTAGAACCCCTAGGTCCGAAGTAAACCTTCTGATCTGCACCTTGCAATACACTCTTGCACTTTTCGGTATCTTTCGGTACTAGTATCATTATTTTTGTTTTGATTCACTATGGTATTTTGACAGAATATTTGAGGCTGTGTTGGTGTGCGTTACATTATTAAGGGCGAATCATTAAGCTTTGGAACGAGCTTGTTACCGGTGTGATAGTACTTCCTGAGCCAACAAATATGTTCATTTTCTTCGTGACTATCCGCCGCTGGTACGACGCCAATAAAGTTGAATACATGCCGAAACTTATGGATCATCCGAATTGTCCATAAGCCCGGTCAAATCGAGACGGATGAGCAGCATAAGGACAAAAAGCTTATGATGAATGATAATTTTAATTTTTCAATGCTACTGTGCGAGAACTTTACAGAGGAATGATTCATCAAACCAAAATAAAATGCGCTAAAAAAAAATTTTTTGGCGAATTTCGACAGTTTCTTCTTCCGTACACTCTCCGGAACGGCCAACTTAGAGGTGGCGACGTAGTGTTCCTGTCCTGGCATTTGTTTGGTGTCGGCTTTAATGTAGGTCTCATCGTCCATCACAATGCAGAACGGTTTTGTGAGCCACTCCCTGTACAGTTTTCTTGCACGAGTTTTGACCACCGAGTTCTGTTTATCGCTCCGGTTCGGTGCCTTCTGGACCTTGTACACATGTAATCCAGAACGTTTCATTGTTTTCTGCACAAAACAAACTGAAACTTTCGCCTTTTTCGCAACATCCCTGATCGAAATGTTGGGATAACGCTTAAATTGGTTTAATACCATCCTGGCCTTCTCCGGATTTGATGTGCCACGTTTTTTGCCACTACCATTTTTCCGCTTGGTTGTCTTACGGTCCTTGAACGATCACATGAGATACGGTTGAATGTGCGATTCCGAGCTGTTTCCCGATCCATCGATGAGAAGCGTTTGGGTTTTCGAAGTGAGTGCCGAAAATTTGTTGGCGCACTATTTCTTCATTCGAAGCCATCACTGAAATCACTCGACCGATTTTCACGAAACTCATTACAAAATTGACACAGCACAACGAAATACATTCAGTTAAAATTTCAATAATTTTTACCCACACGCTAAAAAGTTACGAACAATTGCGTGTGTCCAAATTTCATCGAATACAGTCTTTAATCGACTATTGTTGGACCATTGCGCTGGAAAAATCAAATTTATGTGTGATTTCTACGTTATTCAGTTAACTTACAGTCTGGTACGATACTTTCGTTCAAGAGTTTCAATATAATATCTCAAAGTGCGATCTCCATGATCGTTTACCCACTTTATTTTGGAAAAAAAGATGCGCTCTTGCAAAATCATACTTTTTCATTTCTTTGATAGGCCAACGTGGCTGGACCAGGCGTTATAAAACAAACAAACTCTCGACAATTGGTTACTTCACTATCAACCTGAATATACGTATAGAAAAGTAAATAAATTTGGAATCCATTTGTATCACAAAATTTTCAAGGACAAAGTGCTAGTTATGCTTAATATGCCAACAACTGGGTCAAAAACCCTGAAGGGTGGCAATATTGTTGTTTCTTATGGATTTATGTGGTGGGAAATTTTGGATTATTCCATCAAAACATCTCTTTTTGTCGAAATATTTGATAATCCCTGCCGATAATAAAAGAACTGGAATAGACGTTTCGGTACTTGCTCGGTAGACAATATTTATCCACTTTATCAAGCTTCTGATGCAAGTTGCCAGTTTTTTAACGAGGAGAATAAATGTGTGAATTAGTCGGTACATGTTAAAAATAAACCCAACAGCGGGAGATAATTTCTCACCCATGTTAGGCAGTATTGGAAGAGGGACAAATCGCTAGAACCAGATCAAAGCAATATGTAGTATAAGAGCACGATCGGTTGCATAACCTTTTACCAGTCAAGGGGGTATCCTCCCCCTTACCTACCCTGCACTGGGTAGCTTGGTAAAGGGTTATGTGCCTGATCGGATACTACCGTTTAATGCCTTCCGCTCGTTTTCAAACTTGTATCTTTCAATTTCGAAGCCTGTCGTTACCCTATACGGAACTATCAATACACTTTCTCTTCATTTTCCATTCGTTCTAGCAATAAATTACCGTCCACTCCTAGAGCTTCGCATGGAGATGAGAAATTATCTGCTTCTGACAAAAAAATGTTTTATAGAACATCATGTTCGAACGAAAACGAGAAAATGAATGAGTGTCTTTGCAACTGATTGACCGCTTGCTTTTGCATATTAAAATAGTCCGACGAATTTGTAGACTTATCAATTAGTACTTTCACGTTACAGACGTAATTCGCCAATGACAACAATTGAGGAACATAAACAAAGATATAGTGTGATGTTATGCTTTCAAAAAACTAAAAAACACGTAATTCGTCAATATGTAAGTTGAATCGAATTGATTTTCCAGTTTCTTCTTATTTATTCTGACGTCCTCGAATATGCTTGTATGTGTTTTTAAACCTACCAATTGCTTTATTTTTAATAAACTTTGGTTGGTAAATGACTAGATACTGCGTATCAATGGTTCTTTCCATGACTGCAGGTATGAAATTGAATCTACTGTGATGTCTAGCCTATTGTCCAGTAACTTCTACCCTACATCTCTGTGGTTTAAGTTGGGGTATTAGTAACCATAGGAAAGATTGGATTGCCTACCCCGATTGGACCTTGTTCATATGCTGGACGGGAAGGGAGGCTGCCCTCTTCGAAGCGTCTGCTCTCCACTCTATACAAAAGTGCAACGTGAACAGCGGTGGAACGTTTAAGCCGGCATTGTCAAGATTCGAGAATAAGCAAAAATACATCTGAATCACATAATCATGAACTAAATAACGTTTAAAGGGAAACATCCTGAAAAGTGAACTTGTTCAGGGTCCATTTTCATTTTCGAGAACGCTTTTTTTTCTGTGCGCGCTTATGGCACTTATGCTGTCTGATCGAATAGACTTCCCTTCAATGCTCGCCAGTATTTCATTCCAGGCTTGTAGCCGTATCTTACGAAACACCTTCCTCTTCAGAGTTCCACACAGGGGAACCGTGTACGGGATGAATTCTGGCTTTGCAGCGTGCATTTAAATGCCTGTTTTTGATTATAATATGTCGCGAGACTATACAAGAAAACTGTGAACCCGTAACGCTGGTAGATCATCTTTTCGTGGTGCGTTATGGGGTTTCAAATCTACCACCGAACCCGAGTCCGAATTAGTTCAAACTAGGGAACATATTTGTTTTTTGAAGTCAAAGGAACATATCTTACTCCTGATTATATTTTTTGTCTTGTGAAAAATGAAAATACTCGGATTGTGCCCAGATTGTGCGAGGATGTGCTTGGAATAAGGAAAACATGGTTCATTTATGTGAATTACACTCAGTAGCAAAAAAAAAGCCGAGCAAAATTTTGCTCCCAAAAAACGCCATGTTCAACCTACTGTAACTTTGTCCATTATCAATAATTTTAGCTGAAACAACACTATAAACAATATATAGATCTTATGTGGTTGAAATTTTATGTTGATCAAGTTTAAAAATTTTAAGTTTTCATTACATATGTGAAAAAAAGTCATTTTTGGACATACCAGTTTAAAAAAATCCGTATTTCTGTGAAAAATTTAGATAACATATTTAAAGCTTCACAATACTTAAAAAATACATAGAAAATAATGTGGACGAAATTTGAACTGTTTCCATCCAGTGGTTTGGACTACAGCTGGCGTCAAAGTTGACGCACCAACATGAGTATTTCCCTTTTGCGCCCGATATTGACTGTGACGAAATATCGGTGCAAAAAAAAAGCCGAGGTGTTTGTTTTCTTTGCAACGAATCCGGTTTTGACTGATACAGGGGCGCACATTTGAAGAGTGCTTGCATTCCTCAAAGGGTTGAAATGGCGGAAACTTTCAATAAAACTCGATTCATTACCAACAAAACAAACAATAATAACTGTAACAACACCGAATACTTCATCATTTCTCAATAGTGATGAATTAATTCGACATGCACTACAATAGATCAAATTACAGGTCACAGTGGTTTATGTCCCGACCAGAGGAAAAAAAAGAACCGACTGAGTTGAGAAAGGACCCAAAAAGATCAGAATCTACACAATACTAACATTCTTGAATCACCTTACCACGTTTAAATGTGATGTTCTGGAGCACATATTCCTTGGTTAAACCTACTATTTGATGTATATTTACTAGACAGCATTGAGTAGGAGTAAAACATTCGAATAGAAGTACAAAATAACTCGTTTCCCAAGTAACCACGAGGCTGTAATAGCATGCATATATAGGGTATGTGTATTACGTTTAGTGCATCATTGAAGTTGGTTTAAAGCTGAAAAGGCCCACTAAGATCAAACTAATTATATCTTTGTAATGCCATAAGACTTCGCTAAAGTAGCATTATTGCATTGTAATGCATCACTACTTTCCAAGCTATATAACGCTCATTACTTGACAACTGTTGAATTGATGCGATCCAGCATTACCGATGTTGATTTTGGGTTGAATAAGTGCAATAATATAATGCTTGTGGTTACTTGGGTTATTTAGGTACAAATAACATGACTTCCATTGCGATAACAATGACAAAATTGTTGCGTCAGATATTGGGCTTGCTGCTGATATCATATTTGAAAGTGAAATTCAGTGCTGTTGAAGTATTTTAGTAGATTGATATTACTGACAGAGCGCAGAACACTGAAATCGATAAGAAGGTGTTGATTGCCATGTATTTAATCTAACGTTTGATGTTATTATCAATCACTGATTATTAAATCTACGTATCTAAAATCACTCCTCAATAAATGGACGGCGCCGGTTTTGCAGTGGTAAGCGAGGTTGCCTCTTTACCCAGTGTGGCCGGTTTCTATTTCAGTCTCCCATCACGTTTGCCTTCAGAAGAGAGGTAAAGCCGTTGGGCCTGGCCCTTTGTTGATGGGTTTTGGAAATACCCATTACCAGCAGTGTCTCTGTGTTCCACTTTATTGGTAATTTTCTAGTAATTTCCTTTTCATTAAGTGATTTTTTAAAATAATAATTAAAAATCATTAGAACTAACACTATGACTATACTTAGAGAAGATAAGAAAACTCCTGATAGCTAGTTTCGTCTCTTAATAGTGAGATTGAAACAAGTTTTCCCAAATACTCGAAAAATTTAAGGCAATTTAACTCAACCTTTAAGTTGGTTTAATACCTACTTTCGCCTTCGTCGTTCTTATTTCAAAATTCTTAATCGCTCCTCTCGAACTAAAAATATCCATCTGATGGTCATTTACCGATGCTGAAATGAAATTGATCTTCGTAGTGTGAGTGATCAACGAGCATACATAAATTGAATCGCTGAGCAACATAGTTGCCCAAAGGTACCATTCGCACTGCATGCAATGCAGCAATTGTAGTCATGCCTAGTGTGTGTACAACACTAATGTGACACAATTTCAAGATTTATTCCGAAGATTTTTTTTTCTGCTACTCAAATCATACCGGCGAGCATGAGTAGCATTGAAATGAAGCCTCCTCCTTATCGTCGATTTCAGAATGGGCGACTGGAACGCACAAAGCAGAATCCGATAATAAACTCTTCCTCTTTATCTAGCTCATAGGGCCTTCGCGAGGGAGGGAACTAGCCGATAAAAACCTGTCTGGTCGGCTGGAAAGTTGGACTTTGTCCTCGGTGCGCAATGTCACCTTCATATGAGAAGAAAAACAAACATTTTTGTTTTTGGAACTTAGATAACCCTAGACAAACAAGTTCTCATTGAGAAAGATGTTTGTCTAATTTCCCAATCATATGTGAAATACTCCGACCTAACAGGCAGAAATCCAACATATACAGGCAGAGGCCAGTCAGACCTCACGCACTACCCTACCGCTCCGTTGTTTTTTTATGAGTATTGCGCAATCGCGTGAACTGCGTGTGCGATACGACGTGACTATTCGACAGGCTGCAATGGTCACCATCATTTGTTGTTCCTTGATGCGAAAAAAAAACAATGTGAACATTTTCACTTTCATTACCCGTTTATGTAAGAAGAAGGAGGAATGGTTGCAGTTTTGCACCAAAAGCGGAAGCATTGTAAGTTGACTCGCGAATGCCGGAATGAAGGAAGCCAGCATTGCTTGCAGTTAAATATAGGTAGTATGGAGATAAAAATAACATGCGAGGGAGAAAATAAGGTCACGAAACAAACGGAATTGATCCGGGAGCACTCACCTCGATTCTTTCTTCAGTCTTAGCTGCATCTTGCTTTTGTAGTCACGACTGGTTTTCTGGTTTTGGTTCTCTCGCATGGTCATGTAATCTGAGTTTACTTCACTGCTCTTTGAGATGGCTCGAACATGCTGAATCGGAACAGGAGTCTCTATCGATCTAACCAGCTGACGGCCGATGGTCTGCAGGGGCCCAGCTTTAATAAATGTGGACAACATTTTTCTCAATTTATATTACAATTTTCACAATCCGCTTTCTAAAAAGCTGTTCATTCGCGACACGAGACTGTCTGGTGAAATTGTTCCCAATTTTTAACAAACTCCTTCACTCATGCTACTTTCTATAGTTCTCTCACGGCTGGCTCGATAACAAACTCGCTACTGATTTGTGCACAAGTCAAGTCAGCTGAATTTAATAACTTGTTAGTTATGTTTTCTTCTTCTGGATAAATACAACACCTTGGAGACAGAAACGGATTTGCTGCCTATGATTGACACTTTCGGTTAACACTCTTCTTTTCTCCGGCAAAATTGGTCTATTGATCAATTGAGTACACTGAAACCTGCTTTTATAGGTGAGGTCGGACAACACAGTAAATCTGCGACTTTTCGTAGTGACGAGTTAAAAACAACTGTGCTGATGCCGCACGGATCACGGATGGTTTTTCGACGCGTCGACAGACTGTGGATGGAGAATGGAATAAACACAAATAAATGAAATGGGAGAGCAATTTTCGGAAAGAGAAGCGGGGTTGAACGTCCATAGCAAGCATCTAGTCTCGATAGAGAAACTAAATATTCTAACTAAAAATCCTATCATCCAAATATTTACCAAATGCAAAATGTAGATGATGGAAGGTGAGGAATTAAATTAAGATTTTTTTTTAATTGTGTGAATGCGATATGAATAATGCTGTACAAATATTTAATAGAAACATTATTTAAACACACTTCCATAATTTCAGTTCGGTAATATCAACAATCAATATTCAACTAGCGATTTGAAATTGGTTCACTGTTGTAGAACCCCTTGGTCCGAAATACACCTTGAAGTCAGTACCTTGCTGTACATGTTTGCGCCTTTGTTTTGATTTGCTGTGTTATTTTGACAGAATATATGAGAGTGTGTTAGTGTGAGTTCATTATTAGGGGCGCATTATTAAGCTTGGGACCGATGTGCTAGTACTGACTGAGCCAAGAAAAAAATGTTTTTGTATGGGACCTACTGGTCTTAGAGTTAGTCTATGGTAATATCATAGACTAACTATAGAAGAGATCGAAGTAGGTCGCGCTCCGGGACTGACGTGTTTGTGCTTCGCTGCTTGTTTTATCTGCAAATTTTCGAGAAAATTAGATATTTAGTGGAAACTATTGTATAGTGTTGAACTTTTCATCTTGATAATGATTCGGTCACTAAAGAGTTGATTGCGGTCCAACACGAGGCTTTCGACTGGTGTAAAAACAAAGTGTCCCCGGTGCAGACGGAACCCCGAACATACAGCCTTGCGGCGACAGGAGGAGCTTGAGTTCACCCGCGTCACTCGGAGATGTTTGGTTAATGGTCGTGGAGCGTTCATGGTCGACCATCTCCTTAAGAACAGAATGTTATCTGAAGGGTACGCGGACCTGCTCTGGTTGCTCGATGTTACAACCACAGCAATGGAATGTTCCGGAAACCCGGGTGAGCTCTTTCCATTTTCTCCTTTTGTGTCCCATTCCAATATTTTTTGTTTCGATATGTATGTATATGTATGTGTTTGTACACTCAGTGTCGTGGGAGAGGCCGAGCAGGGTTTTGTTGGCGGAAGACTCCATGTTCAGCCTCCTGTAACTTTGTCAATTGTTGGTGTTTTTGGATGAAGATTTGACAGCATTATGCAAAATGTGTGAATCTGGTGTGATCAGGGTTTCATGTTGATAGGGTTTATAGATTTGGGGTTGTCGTGGCATGTGTGAGGGGAGTCATTTTTTGACGTGAAGATTTCAGGGGTCCGTGTTTCTGTGAGGGGTTTGGGTGGCATATTGGAGGTTTCTTCGGGGCTTGTAGGGGTACAGGGGATTGTGTGGGCGGGATTTGAACTGTTTCCATAGGGTGGTTTGGACTGCAGATGCGTCGGGGTTGACGTACCAGCGTGGGCATTTCCCTTTTTCACCCGATGCTGATCTTGCTGAGGTGTCGGTGCGGGGAGGAAGCCGAGGTGAATTTTATTAATAATACTGTATAACACTGTATACGTAGTTTTCATAAACCAATTCATACTGAATGCCATAGTTTTAAAGTTATTCGTGGGTTACACTAGTTGTTTGGGATATCTCACGCGTAACAAATCATGTGTATTAATAAGATGAATTCACCTCGGCTTTTTTTTTTTTTGCACCGATGTTTCAGCGGGGTCAGTATCGGGTGAGGGGGGGAGGTGCTCGTGTTGGTGTGTCAACTTTGACGCCAGCTGTGGTCCAGACCAGTTTGTGGAGGTAGTTCAAGTTTTGTCCACATTGTTTTCTGTATTTTTGTAGGCTGTGGAGAGGTTTTTAATGTGCTACCTGGGTCCTTCACAGGGGTGCGGATTTTTGGGGTTGCTGTGTCCAGGGATGGCATTTTTCACATATGTTGTGATAGCTTCGGGTCTGTAGGTTTTGTCGGCATGAGGTTTTGATCGCATAGGGTCTATACATTAGTTATTAGATTGTCAGATTTTCGTTTGGAAGTATTGATGGTTGGCGGGGAGACTGGGGGTTGAACGACGTGGTTTTTGGGGGCAGGGTTTTGCTCGCCTTTTTTTTTTTTGCTACTGAGTGTATGTGTATGTTTGTGTATGTATACATGTGTATGTATGTGTGAATGTTCATTTAATTTTATAATGCACAATATATATATATATATGATCACATCACTTATCAAGGTGAATCCTGATCCATCGAGCCCTACCCTACTAACATAGAAAAACCTCCTTCCTGTGACCTTTGTGGGGATGCAGAGGTAAACACGGTCCCTAATCAGCAAAGGTCACACTAACTTTCCTTCCCTATCCCCAACTGATTGCAAGGACGTGGCCGGCGCCGTTATTGATTATTAAAGAAATTGAGTCACTGAAACGTGTACAGTGAGAATGATCGGTTACTCCCAGCCCCATTCAGTTGATTCATTGTGCAATTTCACTGATTCTGATCAATCACGGAGTAGCAACCATCGATACGTGCAGTCAGTCATGCTAAGCTAAGCTAAGCTAAGCTAAGGTAATATCATAGACTAACTATAAGACCAGTAGGTCCCGGACAAATACGATTTTTTTCTTGTCTCAGTCAGTACTAGCACATCGGTCCCAAGCTCGGTCCGAAGCTCAATAATGCGCCCCTAATAATGAACTCACACGAACACACTCTCAGCCTTACTTCCAGGGAAGTACATTTTTATGCAAACACAAGTGCAGAAAGAAAACCTATGCCTAGTTGCGCACATGGATACCATAAAATACAGTGGACTTATGAAGTTTCATAAGGCAAATCTTATGATTATTTATAAATTTGTTCGTTACTAAATTAAAGCAACTGCTAACACAGTTAATTTTAGAATTGAGTATAAAAAGTTGCATAAAAAGTCCTTTTTGGAATTCCATTAATTGTTCTTATTCATATTGACTAGTTTTATGTGTAAAAGTTTTGAGCCATTCATTTTGATCGTTTTTTTTTAATTCCTTTATTATCGAGATCGTTTGATTGTCTTAAGGCATATGAAACTTGAAAAGTAACTAAACATATGCGATATATGCGGAAATTCGAACCAATTATTCCCCGTTCGTCTCAGATATTTCAAGAAATACTTAAGCCGAGAGTCACATCATATTAGGAATTATGGTGGTGGTTTGAAAGTACAAGCAATAGTCGTTTTTGTAAAATTAATTCCGTTATTCTATTTTTGAAAGTTCTAGTTAGTCGCAGTACAATGCGCCACTTAGTTATATGAGTCATTCTCTGATTTACTTTGATAGTAAATATAATTTAGGAACCTACAGCCGAGGGGCGAATCATTACATATATAACTGAATCCAAAAAGTGTAAAAAAAAAAAAGTGTACAAATGCGTTCCCAAATAAACAAGTATTTTAAAGGTATTATACCATTTATCGTTTCATAATTATTCAAGTTATCTTCCAACAATTATAAACTGAAGGTAAAGTATATCATATCGATGATATATGTTACGGTAAATCAAGATCTTACCATAACACTAATAGGTTGTTAAGTATCGTTACCATACAAAAAATGACTTTTTCTCGAACAAAATTTCCGGTGTATTATACAGTAAATAATTTGTGAATAATATTTTTTTCTACAGTTTTACTTTAGGTGGTATCGTTCAATTATGGTTATATCATAAAATATTTTTTGAATTGTTTTGATTTGAGGTTTCATCAATTGACAATCAAAGGTATATTATTAAAGTCAACAATACTGTTCACAAGTAGATTAAAATCAGTTAGAAAGTAAAATCTACTTAATTAAATTGCAACATATCCTTCAAGTAGACTGATAAAACCGCTCCCTTACACATACATATTATAATGATCAGTATTTTAACATGAGTCATACATTTTGTGATAATAAACTAAAAATTACATATTGTTACAACAGCTTCCTGTTTTTTTGTTTACTGTGACCATAATACATATCTTTCCTTTGTTATATCATACAATTAATGAGCATGGGATATACTATACGGCACTGTTAATTTCTTGTTTATGAAATCATTATCATATATAGAATTCGCTATTTATGGTTGTTTAAAGTTTGAATGGTTCCTTACATTACGCCAGCATTATACACGGATGATACGTATAATGGTGATTACAACATGAATGGAAAATGTATAATAATGATCATGCAGCCAATGGTAATTTTCTATTCGGGTTGGAAAGTACACCAGCGCATTTAATGTGCTAAAAAATGCACAAATAAATAAAATGTGCAATAAATGCGTACTAAAGTGCGTCAATTCGTTGAAAACTTCTTAATACATGAGGCTGAATCGAAAATGCATAAGTAATTCGCCCCTCGCCTACAGCCACCAAACATGATTTGAATGGTAACGAATAACATATTCTATTCATTATGTTGACTATTTGTTACTGAAGTTTGTTTGAAATCACATTACAGCAACGTTTGACCCATAATACTTGCGGACTGTAGATTTTATCATAAACCAAACTCAAATTTATAAACGTTTACAAGACATATGTTAATTCAATTTAAAAAATATATAAAATTTATTTTAACGATAAGTACAACGTGCCCATATCACCCCACATTCTTTTTATTTACATGTGCTACGTGACGGATTGCAAGTGTATGAGAAACAGATGATGTTATTCTTCACCGATTTGATACCAACACTATCCATCTGTGCATGCGTGTCGGTGCATTCAGTCACTCCGCCATATGAATAGATTTTCAAACCAAATACAAGTTATTTCAAAAGAAATTGAAATAAAAGTATGACACAAATTTAATTCAAATATTTTATCTTGGTGAAGTTACGCCGTTCTCAAAATTGACATAACAAGCATATTAATCAAAACAACAAAACAGGAATTTATGCATATCATTCCGAGTAATAACAAATTCTTGTTAGTAGTTGTGAGTTGAACAGTTCGCTATTTACTTGAAGCTCACTTTGTTTTGTTCGGGATGTTCATTATATAAAGTATATAAAATATAGGAACGGCAAAGGGGAATTTCAATAACATGGACTTTTGCTGAAGTTGACTTGACAAAAGAATTTTCAAGAATAGATTAGGTCTAAGATCAAGATAATATTCATCCGGTAGTAAAAGAAAGGCCATTTAACATAACAACACTGATAGTCAAACATTGATAGCAATGTGTGAAAATTTGAATATTGTTGGTCGCCAAAGACGTCATTTGTTATCATCTTATGTTTATTGGAAAAATAGATATTTTCAAAGACCCTAATTGATAAAATAAATGTTCGTACAACATGTCATCAGGATTTGCTTAAAAAGTTATCAAATCTAAGGAGGCTGCAGCTTTTCTTCGTTTGCCAGATAAATGCTAAAGGAGTGCATTGTATCCATTGACGTAGGTACCTGTAAGTGTGCATACAAGTAGTTGGCGAATGGAAGAGAGTGCGAGAAAAACATACTCGCTTCATATAGTGATGATGTTGGCTTATCTTCTTCAATCCTTCATTTCTGAGGTTCTATGTAATCACGTAGGCCGCGCACTGCTAGACAGAGTCTGACCAATAATGCATATCAATATTAGATATTCATAGTTACTTGAAATTTCATATTCATTCAAAACAATTTAAATTGGTTCACCTCTGTGCAACCTATCATTGCCGTGGGAGAGCGATAGAGTTCAAGGATCTAATGCGATATGTAGTAAGAAATGGAGCAATCTGCATTACCAGTTCAGATTAGGATCGAAATAGATTAGTTGTTTTCGTATCTAATAATGGATTTTTATCCTATATATATTTATTTATTTCTGGTCTTCTAATTTAAATTATCGCACAGAAAGTTGTTGCTATGCAATTTTGAAAACGGTCTTTGGCACATACAAATCGAACTGCACAGACAATTCATTAAAACGAAGGCAGCAAATTTTGAATGGCTTCCCAGGTTACCAATAAGCGTTAGCATATGCAGTAAATCAACCCTAAATCTGGATTTCAGATGCTACAAGCATTATATTAGCATTATATCAGCATCTTTAATGCTATCTGTTGTAAAGCTGCATTTCAAATGCTATTTAAATGCTTGTAGCCTGTAATTAGCATTTCGAATGCAAAGTAACATTAATGAAGCATTATCATAGCATTGCAGTAAAGCAGCCGTATATTGGGCCAAAAGTGGCATTTATGTTCCATTTAAGTCGACTTAAATGCTCGATAGGCTGCCTTAAAGACACTTTGGAACTGCTTATTGGTTACCTGGGTTGGTTTGTCCGAAAATGGTTCGATGCAAGGAACGTCGAAGGAAATCTGCACGCCAGGTTGATCTAGGAGGAACGTTGATTTGACTTTTGCTCAGCAGCACAGAACTGTCTACATTGTTGTTGAAAACACAAAAAGCCGCTGCAGTAACACTCTCCTGTTGGTCAAAAAAGGTAATCGTTTTTTTTTCAATTCATTTATTTGTAAGGCTCAGACATGTGTAACACTTTGCGGAACCGATGATCAACATTGTTATTTACAGTGCATTGCTTTTTGATGTAAGTAAGTGAGGTGCTAATTATTCGTGGCTGGCTCGAGGTTAATGGGTCAAATTATCGTTTGGAAGGTGCTAGGCGGTAACTTATTTAAGGTGATATTTGCTACTCATGGTTGCGACATCTACTAGATCCTCGATTCCTTTTCAGGAACTGACCACAAATTGCTGGGCAGGTACAAGTAGCACGGAAACAAAAGGATAACTGAGGCGCAATGGCAGGGAATTTACTACGAAAATGAAAACAATTTGCGCAATATTCCGCCTTTGGTGAAATGTCTGTAGTCCCAGCAATCTGCATCTATCTTCGTATCGTGGAAGGGTCAACGGGTCACACCACGGTAGGCGACGCAGGGCATATCTCACGAATCTTCTTTGAATTGCTTCGATCCAAGCTGTCCATGTTGCCTGGTATGGGCACACACAACACAACAACAGAGTTGGAATCCAAAATCGATCGCACCAGAGCACAGTAGAAAAAAACAAGGCAGAGAGGATCTTTAAATTAACTTTTTTTTTTAATTGAGCCCAGCTGCCGATTCGCTTTGCTGATAATATCGTCGTAATGGAATCGATAGGTTAGTGCCGAATCCTGAGTGACGCCAAGATCACAAACTTGATAAACATGTTCGAGAGGCTGGCCGTTCATTGCATGATTGTGCGTGATCGGATTAAGCGTGCGATGGAACTAAATGAGGTTGCATTTGTGGATGCTTAACGTCAGCATGTTTCGGGTGCACCAATCAGCAAACCGATCCAACAACAGTTGCAGCGCATAGCAGTCCTGGATAATTTTGATCACCATGTAGATTTTGACGTCATCAGCGTAAAACACACGGCAATCAGATGGTAGTACGGTAGAAAACTCGTTGAACAGTGAGAATAACAAAGGGCCAAAATTGCTCCCTTGTGGTACGCCGGATGAATTTGAGAATGCTTCCGAAGACTCAAATCCTATTTTAACGGTGAGCCTACGGTTTTTAAGGTGTGATTCAAACCAGCTGACAAGGTCCGCAGAGATACCAATTCTTCGTAGGCGTTTAAGTAGTATCCCATGGTCAACTCGATCAAAAGCAGATTTGAAATCAATGTAGGCAGTGTCGATCTGTGCACCAGCATCAATGTATGCAAAACGAAGCGAATTGTATGAGAGTTGTCGAAGTTGATCTCTTGGGAAAGAAACCATGCTGATCCGTAGATATGTAATTCTTTCACGAGTCGAAAAGTACCGCGTTCAATATTATTTCAAAAACCTTTGAACAAGCACACAACGAAGTTATGCCTCTGAAATTCTCGATATTCTATCGATCTCCTCTTTTAAACACAAGGAACATGGCTGACGTCTTCCAACTTCCAGGAAGTACATGCTGCCGTAATGAAATGTTGAAAAGTTTCACGAGAGGGGAAATCAACTCTCCGCTGCATTTGTTTAGGATGCATGATGGTATGCCATCAGGATAGGATTTGCAGAGTCTTATTTATTGCAGCGTTTACTTGATGGGTCGTGATTTCAAAGCTATTAAGTAAGCACACGTCCCTATGTGTGTCTCTACAAGCGTCTGCAATTTGATGTATAGACGAAGGAGAATCACAAAAAGCACGTCTGAAGTGAGTTGCAAATAAATTGCTATCGACGAGGTTAATTCTGTAGAGATGTGCGTCTAGCGCGTAGTGGTTTATCATAAGTCTTGACATCACACGAATGAAACCCGGACTTACATCCAGACCTTTGAACCAAAAATCTCGCCTTCTTGATCGCCCACCTTTAGTGGAGAGTTATTAGTTATTCTCATTGTCTGGAATTGAGCAATGTGACGGGACTCATACGAAGGTAATCCCAAATGATCTTTCGACCAAGGCACACATATTCTTTTTCTTAGCGTTTCAAGCTTATTGCTTTCGGAATTCGCTTATTGCATGCTCTCAACTTAGTGTTCTAAATGCACTTCCACAGTTATTAATTAGGAGCTTTCGATGCCAGGTACCAATTTTGCATTAGTATGATTATGTGGCATACCCTATGCCCAGGGAGTCGAGAAATTTTTCTTAACCTCCAGCATGGTGTTGCTTTGTAGCTGCGTCTTAACCAACCGAGTTAAGCGAGGACCCAACGCACACATCTGCTCCCTCGTTTTTGAATGAAAGTAAGATGAGTGCCTCACTGTTTTCATCGACCGGAAGGCCTCACTGAGCCTATCCGAGATGATGAAATGATTGTCTATGGGCATGTCGGAAATTATCCCCAATGCGAAATTGATTGCTGCCAATTCAGCAACATATACGGAACAAGGTCACTGAAGTTTCCGGAGAACAGATGACTATTCATTGTAGACACCAGTGGATTCATCAATGCCCCAGTGTTGAAAATTCTGACATGTTGATACTTTTCAATAAAAATATGGGGAATTAAAATCGGTCGAAGTTGATCGGGAACTCCTTGAATAGCCTTTTTATGGAGAGATCATAACCATTAACGGAACTGTGATAAGAGAAGCATACACTAGGAGAATTATAGCGTGCAGACTTGTATTGGATAGTCAATATAGATTCCTAAGAGTCTAGTCTGGGTACTCAAATGTTTGAACCAAAAAATAGCAAAAAAAACGATGGATTATCGCTAAATGTTGCATTTACTCCCAAGGGATATCCTCGGGCCCTTTCTTGGTGATGGCTGGAGCGGCGGGCGATTCCAATCTGGCGCCAACCACGATAAGATCGTCGAGAAAATTAATCGCGAATTCGTAAAGTTTTGTGGATATGAAGATAAATAATGTGAGCTTTAACATATCCTGGTTAAGACACTTTCGGTTACGTATTTTGAACTAAATGTGGACAATGAAGAATTATGTGAAACCAACGTATTCGACAAAGGAAAATCGACCAGCATCAACAAGATAACACTCTACCAAGCGTGGAACTACTCGTCGAAGATCAAGTCTGTGGAATTATCGAAATCCAGAAATGTGATAGAGATGATCGAAAAGCTTCTAGATCCTGGTTCCGGGTTCTCTGATCAGCAATTCCTGTTGGAAATCGAAAGTTTCATTAACGAGGAGCGAGTGATCCAATGCGTCGGTTCACTGCGATTATAATAATCATCCACCATTGTTGGCAAGCCCCTAGCTGCCAGCGCACCTGATGTTCTACCCGTTCTACCGACATTGTACCACACATACGTACAACAGTAGACAGGAAAGAGATATTGACAGGTAACATGAACGACTACGAACGGGTGAGTGAAAACAAAAACAAAGACAAAGTTTGAGAAGTAAATTTACTAGCGACAAACAAGTTAGTATTAAAATAATATAATTACCCTAATGTCACGCGTACAACACAACATAATCTACAGCTAGACTTAGTACTAGGTAAATAATATCTAATAAAGTTTGATTAATGAATTGTACACCTTTAATTAGAATCAATTATTATCAATTATTCCTATATCTAGCACTGTTGTACTATCAAACCAGGACAAAGCCTAACCTAGCTAAACTGCTGAAACCGCACAATCACGATACGACATCGAAACATATGATCCGGATAGATAGGGGACTAAACGTAAGCTAAACTCAGACATATACAAGACACAGTTTATATTAAATTATTATGGCTAAACATAAATTTAAATAATTTATTGTTTTCACATGAAATAATTTAATAATAATAGGTGGGTGTTGGCCAAATTTGGATTTTTCAGATATAATCCGATATAGGTTATAGAGTATTTTTCAAACATCTAGTAACCTTAAAGGGCGATACGGTCAAAATTTGGTCAATATCAACTTGACGTATTTCTTTCAATTTTGAATTTAAAAAACCTGAACACCCCTCATTTTGAAGGTGTGTGTGTAGAATGTTGCTCCTATTTTGATTTTGGAATTCACTCTTCAGTTGTCAAAATGCCGCCCAAGCAAGAAGAGCAGCGTATCAAAATTTTGCTCGCGCATCGCGAAAATCCGAGCTACTCGCACGCAAAGTTGGCAAAATCGCTAAAAGTTGCCAAATCAACCGTTACAAATGTAATTAAAGTGTTTGGGGAACGTTTGTCGACAGCCAGGAAGTCTGGATCGGGGGGAAATCGAAAACCGGAAGCCGCTGAGACGACAAAGAGAGTTGCCGGTAGTTTCAAGCGAAACCCTAACCTATCTCTCCGAGATGCCGCAAATAAGCTGGGTGTATCGTCTACAACCGTGCATCGAGCCAAAAAACGAGCCGGAGTATCGACTTACAAGAAGGTAGTGACTCCAAATCGCGATGATAAACAAAATACGACGGCCAAAGCGCGATCCCGGAGGCTGTACACGACGATGCTGACGAAGTTTGACTGCGTGGTAATGGACGACGAAACCTACGTCAAAGCCGACTACAAGCAGCTTCCGGGACAGGAGTTTTATACGGCAAAAGGAAGGGGAAAGGTAGCAGATATTTTCAAGCACACGAAACTGTCAAAGTTCGCAAAGAAATATATGGTTTGGCAAGCCATCTGTACCTGTGGCTTGAAAAGCAGCATTTTCATAGCTTCCGGGACTGTCAACCAAGAAATTTACGTGAAAGAGTGTTTGAATAAACGTCTGCTGCCTTTCCTGAAGAAACACGGTTGTTCCGTACTGTTTTGGCTGGATTTGGCATCTTGCCATTACGGTAAAAAGGCCAAGGAGTGGTACGCCGCCAACAACGTGCAGGTGGTTCCCAAGGACAAGAACCCTCCCAACACGCCAGAGCTCCGCCCAATTGAGAAATACTGGGCTATTGTCAAGCGGAACCTAAAGAAGACCAAAAAAGCTGCTAATGACGAGCAGCAGTTTAAGGCAAACTGGCTTTCTGTGGCGAAGAAGGTGGACAAGGTGGCTGTACAAAATCTGATGGCAGGGGTCAAGCGTAAGGCCCGGCAATTCGGATTTGGAAAAGCGGAAGCCTAACTGAATATTTTTCCTGAATTTTATACTAATACAACTTGAAAAAGAAATTTAATTTGATTTTTTAAATAAACGATTTCACCGATTTACACGCGTTTTCCCTTGACCAAATTTTGACCGTATCACCCTTTACGTCCGTGCTCCATCACAATATTTTCTATTGTGATGTGTCCAACTCAATGGGTAAATTTAACTGAAGGTGAATTTGAAAGAAGGGGAACTTGGAGTAGAGCACACGTACCCACTGGTTGACACTAAATATTGGCCAACGTTTTTTGCACATCTTAAGTGCGTTTGTTAAGCGACACGAATGTCCAAATTCAAAGTTCGGATGCCCTGCTGCATTAGTGCCCGGACTTTTTGTTCATTTTTTGGACACTTTTCATATCACAAACTAGCATGCAGTTATAAGCTTGTAAATTTATAATCGTATATTGACGTTACATTTGGGAGGGTTGATTCATCGATTTCTTTTACAATTTTTACATGCTGTAACATTCCGCCCACTTGCATGTTAGGCGGTGGGAATTTCTTTCTTGATGTCGAATCGGTGGATTGTGAATTTACAGTTAGGTTATTGAGAGTAGCTGAGCCGAAGAGATAGATAGAAATGAGCTTTCAGAAGATTTGTTTATAGATCAAATCAATAATTAACCTTCAAACATTATATGTAATCACCAACAATAAAAGGTGACAGCAATGGTATGGACCATTGAAACTTCAGGATTAAGGGGCTATTATGTAGAACAGCCGACTGAGTTCATCAGCTAATGCTCGAATAGGCTTCAGCTCAATAAACAACTGGCTACCGTTTTACGCATAACTGTCCCATGTTCTATGGGATTCCCTATATACATGGGACAGTTATGCTTATAACGGCAAAGTCATTTGTTCAATGATTTTTTTTTCACTATTCTCATTCGATGCTCACTTCAGCCAATAGTGTCCAGCACATAGTTACAATCAACCATCGATAGCCCGCAGCAACAAATCTTAGTGTATTTGCAGAGCAATGACTTAGCTCTTCAACCATCCGGGGGAGTGCAAGGATTCTACTTATATCTTTGTCCCTAATTCTGTTTTTTTAAGGCAACAAATAATTTAATTCAACCATATTTTGAAAGCAGTATCTAATATCCTGTTTTATTTTGTCTATTTTGTTTTGTTTGATTTTTCGATATGTTTGCCACTTTTCAGTTACAATTCAAGGAAACTCCTTCTCTCTCAATTTTCCCTATCAATCTCCATCTATCCTTAACCATCTAGGTGCAGATCGGCGGGTAGTTGTCTGCCATGATAGGGCTAATCGATTGTACGACATTTCCCGGAAACCCATTTCCCGGAAAACTATTTCCCAGAAGACCATTTGCCGGAAGAGGCCTTTTCCCGGAAAACCATTTCGCGTAATGAAACATTTCCCGGAAACCTCACATACCGGAATGTACCATTTCCCGGAATTTATTTTTCACGACCAAATATGTTCATTTTTTCGACTTTTTTTGTTTTGTTTTTATTTGCCCAGACAAGAAATATTCCGTTTTTGTTTTTCTTTTAAATCCACAATTGTATTTCCATATCCTATTCATCAACTTTTGCTACGTGAAATTAAAAATCCTTTTTTTTTTATTTCATTTCTTTTTCGCCATTCTTAATAATATCGTTGATTATGAGAAACAGATAATGTATACTGGCGCACTATTTGTACAAAAATACATATTCTGAAACTGGGAAAGGGGCTTATATTAAACTATTAGAGGAAAGGCTTGTAAGATGGAACAGCGCCACTTTTGACATTCATAGTGACAACACAATCGCGCTGACAAGTGTTAACCTCATTACTATTCTTCAATTTTCATTTGCTTTTGGAGTGAATACACTCATTCGATCTAGCTCTTCTAGGTTTCATTGTTCGAAAGTGGTGGAATAATTAAAATAGCAATTATTTCTTGCGCTTAGTAAGTGGTGGAAATTTCCCATCGATATCAAAAGGTTAACATTCGTGTTGGCTAGCATTTTTGGTGTATTTTTATGATCCAAAGGCATTTCCAAACAAATCGTAAAGTGAAACAATTTTTTGATGATGTAGAAGGAGATGTTCGCTCATCACCATGAGGCAGTGAACAACAATGTTTTTGGCTAGAATGAAAGATATGAAGAGAAAGTTTTGATAGTTCCGCTAGTGTGCGGCAGGCTTGGAGACATAGCAGATGTTTTAGGAAAATTGAGCGAAAAGGGCATGTGTACAGTGGTACTCGAACCAACGACATTTTTGCCTAACATCCCACTGCGGGGTAGGTTAAAGCACGGACTAAGTCCGCCACTTCAACAGGCAAAAATGTCCGGTTGGAAGACGCTCATGTACCACTGTGGCTTGTATAGTTATTCTAGCGATCTATTGTGTGCACTCTGTTTACTGATGCGCACATGGGAGAGGAACTCTCTCCTTTTTTGGGTTTGTTTTGATTCGCACCGACTGACGATCACTAAAGAATTTTTTGATGTTTTGTGTTTATGGCGTCATGTTTGTAAGTGTAGGGTTCGCGGGGATGGACTTTCGGGTTGCAGATTGCGGATAATCAATAATTAAACTCACTTGCTCTCCGATTGAACAACGCACCACTTTTATTTGCTTCCTTACACGCTTTACAATCGTTTTCCAAACTCCCCCTACCAACCGCTTTCTCTCGATCTCCCCCTAATTCTCCCTCGTCTCTCTCTCTCTCTCTCTCTCTCTCTCTCTCTCTCTCTCTCTCTCTCTCTCTTTCTCTCTCTTTCTGCATATACTCTTTTATAACAATATATCTGTCTGTCCTATGCCATGGGCGTACCTAGGTGTATTGATAGTAAACCCTACATCCCTTGTCTTGTCCAAAAAATATCAAATCACCGCATCGAGAACAATTTGATTATTCCCTTAATTTTTCTGGAAGTTTTCTTGTTCGGATGGGACGCTTCGATGTTCCTCCTTTATCCTTATCCGCATCCATAACTTCATCGGGTTCCTCGTTCCGTGGTAAATGCGGTATTTTATCATCATCCATGGCGTCCGAACTTTCAGGTGGTACAGCCTCCGCAACGTCACTGGTTGTTGAAGGCCACTTCCTCAAATGAGTTACAGAGCGACGGTACATCACTCCCTCTTTATTGACTACGATGGTGTCGTTTCCGTTCTTCTTTATGACGGTAAATTTCTCCAGGCGAAACTTCGGTTCCAGTTTGCCAGTCTCATAGTTCCTTAGCATCACGGAATCGCCAACACTGATTTCCGATAGTTTTGCGTGTCTTCTCCCATCAGCATAAATCTTCCCTTGAAGCTTTTTAACCGCATCCTTCTCTCGCACATTCTCATATCAATTGCAATTTGCATCCGTTCTAAAACTTGGCATTAAATCCTTTACTGGTCTTCCAGTCATTAGTTCCATAGGCGCTTTATCGGTAATCGAATGAGGACTTGTGTTGTACATGTATACATAATCCTTTATCGCTTTACGCCAATCATTGTTTGTAGCCTTTGCAATTCGGAGAGCTCTAAGGATCCCCTGGTTTTGTCTCTCAACTAAACCGTTCATTTGCGGCCAATAGGGGATGGTTCGAATCAACCTGCCAAATAATGCCAAAACCAAATAATCTGCAAATTCTTCCCCCGAAAAAGGTGGTCCATTGTCGCTTCTGATTGTTTCAGGATACGTCTGATCATTGAAGATATTTTCCAAGGCCTCTATAGTTTTTCCGGCGGTCGTACCTTTCATTTCCACAACCTTAAGGTACCTACTAAAATAATCTACAAGAACCAGGAACGTTGCATACTCCTTCGCTGAGAAAAAATCTATGGCAAGCTCTTGCCACGCTCTATCTGGAATTTCCTTTCGCAGCATTGGCTCTGGTGGATGTTGTCTACTGACTGCTGCACAACCTGCACACTCTTGAACCATGTTGCCGACATCGTTATCCATATACGGCCACCAGACTCTCTCTCTTAAGCGCCTGCGCATCGAAACAACCCCAGGATGTCCTCTGTGCTCGATTTCCAATGCCTTTCGCCGCAATGTAGTTGGTAGTACAATTCTTTCATCACGGACAACAATGCCTTCTCGAACGCCAAGCTCTTTGTCAAATGCTTGGTAACGAACCAAATCGTGAGGCCACTTCCCAGATTCAAGGGACCTAATAACCGACTGAAGAATCGTATCGTTCCTTGTCTCAGTTCTGATCTCGTCCAAAGTAATCGCTAATGGTCCAGCTCCTACTGCTAACAGAAAATGCTCCGAATCCTCATCAAAAGCTGTATCCGATTGTTCACACAGTCTGGAAAGAACATCCGAGATGTTGCTGAATCCTGGAATGTGTTTAATTTCAAAATCATATGGTTGTAGCCGCAAGGCCCAACCTTCTGCTCTTGAACATGCTCTTCTTCCGTCTCGGTATTTCCCACCATAGATATATTCCAACGTCTTGTGATCCGAGTAAATAGTAAACCGAAGGCCAAACAAATAGAGATATAACTTCTCCACTGCCCACACAACTGCTAAGGCTTCTCTTTGTGTTTGTGGGTAAACTCGCTCGGTAGCAGTCAATCCTTTCGATGCAAATGATATGATTCTTGGAACATCTGATTTATCCCTTTGGACCAGTACTGCTCCAAGCCCAACCGATGAAGCATCGACGTAGAGCTCCGTAACATCCTTAGGGTCATAAAATCCTAGCCTACGCACGTTTGAAGACAGCTCAGTTCTTAGATCGTCGAATGCGTGCTGCTGGCGTTTGCCAAACATCGTGACATCGCCACGTACAAATTCCCGCAACGGTTCGGATCGTGTGGACAGGTTCGGGATAAAATGAGCAACAAAATTAACGAGTCCCAAAAAACTCCTAACTTCTTCTTTCGTTTCAGGTTGACGAAAATTTCTGATTGCAGCGACTTTTTCATCTGAAGGGCTAATACCTGTAGAGCTAACTTTAAATCCCAGAATATCTAACTGCTGAACACCTATGACACACTTGCTTTCGTTCAATTTCGCATTGTTCTTTTTCAGTACTGACAATACTTCCTGCAATCTAGCATCATGTTCTACCTTATTTCTACCCGATACAACAATATCGTCGATATAAATTATGACACCTTCGATCCCTGACAACATTTCCGTTATTATTCGCTGGAAAATTTCAGGCGCGCAATTTATCCCGAACATAAGCCTTTTGAATTGCATCAAACCTCTGCTCGACATAAACGTGGTGATTCCTCGCGATTCCGGATGTAGCTTCACCATACAAACTCTACATTAACACATATTGTTAATGTTTGCCATATTGTCATTGAAAGGTTTTTTATTGTCTGCACTCGGTCTGGATTATAAACCAACTATATGGCATAGAGTTCCGCAAAAATTTTGTTCGTGAAAATTGCCATTTTTTTATGGTAACCTAACTTAACCGCCTATTCAACATATTGTTATTTGGCCTTTTACCATCTGACATATTGTTAAAACTATATAGGAGATTGTTAGTTTATAGTTGTCAACTATAAGGGTAAATGTCGTAACAATAACGGAAACGGTCGATAACAATAAGGGAAACGGTCCAGGAATGGTTTGTGATTATGCGGGTTGTACGTTATAAATGTTAACAAAAAACGCTAACAACGACGAAGTCATGCACAAAGCTGTAACATTTTACGCTGTGGAAGTGTTAGCAACTTTTGTAAACAAAACGAACACCGTTGCCAAACCGTCGGATTGAATTTCCGCATATCTCTGTACTCTGAGGATCACTAGTTTTTTCCAGCTGCTGCTCTGAAAAATTATCGTTCGTCCAGCAGTCATCAAACCGGTATTGGTATGCTTCAAACGAATTGGAAAAGTTGGTCATCCTCACAAAGCAACCACCGGCCCTTTTCCATCATTTCGAGATCTCACCATCACATTTCAAAACGTGCATTTAAGCTTTTCGCGAAAACAAAAAAATACATCGATCGAACTTCCTACATTTGACAAACATATACACTACAAACCTGCACAAAAGGTCAAAATTTTAGGTTTATCATACCATGTAAATCCTTCTTTGCATACTAGTCACAAACTTCGGCAAGCAAGTCGCCATTTTCTTTTGAATGTTCGGATCCTGTTCACAGTTTCGAGTAAAGAAAAAATGTAAATTGCGACTAACCTTTGTTGATCCTACCGACTGCGCCAATTTGTAGGGTTCGCGGGGATGGACTTTCGGGTTGCAGATTGCGGATAATCAATAATTAAACTCACTTGCTCTCCGATTGAACAACGCACCACTTTTATTTGCTTCCTTACACGCTTTACAATCGTTTTCCAAACTCCCCCTACCAACCGCTTTCTCTCGATCTCCCCCTAATTCTCCCTCGTCTCTCTCTCTCTCTCTCTCTCTCTTTCGCTCTCTTTCTGCATATACTCTTTTATAACAATATATCTGTCTGTCCTACACTGATGGATAAAACCTTTTGAAATACATAATGTATGCCTTATGAAACATCACAAACTGACTTATTTTCCACTTCATAAGGTTACAACAAATTTCAAAAGGACTCGTATGAAATCTTACATATTCAAAACAATGTTTATACGTTTATCGTAATAGTTGCATAAAAGCACCTTATGATTTTCATAATCGTCACATGGGATGTAAAAACATAGGACAATTTTATTAAACAATGAACATGGCGCAACCAACAATCAATATGCAACTAGCGATTTGAAATTGGTTCACTGTTGTAGAACCCCTTGGTCCGAATTACACCTTGAAGCCAGCACCTTGTTATACATATTTGCGCCTTTGTTTTGATTTGCTGTGTTATTTTGACAGAGTATTTGAGAGTGTGTTCATGTGAGTTCATTATAAGGGGTGCATTATTGAGCTTGGGACCGAGCTTGGGACGATGTTCTAGTACTGACTGAGCCAAGAAAAAAATCGTTTTTGTATGGGACCTACTGGTCTTAGAGTTAGTCTATGGCGCAACTAAGAGACATTATTTTAAGAATTAACGGACACAAACGAATGCGAGGTAATACTATTCTCACTTATTTTAAACTAAATTGATTATTTGAAATCAGATGTAGCCGTTGCATGTGTATCCATCCTTAACACAATTCGAATGATTTTATCTACTCAAATCACTCATTTTAGTTACCACGGCAACTTATAGAACAATAAGGCGACTATAAGAAGATAATGCACCTGCTGATCGTCGGAATCTATAGCAACAAAATCGTATGGCTTTCTTGCGTATGGCAGGAAGCTTTGCATCATTAATGCAGCACGGTTTGACAAGCAACGGCAGCGATGAAGAGGCGAAACGGGCGGAGGTTCGACGTAATCTTGGTTGAAATATATTTATTCCTAGAATGATAGCGAGGTACTTTTTGAATTGCAAATAAAGACGGTTGAATCTTCATTTCTTCATTTATTGTGATAAAAGCAAGGAATAACCTCTGAAAATAATGAATATCGAAGCGAAGAACTTTGAAAGACAAACATTACATAACAAACGCACGTGTTTTTTCATCATATTCCACAACAATGTGTTTCATAAGGCTGTGTATTGAAAATCATATGATAGTTGTATTAAAAAGAATGCAGATAACAAACAACATGTTTCATAAGGTAAAAGTATGAAATTCAAACTGATTCCTTGTGGCTAAATTTCATAAGGTTTTTTAATGAACTTCGTTAGTTTTTTTTCGCCAGTGTATGCCATGGGCGTACCTAGGTGTATTGATAGTAAACCCTACAGTAAGATGGAACACTGTTGAGCTTATACGATTGAACACATTTTTTTTCGTTTTAAAACATTTGAATGACATTTTTCATGTTTAAAAATGCCATGGAATCAATAATAAATTTAAATATAACAATACATTTTTTTAAATTGCAATTTTCGATGAATTTCGAAAATCCATAATTTTTTTTTTGATGACTATAAATAATCAGTTTCGTGGGCAAACTTGGAGTTCTTTAGTTCTTCTTTCGAAAAAACCTCGAAAAAATAAAAATTATACATGTTACGAGCAAAAAACGAATCGTGTTCCATCTTACAAGCCATTTTTTGAAATTGCAATTTTGGATGGATTTTGAAAATAGGCCATAACTTTTTTTTGATGACTATAAATAATCAGTCTTTTAAGCAAAATTGGAGCCTATTAGTTCTTCTTTCGAAACATGTCTTTGGATTTGCGAAAAAACAAAAATTGTACATGTTACGAGCAAAAAACGGATCGTGTTCCATCTTACAAGCCTTTCCTATAATAAATATGTATGAAACTAAAACAGAGAAATGTTGTATCTTATTAATCTTCAAACAAAGGTTTAATTATGATGCAATATCAATGCGATTCCTTTTATGTGGTCCATCAGAGAAACTCCTCTGTTTCGGATTGCTCGTTTCAGACGTTCGTTTTTAATTGTCATTTTCTCAGACATTCTTCGCGTTACTGTGTCCATTTGCAAATATCTCAAATAATCTGCCGATGTCGTCTGCTCTTCTTGCTGAAAGGCTTGCAGAACTGCATAAAAGTTGAAATTTGTTGTTCCTTTAAAAAACCTGTTGAATTTGTTGTGCCAACCTTGTACACAACTGGAGGTACGTGGCACATCGTTCAATGTATTTTTATACATAGACCAGAAGGCTGGTGGATATCGAGGCATACATCTTGACCGATCAGTAGGTATCAAACACTAAAGTGGAAATGAACGCAAGCAAAGCATCACCCGAAGCTCCTAATGTTTGAATATCTAGATAAATTGTTACTCATTGTTTCAATTGTCATAGTTAGCGTTTCTTTGTATCGTTGCTGAATGAAATCAAACAAAGGCCTTTAAAGGGGGCGAATCAAATTCATTTCTTTTGAATGACACAGAGTTTCTTTTTAAATTATTTTGAAAATATAATGTATTTAAAAAATAATAGAGTAGCTGTGCAATCGCTGTTGTAACAAAAATTTAATTCAATAACAAATTATACGCTTCCGAAAGGACAAAATGTTAATATGAATTGTATATTAAACTGATGATTGGTATTCATCAGATGTTTTCCCTTCTTTCAAGCATGAGCTGTTCTTTCGGAATAATATGCTTAAATAATTACCAATATTCTACGATTTCAATTGTTTTGGTTTTTATATTTCGCAGAAATATCGAGATGACAAATTAGCGAGATAGGGTATTGATTGAAATTGAAATATTAGGATAGAGAAAAAAAATCACAATCGTGGTGCAAAAAAAAAATCCGGGAAATGGGTTTGCGGAAATGGTATATTCCGGGGAAATTTTTTCCGAGAAATGATGTTTTTGCGGAAAATAGTCTTCTGGGAAACGGTTTTCCGGGAAATGTCATACAATCGGGCTAATCAATAACAATAACAACTTTTATTTCTTTCCAGCAGAAACGTTTGGGTATGATGAAGTATTGCGTTTGGAAGTTTAAGGGAAATGCTTGAGAGAGAATTTATTGTTGGCCAATGCAGGGCATCTTCTACGTTTTCATTTGGTAGGAATAAATATTTAATAAGATGGGTTTATGGAATGTTTCTAAAACTCAAAATCCAAACCGTATAAATGTGGACTTGTTAATCGGTCCATGAAATGTTTCTAATGTTTATAATATATTGAAGAATTCAGTTTGGAGTTTTAAAATTATGATGGCCAATTGAGCGCAATACAAATTACTACCAACTAGCCGTTTTACACACGGATTTTTCAAAACTTTTTATGTAATAAGTACTTTAGTTAGGCAAAAGATGAATTAATGTACCAGAAACTGGACGGACACTTGTGCCTACCCAGTAGAGGACCCGGATACGACCACCCATGTGAGTCTAGAGTATCGCACGAGCTGACGAGTGCAACGGGAAGGACTATAGGTGTATAGACCTGGGGGTGAGTCCCCAGATACGCAATCTTAGCAGGAAAGCACAAACTATACACTGAACAATTACAATTACAATTCACATGAAATAATTTAATAATAATAATTAACGATGTATGTACAATTTTGCTTCCCATCAGGATAATTATAATCTACCGTCAAACAACCAATTCTGTGTTTTAATATGGTGATTATAAATATGGAACTAACCCCTGCAATACCGTTGATTCGAAAACCAACAACCATGAACACACCAATATCAACACCGCTGCTCCCTCTGAATTTCCTGCAATGGAATGGCACAGGAGCTGCCTCGCGGTCAGCAAGTACGGATCAGGATATTGACCATTAGCAACGATTTTTTTTTAAATATGAGACGTACCAGAAGGTTGAGGACCATGTTAACCCGCCAAGGGAATAAGAGGATTAAGTAAAACTACTACCTGAACTTGTCTTTGTATAACACTTTATTACACAGGTTTTGTTAATGCCAATAAATAGATTAAATTTTTATGCATAATTTGGAAACTAAAACAAAACAGGTAGAAACATAATATTCATATTCTATATAGACTGGATAAGCATCATAAGCTCTTCTTTTAGATAGTCTGCCAGCTGCCGGGACTCGTTCTCGTAGTTAAAGTTGAATACAATCGTTGGCACCAACTTCAGATCGTATAGGGATTTGTCGAAATCGGTTTCAGTGAATCGTTGACCAGTAGGCGAGATGAGGGCGAATTCCGATGCTTCATGCATTAGGCACGATTGAACAAACTCGTACACCTGAGACAGCTTTTCGTACACGTTGAATGTTCCCTGAAGGAATACTCCATTCGGAAAACGGATCCTAATCAACGAAAACTTGTATCGATTGATAACACGAAGTTCTTCTTTTTCGCGCATAGCTTTAGTTTTAAGTATTTGAACTTGCTCCAAGGCCACCGCGCGCAGCTGTTGTTCGCGTTTAAATTCTTCCAGTGATATACGAAAGAAATCCGCCGGAAGTACCTTTTTGCGGACCTGTGAAGGAAGGAGCACTTGAATGTTTCGATCTAATTCCAAATGGAACGGCTCGGAACACTTGAGCGCTTCAATAAGACTTATTAAGGTCGTATCAGCCTCCATATTTTCTTCCGACCAAATAAGATACGGTTCATCGTCTATTGTTATTTCGGCAAAACCAGCTGCATGCAGTAAATCCAACGCACCTTCGCAGATTATTATTTTATCACAAAACATTCTATTGTTCATCCTAATTTTTTTGTATTTTTCTTCATTTGGGCTGTTGTGAATGTTTTCTAAACATTTGATAAGGGTTTCTACACACGGTTCAAATTTTTCTTTGGGATTGCAGTTGTAAATAATCAAACATGCTGATAATCCTTTCTCATGCGCCATCTGCTCATAAAGGAATTCTTTTATCTTTATTTTCCATTCTTTACGCGGGAGAACTTCTTCGCTTATTAAGGGACATCGGAAAAACACTCCTTGCACCGCAAGGTCTTTTCTTTCATTTTCCGGAATGTTGTCGCCGCTGTGAGTTTCCTGTTCTAGCTGATCTTTTGTCTTGCGTTCATCTTCCAGCTCACGCCGAACTTGCGCTTTGATAGCTGCCAGAGAAGTATTGAATTCTTTCCTATCCGTATTTTGCACACGGGCTAAAGCAGCTTCGGCGGCAGCTTTAGCTTCAGCTGATAACTCCTTTCGTTTAGGTGGAACATAAACATCCCTAGACGATGAATGTGCCTTTTGGGATGAGCTAGGTTGAGGAGCTTCGGAGTTCAGTTTACGTCCTGT
Organism: Aedes japonicus; assembly: GCA_034211315.2. NCBI lineage: Eukaryota > Metazoa > Arthropoda > Insecta > Diptera > Culicidae > Aedes > Aedes japonicus. The sequence goes on from JASCZW010002985.1 coordinate 283,739, forward strand.
ACCAGCAGCGCCGAGCTTCAGCTTTTGCTTGGCAAAGAATCTTTTTAGCTTGTTGGACATTTTGCGACTTGTTAATTTAAATTCTAGGACTATGTTCTTTTGGTAACTTAAGTCGTGCTACAGAAAGCTTAAGCTCCTCGATTTCCTTAGCGGTGCCTGAAATTTAGTTAATTTCATTAGACACAATTTTAACAATTGTGCTGGACTATACAGTGAGATAATAAAGACCATATAAGTGAGACAGCTGAAGGTTTCAGAAAGCATGGGAATGGGTAAACGTTACTGCCTTATATCCATCACGCTAAGATAAGATTACGGAATTTTACCGAAACTGCTTGCAACCCAATGAGAGCACTTTAAACTAAATTTACACCGTGTCCAATATATTCTCATACACTTTTTCCTTGCATTGGTGTCGTGCAACTACTCAACAAATACACGGATGTGTCGGTGTATTTTTGCACTATGTCCATACAAATGCTTTTAGGTTATGTCCGATTGATTTCATTCAGTATTTATCTTTTACCAGCGATGAAGGAGTTTAGTGCTGTGGTGATAAACAAGTTTTTGAAAGGTGAGCGCCCGGACGCTCTTTCCAGAAATTTTAAAAACCGCGGAGTGAAGCGGGATTTTGTGTACCGAACCATCCGAAAGTACCGAAGAGATCCGGTCGTACTCGTACGGTGCGGACTGCACGAGTTGTTAAAGTGGTCAGGTAACGGATTAGACGAAAATCACAGCGCTCTGTACGTAAAATGGCCGAAGATCTGAATGTTTCGAGATCGTCAATGCACAATGTACTGCAAAATGACCTAGGATTCCAAGCTTTCAAGGAACGTAAGGTTACGAAGTTTCGGAACCTTCCAAGCAGAAACGACTCGAAAGAGCAAGTCTGCTTTTGTCGCGGCACGGTGGGGAAGAATAGATCTTTTCCGACGAAAAGTTATTCGTCTTGCAACAATCCCACAATCTCCAGAACGACAGATTGCGGGCTCTCTCTTCGAAAAATGTTCCAGAGAGTGATAGGAATATTCAACGGTTCCAAAGTGCTGCGTCAGTGATGGTTTGGGGAGAAATTTGCAAGCGAGGCAAATTACCACTGGTTTCCATCGAAAAAGGCGTTAAAGTGAATGCCGTATATTATAAAAGGGAAGTTTAGGAGGAAGTTGTCAAGCCATATGTACAAGAGGTGTTTGGAGATGATCACTATGTGTTTCAGCAGGACGGAGCGCCATCGCATGCTGCAAATCTCGTTCAGGGCTGGTGCCGAGAAAATTTGACCGGCTTTTTGGAAAAGAATTAATGGCCTCCCAGTTCACCAGATCTGAATCTCTTTGATTATTTCGTTTGGTCATACATGCTCGCGAAGGTAAATGACCACAGGGCGTCTAATATGAACCAATTCAAAACCGTAATCAAACGAATTTGGGACAAAATGCTGATGGATAGCTCCCTGCATCTGTTCGGTGGGAAGGTAATAACTCCCTGTATTTTGTTTGTGGGAGCAAGCAGATCCCAGGAAAATACGCTAGAAGTCATTGTTTACAAATGTTACTTTCGACCTTTGAACTATTTTGTCTAGAAATAGATTTTTATTTTGTATGAGAATATATTGGACACGGTGTAAGTAAAATATAAAGATAAAATATGCAAATCCACTTTACTAAAAAAATAGCTAAAATGAAACGTTTTCTTTCGGTAAATTTTACCGATGTTTTGCTACCAAAACCTAATTTTCGGTAAAATGAAAACCTTGTTTTCGGTAATCTCATCTTAACGTGATGGGAAGATATGAGAACACTTCATAATGACGCAGATATGCATTAAAATTGAAACTTGAAGCAGTGCTCAACTAATTTAATTGGGGTTTTGTTGAATCTGGCATTGAGTATGCCCAACCAAAGACATGTAAAATTGCTTTTTGGTACGAAGTACGTTTAGAAAAGTTTTTTTCCAAGCGTTGAAAAAGAAAATCAACATAAATGCGTCAACATTGTTATTATGCATGTACTGTTAGGTTATTTTTCAGGAACAAATATGAACATTATCGTTAAATATGCCCTCACTTAAAAAAGTCCTAGTAACAAAAGAATGCACACTAATTTAATCTTGGGTAAAAATCGATACTCACTAGGGCGAATAAAGCGATCGGTTATGATGGTGCCGTACTTTCTCCAGTAAAATCCTATGAGCAGCAAATTCACCCCAAGGATGATCAGAAACGTCTTACCGATGTGTAATTGGAACTCAGTAAACTCTAGAGGACTGCCGATAGATTCCAACCACCGTTGAGACGTATCCTTTAGCAGACACCAGACGTTATTAACTATACTGAAATCGAATTGCTGCCTAGACTCCTGATCAGACGATAATCCTGCATCGAGAGTTTCTGCGCCGTCTTCAGCTGGAGCTGATTGACTACTGGAATGAACAGCTAAAGATGGACCGCTTTGAAAGTATTTGAAGTATTCCGATAGCAGATACGTTATATTAAACAATGACGGTACATTGAAGTTCATTTAGGCTGCTTGTTTTCTCAAATTACGATTAAATTATTTCACAGATGATGACATCGATCGGAAAAATTCCAGACAAAATTGTCATAAGGTCGAAAGTAACAATTGTAAACAATAACTTCTAGCCTACTTTTCTGGTATCTGCTTGCTCCCACAAACAAAACAGCACCAGAAACAGATACAGGGAGTTTTTACCTTCCCGTCGGTAGTGGATATAGATGTTAGTAACCTGGCATTTCCAGGAAATATACGTTTTAAGTCATTGTTTACAATTGTTACTTTCGACTTTTTGACTATTTTGTCTAGAATAATTCTTTACAAGACGAACAATTCAACATGTCTGATTCTCTTTTGGTAGTCCTAATCAAAAGCAAATCAAAATATGTTTCACATATTTCGACGATACAATAACTGGTGAATAAATCAAAATTAGTAGAAAAAAATCGTTTTGCTATTGAGTTATTGAAGACAACTGAAAATTTACTAATAATGTTGATTTACGCATCTCATACCTTTCAGCTAGTTATGTTTTTTTTTCGAAAAAAATCGCATCATGTCCCGATGTAAATAAGTGATATGCTTATACACGCTAAGATGAAAAAACCTTAAAATTAAGTTATGAACTTCAGTTTCACTCAGGCTTTGCACGCTCGTTTTTAGTTACTCAAAACTGAGTAGAAAATTATTCAGTTGCATTAAAAGTTTACAATCAAAATTGCTGCCATTTAGTAGCGTCGTCCTACGTCAAACCACATGGGGCTGTACCTTGTAGTTTTACTTCCATAATTGTTTTTTTCAAAAAAATGAGGGGTTATTCGGTAGGAGTTACATCTTGAGGGGTGATTGATTTAAGTTTGGGACCGATACGCTGTTACTTACCGAGTTAAAAAATGAAAGCATTTTCTGTGTGACCGTCAAGCTTCTGGCATCATCCCCTTCCAGATCCACGAAAGGATCATTTATCAAAGGGCAATACCGGTCCGAGGGGCGCGCAAGAACATTTGAGTACAGCACACACATTTTGAAAGTATTAAAAATACGCGTTTTATACGGCTAATTATACTTTGAGTATATCAGAATACCCACTTGAGACTTTAAATACACCTTTATTGCAATTGTATACCTTGAGCGAGACCTCGAGTGCTATGAAATACATTTCTATCACAATTTCAATACTAAAAGTACAGTTAAATACATTTTGAATTCCTTAGATTAATTTAAAAACTTTTAAGTACTGATCGATTATTTTGATAACAACCGCAGATTTCGATACCCAAAATACATTCTTATTACAAAGACATGCTTTGAGTACCATACAATATATTTTAAACACATTTCAATAATTGTAAATACCTAAGAAATCCAAATCAATACCTCGTGTACTATTTAGTACATGTGAAGTATTTAAAATCCCCTTAAATATATTTTGACTACAATTTACATCCTAAATAACAAATAAATATATTGGATTACAGTTTAAATTCCTCGAGTACAAGTGAGCACATTTTAATTACTTAAAATATCAAACACACAACACACTATTATAAGACCAGTCATTTGTACAGAAAACCACTCAGTTTTTCTATTTTGATTCCTATTCCATATTAGTCTAGTTTAGCGAGAATTTATTCATATAAAATGTATAACTTGAAAAATGCACTGCATTGACAGGACTCAAGATGGTTGTGTCCAATACTAGGGGGAAGACAACTTAATCTTGCATTAATTTCAATGCCAATACTATGAGTCTCTGTGAAATTAATAAAATTATAATATCATTATACGGTATTATAATATCATAAACTATCAATACATTGCTGTAATTTTATTAACAGTGTATAGTTATCGCGCCATTATCAGCTGTTCCGTGTAAAAAAGTAAACATTGAGACGAAACACAAACACCATTATACATTTCCACATCTCACGAATACCAATAAGCCACGGACAATCTGTCAAACTAACATGTACACTCCAAAACGAATTTACTCTAAATCACATTATTGTCAAGATTAATATTTTAATCTTGAATAAGTGGTATTATAATACGATTTAATGCGAACATTAAAGATGTCTCCCCCCTTGGTCCAATATTATATTAACCACATCTCATAAGGTTTCTCTGTTGACCTCGGTTTTGACCCAATAACATTTCAACTCAATATGAGTAGTCCTAATAATAGCGTGCAGGTAGAACTCTTTGAACATTGATTAAGAACACGCTTAAAACACTTTCTCTTTCATTTGTATTGTCCTTTTTTTCTAACGGAAAATTAGATGAGAGCGTTAAGAAATATTTACATGTGAGTAATAGAGAAAGGAATACAATTCTTCTCAATTATTGAGTAGAATGGAACGAGATTGTAGAACTCTTAAAACACTCTCAAGTATTTTAAATATATTTGAGTCCTTTTAAATCTCATTAAATACTTTCAGGTACTTAAAATACTCATAAAATACTTTTCAGAACTTTAAATACAATTCAAATACTCTTTGAGTAGCTAAAATATTTTTCAAATGCTTTTGGTTTCTTTGAGTCCTTTAAAATACTTTTGATTACTTCAAATATTCTAAAGTGTTTGTAAATTCTCTATAAATCAAGTTAAATCCGGACGTATTTTCAATACGACACATTCAGTAGAATGCTCTGCGTGCCCCTCGTACGGCTCCCAATCATGGCCAATGTCAGAATTGATTTTAAATTACTTTGTTTAGTTAAGCATGTGGGATCGATGCAAGGGGTAAGACTTCCTGATCATTTGATCAGATCCCTCCTATTTTGATTCTGATCTTTGAAAAAGATCAGACGATGTTCCAAAGATTTAAAATCTTTTATGACAGTTTGACACAGGGCGCTGTTTTACTTCAGTGTTTTAGAATAAAACCATGCCTACTTATTTGTATATGTTTGTATGTATATGTATACGCCTCATGAATGATTGTTTTTGTTATTTCACACGGGAGGGTTCAGCTGGCTTCGGACCTATTTTCAGTTACATATTGTGACAATATTATAAACTAGAACAAATACGAATTATTAATTTTAGGGAGAGCCCAAATTGATCTCTACTGCTTGCTAATACAATCATGATGCGACGTTCATCAATACGTCTCAATGTGTCTGGAAAGCACATACTAAAGCCACCAGCTTTTAATAGATTCTATTTTCCTTCGCTGGACAAATTCTAGCCACCAAACGCCGAACCTGCGGGGAAAAAACACCTTCAGGTGTTTGAAAATCACTTGTTTCGTTATGGCACGGCTGAAGTTCAAGCGATACCATGGTGCTGAAAGAACACTTCCGAAAGGACAGAAAGGTGAAAATGTATACATATCCGGTGAAACGACTGCGGAATCATTCGTGGTCTGTACGACGAAAAACGCAGCATGAAGGAGCCCAACACGGTGTTGTTCGTAGTCATATAAAGAAGAAGAACGTGAAATTGATCGAAACGACATAGATTGAAATGCCCCGAGGTTTCCTAATGTTCCGACAGGAGAAGGCTAGATCACATAAACGTAAAAACTTTGAAAACTTCGTTTTGATGCAGTCAACTTTAGACGAGTGAATCCACCCATGACCTGAGATCAAGAAGAACCATTTTCCCAAGGAACTAAGCCATTTAGGCGTTTAGTTCTTGTCGATGTTCTGGTAATAAATTCCTCCCGTAATCATAAACGGAGCAGAGGTGAATATTTTACTAGCAAGAATTTAACGATTGACCAGCGATCATTTTCGATGATTCTGGAGACCTACTACACTTTCTCAATATGTGTGAAAAACAAAGGTTTCTCCTCTACGTTTTTAATGCCTCTGTAATCCCCAACTACCTCTATTTATTCATATACATACATTAATATAAGACTTAGTGAGACTTAATATAAAGTAATTTTCTAATCAACTGATCATGTTTCCTTTCTTTTGATAGTACAAAGTAAACACTACCAACATGCACTTTCTTGGTTACAACAAAAAATACGATGTTATCACCCGTCAAATAACTACAGTCCAATGTTCGTACAGAAGGAGAACGTAGTGACTGAATAGCCTATCTCGCCAAAATGAAAACCCACGCCAAGAAAGAATCTGAAAACATAATCTACGATAAATATCTACACAAGGTAAATCCATGAAGGATCTTACGTTTATACTACAAACTGTGAACGCATACTCGGTTATGGTCAGGATAGAGAGTTAGTTGTCTGCACTGATAGCCAGGCCGTTATAGTTCCTGTCACAAACATTCCATGGGCATTCTGAATGTGCATCACTGCAGGCTTAATGCAATGTAGATCGACACCGCACCACTGAACATTCTAGCCTTGGCTATAACGCGACCGTCATCCTATTCGGCCAAGATAGCCGGTGATTCATTGATCTCCACTTCGCGACTCAGGCAAACCTTTGGCTTTATCATATTTCTAAAACGGATTTGCCACCATAAATAATCGATGCTTGAACACACATCGGGTTGTCTTTAATTTCGGTGGATTCCGCGTTACGTTTTGAGTTTCCATATCCGGATTTATACAGCTTACTTTCTTTCCATTCTAAAATCCAATGGTTCCGCTTCCGTCAAATCCATTTGAATCAAATCGCTGATTATGACCTTCTTAGTATGATCCCTGTCCTCGTCGCTTTTCTTTTGGCCGTTTGTTGTTGATTGATCGTCACTTAGCCATTTGCCAGGGGTTGATAGCAAATATTTCCATTATTGACGGCGAAAACATAAACAATGAATAGCGGTGGCCGAAAGAAGTTAATTGACTGAAATAAAAGTGTATGTTGGTTTTACAAAGATTGCCCGATCAGTAGCCCGATCTTTTTGAAAGATTTGAAATCTTTTGAAGATTTTAAATTGATCAGATTGACCGACCCCTTGGATCGATGTCATTTATTTTCTTTGTTTTCATGTTTTCATGTTTCAATGGGCACTTTCGAGTTCAAATGTGTCCTGCGCTCACACAGGGCCCGGGCAGTTCCCATTAATGGGTAAAATTTCACCCATTTTGAACTTAAGTGGGTTAACTTTTTCAATGGTTAAAACAATTTTATCCATTCATGGGTAAAGAGCCTATACGTAATGCTATCGGATATTTTTTACCCACTTTAAAAAATGTTTTGTTTTTGTTTTGGTAAATGGGTATGAAATACCGTTTTTCCAAAACGTTTGTTATCTAGGAAATGAGAATTAAATACTCATTTTTCAAAATGTTTGTCATTTATGAAATTGGTATGAAAAATTCATTCTTTTGTGATTAGTTTTTAGTTATGATTTTGAATAATAAGCATTAGCACAAACGTAGTAGATCGCAATTACTGTATTTGTATTTGTATTTTTGTGTTTATTGTTACGACAAATAACAAATACCCTTTTATAACTTCCGTTTTGATGATGATGATGATGAGATACTACCATCTATTGTAGCAAGGTAATTCTACATAGCAGTGGAATAATCTGAAAAAACGATTTGATCAGGATTCTATTGTTGTTTGTCATCATCAAGCTCCTGTATGAAGGGCCAAAAACGTTTTGGGTGAGCCCGTATGCAAATACACTTACGCGAAACCCGTGAATATAGGGAAGAATATCTCATTCCAAAAGCAAGTTCACATCCACAGCACTAGAATCGAGCCCTCGATTGACAGAATAAACCTAGTAGATGGGGACGAAGAGCCCGCCCTCCTTCCGCAAAATGTTAACAATAGGGAGGAGGCAGTCCTTTGCTCCCTATTCAAATCGTTTCACTTAGGTTTCAACATCAGGGCGGTCCCTTCCTTTCCCCGTTAAATATTAGGTAGTGGATATTTAGTATATTTAGTAGGGGTCATATGATTGCTAACCTTGTGTTAGAAAATTTAGCTGAAAGCAAAATTGGTTTGGGCTTGTACCGTTCTTTACTTATTGCTCTGTGTTGTCTCGGTATTTCTGATTTTGAAAAGTTGACTTTAGGATGTCATATGGTATTGCTCACGGTCATAGGGTAGGGAAGAAATCATAAAAAAGCATTAGTGATTGCAAACACGCTTTGCGCATGTGAGATTTTCATGGTGATATTCCTAGGGGTGTCTCACTGATATCGAGCGCAGCAAATTTGTATCACATTGCAGTCACTTCAAAGTGAATAATCTCGATTTCTTCGATTTGAAATTTTCGATCGATCTAGTAGCACGATCAATTTCTTTGTTTTGTTTATCTCAAATTCCACCGGGCTGCAAAAATATTGAATTGAGAACAACTTTCCCCCGAAGGTTCTTCTCGTTGAGGATGGAACATGCGTACAGCAGCAGGTACAGTACGATCATCTTTCCAAATCACTAACGGGACACCACGATGACATACTTGTTGTGGGCTTTTAAGAGGCGACTGATGCATTCAAGGTAGTTGACGACATTGAAAGCAACTCGCTCGTGGATACAGCATATGTTTAACTAGCACTTTAATTAACAAAGGGTGCAGCACCATTTGTACTGCAATATTTTGGAACGGATAATTCTTTCAATTCAGAGAAGAACCGTGAAGAACGTGAAGAACCGACGGATTCACACAGAGCGTGAATTGAAGGAAAACGGTATAGAAGTAATTGGTTATGCAATGCTCGAGCGAATATCTTTTCTTCCACAAGCCGAAATGTTGCTTTGGAGACAGTGGTTTATCATGCACGAAGGAACTGAGCCACGGTATGCTCAAGATACGATATACTTATGCAATAAAATACGAAGCCACTTTCTCAAATCAACCGGCAGTATGGAAATTGATATGTGATAAAGCTACAATTGGTGAACAAAATCATTCATTTAATTTTCTGTTTCACAGGGTGTTAGATGATTACAATAGCCCACTTGCAACAGCTTGTTGAGCGACACTAAAAGGACAAGTATACATTAGTGGCTAATGATTTGAAACCTTGTGATCGTATGAAATTAAATCCAACTGAAAAAATCACGAAGAAGGAAGTAATCGATTATCACAAACAACATGTACAGGGCTCCAACGGCACAGTCGCACTGTTAAAAGCGATGTCTTATATTAATATGAAGTTTAATGATTAAAAGTTAAAGCCACTAGATCGAATTTTTAAAATATGCTTTATGTTCCTTACTTTATATCTATAAAATAACTCAACCTTGAGTGCAAGAATGAGAATTGAATAGTACTAGTTAAAAATTTAACCTTGATCTGACGTCTGACGTTGCTAAAAGTCGAGTCGTTGCTAAACACGACTACTGCGTCGCATGTTCTGTGCAGTAATGTGCAACGAATTGAAGTTGATGCAGTCACTTCGAATAATTCGAGTAAGCTTTATTAAATATATTTGATTGAATTCATGTGAGACGCCCCTTGTGATATTCTCACAATTACCGTTCAGACTGGTTCGACGGATGCATATGGGAGATCATTCCCGATAAGTTTCCAAATTATTCCATCATGCGTGGTTATAGAAGCCAAGAAACATTTTACAACATGCTACATTTAGGAATATCAGGGCAATGATCCCTCATCGGATCTTCAAGTGATCATTACAAGCTGTCCATTTGGCTCAGGCACTTTTGAACGTTGATGGGGCAGCTGATTCACACATGTTATCTGCCGCGACCAACTCGACAAAACGCGCCCATACCCCTTTCTAAAGCAAAGGGCAGGGATACCCTTTTATAACTTCCGTTTTCTATATTTATTTTAAATTCTTGTAGAAAAATTAAGGGGTGGATCGCTCAGCACACTTTTCCGTAATGTGACCAATGTGCAGCTGTGTTGGCAGCCCGAATTCTTATTTTCTGCTGAGCCTGGCAACCAGGAAATGTATATACCCAGATAAAAATAACCATACAATTACAATGAAATAATATAAAGTAACATTTAAATCTATTGCCGACCATGAATCTTATTGTTCATGTAACAGGTAAATGAAAAATGAAATGTCATTAAAATAGATCTACTATTCACCCTATATGCTAGAATTTTCAACAAATGTGAAACAATAGAATCAATAGTAATTGACTCAAATTTGTTCGGAGAAAAACGATTTTTCTATAGTTAAGATACATAACAACCCCCTGATTCTATTGTCAATTTCGTAATTTACATTAGTTTCTATCTTGGAAACTTATTTGTCATCTTATCGTTATTTGTCATCTTATCGTCATGAACAATATAGTCAATTTTACATACGATTGATTCTATCGTATGGTTACAATACATTTAATTGTAAATCTATGAATTTTTTTTTACGGGTAAGGCACGCACACTATCGTTTCTATCGTCGTGTAAAAATTATTTGTTTTCCCACAGATAACCAAGGGGCAAGACAGCTCTTCATCTCGAGCAATTTTAGAGTTGCTTCTGACGCACCTCGAGTAACTCACGTTACTAGTAGGCGAGATCACTTTCTCTTTTCCACATCATTTTTCCACAATAACATTGGGCGAGAACCGATCAGCTACTGTCAAAACATGTATTCTGCTATCTGTGTAAATTCATAACTACCAAGTTTGATTCTGCGGTTGAAGATTAGCTGGAATTTTTATTTCCATCAAAATGGATGTAATTGTAAGTTTTATTTCACTATCTTATCAACATACTCCCAAAACATAACTATTTCCTATAGAATGATTTCTGGGATAGGATCAAATAAAAAAAAATGGTGTTGCGCTTCCACACTTAAAGAAAATTTTATGGTTGGAAAGACTTGTTGCAAACGGCGCACTTGGTACACTCTCCCGAGATGATTCAGCATAAAATTCTCTTAACGCTTCTGCATGGCCTGCAGCTCATTCGACTGTTTCGGAAATGCGCCCTTTGATGTGGAATTGATGTCCTTTGGTGCCGTCGACGTCGACGATCTAGCTGTGGTCTGTGCCGCACGCTTTGCTTCGCAATCCTTGCAGTTCCAGTCCACATTTTCTACGCTTTCATCCACGCCCACACACTCGAAATGATACCAATCGCCACAAACATCACAGCACACCATCCGGGTGTGTTCAGAAGAACCACAGAATTTGCATCCATCGTTCACCGCCGCTGATGCTCCGTCTCGCCGAAGATCTACAACCGGCTCGGAATCTTTACCACAATTTGAACGTTTCGACATACCGTAACTGGACAGCTCTCCCCGATCTTTCCTATCGTGAACCACATTGAAAACTTTTGGGTTATCTGTGGGAAAACAAACAATTTTTACACGACAATAGACACGATAGTGTGCGTGCTTTACACCGCTTTAGTAAGTACAGAGAAATAAACTTGAATCTTATATCCTTAGTTTTAAGTACTTACGTTTAGTGTCTTTAGGTTATTTCTTCAATAATATCAGATCTGTATGCTAACAGGTGTACTGAAATAGTATGTGGTGGGCTAGGTTAGATATTTAGTTCAAAATATTACAGTGTAGTATTACACGAATTTACCTGCGTAGCTTTTAAGTATACTATTTGTCCTAGGATAAGTTCAATATAAGGTTTCAAGTAGAATATAGTTTTAGCTTTACGGGAGAGATGAATCAAATTATTATCTTTGTTTCGCACTGTAATGGCTTACTCACCAATTCACTTTTGTTCAATTTGGTAGAATAATGATAGTTTTGCCAGCTCATCACAGGACGTTTAACGCACTTCTTTTTGTCTATCGTCGTGTCGATACCACCTGTGCATCCAATGAAAGCTCACAAACTAAGTTGAACAGGATTTGCAGGAACAACCTCATCCTCATTCAACACTTGGCCAACGTGTTTATCTTATGGGTGAAAGTAAAGTTTACCTTTTGCCTTCTTTGTTTACAAATAAAACTGACGATAGGAGGTGTAACAAAAGGGAGTAACAAAAAGCAAAACAATCGATGAACATCGATTAAATTTCGAGGCACATCGAGTTACTCGCGAGTGACACGGTGCATAAAAGTAACTCAGAGTAGGCCTGTCTCACCCCTAGCAGATAACCTAAAAGTTGAATGTGGCATTGTTTTGATTTCATTGTGGTTCGCGATTTTGGAAATAAAATAATGGTTTCTAGTTGTGTTGTGCCCGGATGCTGGAGTTACGGAACCGATGAAAATATTCGATTTTATCGCATCCTGACATTGGTGTTGTACCCACCGTGTTGGGTGTTAGTCTGGAGGCACGGAGTCAAAGTGGCGAATATAATGCACGCGCTAGCGTGGTGCAAAATAGCTCGCCGTGCAGTGTAGTGTTTGGACATGGCTGGTTTTCACTCGTTTACTCAATAATTATTCCATCATGCGTGGTTATAGAAGCCAAGAAACATTTTACAACATGCTACATTTAGGAATATCAGGGCAATGATCCCTCATCGGATCTTCAAGTGATCATTACAAGCTGTCCATTTGGCTCAGGCACTTTTGAACGTTGATGGGGCAGCTGATTCACACATGTTATCTGCCGCGACCAACTCGACAAAACGCGCCCATACCCCTTTCTAAAGCAAAGGGCAGGGATACCCTTTTATAACTTCCGTTTTCTATATTTATTTTAAATTCTTGTAGAAAAATTAAGGGGTGGATCGCTCAGCACACTTTTCCGTAATGTGACCAATGTGCAGCTGTGTTGGCAGCCCGAATTCTTATTTTCTGCTGAGCCTGGCAACCAGGAAATGTATATACCCAGATAAAAATAACCATACAATTACAATGAAATAATATAAAGTAACATTTAAATCTATTGCCGACCATGAATCTTATTGTTCATGTAACAGGTAAATGAAAAATGAAATGTCATTAAAATAGATCTACTATTCACCCTATATGCTAGAATTTTCAACAAATGTGAAACAATAGAATCAATAGTAATTGACTCAAATTTGTTCGGAGAAAAACGATTTTTCTATAGTTAAGATACATAACAACCCCCTGATTCTATTGTCAATTTCGTAATTTACATTAGTTTCTATCTTGGAAACTTATTTGTCATCTTATCGTTATTTGTCATCTTATCGTCATGAACAATATAGTCAATTTTACATACGATTGATTCTATCGTATGGTTACAATACATTTAATTGTAAATCTATGAAATTTTTTTTACGGGTAAGGCACGCACACTATCGTGTCTATCGTCGTGTAAAAATTATTTGTTTTCCCACAGATAACCAAGGGGCAAGACAGCTCTTCATCTCGAGCAATTTTAGAGTTGCTTCTGACGCACCTCGAGTAACTCACGTTACTAGTAGGCGAGATCACTTTCTCTTTTCCACATCATTTTTCCACAATAACATTGGGCGAGAACCGATCAGCTACTGTCAAAACATGTAGTCTGCTATCTGTGTAAATTCATAACTACCAAGTTTGATTCTGCGGTTGAAGATTAGCTGGAATTTTTATTTCCATCAAAATGGATGTAATTGTAAGTTTTATTTCACTATCTTATCAACATACTCCCAAAACATAACTATTTCCTATAGAATGATTTCTGGGATAGGATCAAATAAAAAAAAATGGTGTTGCGCTTCCACACTTAAAGAAAATTTTATGGTTGGAAAGACTTGTTGCAAACGGCGCACTTGGTACACTCTCCCGAGATGATTCAGCATAAAATTCTCTTAACGCTTCTGCATGGCCTGCAGCTCATTCGACTGTTTCGGAAATGCGCCCTTTGATGTGGAATTGATGTCCTTTGGTGCCGTCGACGTCGACGATCTAGCTGTGGTCTGTGCCGCACGCTTTGCTTCGCAATCCTTGCAGTTCCAGTCCACATTTTCTACGCTTTCATCCACGCCCACACACTCGAAATGATACCAATCGCCACAAACATCACAGCACACCATCCGGGTGTGTTCAGAAGAACCACAGAATTTGCATCCATCGTTCACCGCCGCTGATGCTCCGTCTCGCCGAAGATCTACAACCGGCTCGGAATCTTTACCACAATTTGAACGTTTCGACATACCGTAACTGGACAGCTCTCCCGATCTTTCCTATCGTGAACCACATTGAAAACTTTTGGGTTATCTGTGGGAAAACAAACAATTTTTACACGACAATAGACACGATAGTGTGCGTGCTTTACACCGCTTTAGTAAGTACAGAGAAATAAACTTGAATCTTATATCCTTAGTTTTAAGTACTTACGTTTAGTGTCTTTAGGTTATTTCTTCAATAATATCAGATCTGTATGCTAACAGGTGTACTGAAATAGTATGTGGTGGGCTAGGTTAGATATTTAGTTCAAAATATTACAGTGTAGTATTACACGAATTTACCTGCGTAGCTTTTAAGTATACTATTTGTCCTAGGATAAGTTCAATATAAGGTTTCAAGTAGAATATAGTTTTAGCTTTACGGGAGAGATGAATCAAATTATTATCTTTGTTTCGCACTGTAATGGCTTACGCACCAATTCACTTTTGTTCAATTTGGTAGAATAATGATAGTTTTGCCAGCTCATCACAGGACGTTTAACGCACTTCTTTTTGTCTATCGTCGTGTCGATACCACCTGTGCATCCAATGAAAGCTCACAAACTAAGTTGAACAGGATTTGCAGGAACAACCTCATCCTCATTCAACACTTGGCCAACGTGTTTATCTTATGGGTGAAAGTAAAGTTTACCTTTTGCCTTCTTTGTTTACAAATAAAACTGACGATAGGAGGTGTAACAAAAGGGAGTAACAAAAAGCAAAACAATCGATGAACATCGATTAAATTTCGAGGCACATCGAGTTACTCGCGAGTGACACGGTGCATAAAAGTAACTCAGAGTAGGCCTGTCTCACCCCTAGCAGATAACCTAAAAGTTGAATGTGGCATTGTTTTGATTTCATTGTGGTTCGCGATTTTGAAAATAAAATAATGGTTTCTAGTTGTGTTGTGCCCGGATGCTGGAGTTACGGAACCGATGAAAATATTCGATTTTATCGCATCCTAGCGGTGCGAGAAAGAACCGACGCAATATCTCGGAAATATATGGTGCAACGGAGAACGGTGCAACGAATGCCATCTAAGGCGAATAGTGTAGCAGCAACATGAAACTGGTAGATCCGGGTGAAGGTCACATTAAGGGGAACATCTTTTTGGCATGTTTTCACCGAGTACTGGTCAACGCCGCACAGCTGGATCTTTTGCCGATAACGAGTAGCAGCTTCCGATGAGTCCTAGAAAGAGAATAAAATAGTTTCCAAATGGCCAATTACGGCTGAATTTTATATCTAAGATTAACTTTTCACCTGGCTTACCATTTCTAATCTGTTTGACAGCTGTTTGTTATGTTTTCCTCCAAAACGCACTACCACTTTTCCAAAAGGCACACTACCACATTCAGACGTGATAAGCTTAATTGGCAAGGTTGCTGGTTTCTATAAGTTCTTCAACTGTCAAAAGTGTTGGCAATAGAAGTGCCGCTGTAAGGAAACATAATCGTCTAGTGTGTAAGAAAGCATGACCCACTGTTCTAAGTGACTTGCCTAATAGATCTAACGATGGAAATCTTTATAGATACCATACTATATTTCATTAGATTTTGATATACATACCACATGAACTTTAGTTTTCTTTACAAATATACATCTAAAAATATTTAAATTTTGATAACATCGTATTTTTGAATTTCGACAACAAAAAATGAATTTGGACATCGATGTACATTTATAATCCCCTCGTTATCAATTTTCACCGCTGGGTAACAAAAGTTGGATACATCAGTTGATAGCTCAATGTTTTACTAGTTTCAGTACGAAATAAAACTCGGCGATGGATTCAATTTTGAATTCTGAAATAGTTGAGAAGGTGTTGGAGGAAGCTCCGAATAATCAACCGGTAGTAGTGACTCTTCATCGAAAAAAGGATGATTATTTTCTGCTGGTAAAAAACAGGGAGACAGGTTGATGGCCGCAATGAAGCATCGTAGTTCTTTATGTTTGCGCCGATACACTCTCGGTCGTTTTTAATAACTCTTGGTAGGATTCCGGTATTTTGAACTGAATGAAGGAACTTTATATTTTTTGTACTTTATACTCCAGGTGACAGGTGCTCTGAGAAAATACAAAAACTTTTATACGTCATATATTAGAGTGTGTTTCCCAGTCATTGGAGATCACATCAACAGCAGCCGTGGTTCCAAGGATCAGCAACCAACAATAAAATTAGTATACTTCAGATGGTATGGGATTGAAACTAGTAGCAATTTAGTTTAAAAAAATATTAGCACCACTGTAATTGAAAACACTGTGTGATTACCGTCATCTGAGAAATATAATTCAGTGAAATTTAATTGATTCCAACCAATTTATTTATTTTATTCCAAACAGTTCAAATTAATAACATTACATTTATTTGTTGATTTCTTCAAAGACAAAAACTGAGAATATATTCACGTGAAGCTTTATAAAAAACTGGTGACAGAAATCGATATCTTTATATCCATAACGATTGGTATCGATATTTTGATTATGATCTTTACCAATGACTCACGTTTAGACTTTAAGCGTCTTTAATGTTCTACATGAAATGGTAACGATCGCTATCGATTTTCTCTTTGAATGTCTATACCGGTATGTAATGTAATACCGGTCTTCAACGGTATATAGAAAATTAAAGAAATTTGAAGAAATGGTTGACTGGGTATCCGCTGATATATTCAATTTGAAGGAATTGTATTCACCTTCCGATGAATTAGCAGACAAAGTTTTTTCATTAGGGCGAATCTAAGATTGAGAGACTCTCTTTGACTACTTTTTCTTTCGTTCATATTCCAATCACCTTTACGTTTTTCATTCTACTATTTGTAGTGTATGCTAGCTAGCACAGTTGTGTTTCAAACTGTACTAAAGAATGCCCCGAAAGTGTTATAATGGCACTGTAATGAATGAAAGAGGGAGCCCGGAGAGACCCAAGTAACCACGAGGCTATAAAGGGTCACCCACAATTGATACGTTGCGGATGCGTTGACGTAAATTTGACAGAAAAGCTATGGGAAAACTGTCAAATTCACGCAAACGCATCCGCAACGTATCAATTGTGGGCCAGCCATAACAGCATGCATATATAAGGCATATGCATTACGTCTAGTGCATCATTGAAGTTGGATTAAAGCTGAAAAGGGCCCCACTAAGATCGAGCTAAAGCTATATCTTTTGTAATGCCATACGACATGGCTAAAGTAGTATTATTGCATTGGTAATGCATCACTACATTCTTAAGCTAATCTAACGCTTCATTACTTGACAACTGTTGAATTGATGCGATCCCGCAATACCGATGTTGATTTTGGTTTGTATAAGTGCAATAATATAATGCTTGTGGTTACTTGGGGAATCTCTCAATGTTAGATTCGACCTAATGAAAAAAAAATCCTAGAAGTGTTTGTTAACAAACGCAGATTCACCCTAATCAAATGTTGGTGCTGTTTTACAAATTAATGTGTAGAAAAATCTCACTGAAATTAAAAAAAAATGGGTACTTATTATGCAGCATTTCCATTTTAAAAGTACCAATTTTTTGACAGCTTCATATACTATCAATAATGTGTACATTTTTACAAATTAATGGCTAATGGCCGGTTACAGTGTATATTGGCGTCATTGGTCTCTCAGCCATATAATTTCCAGTTGGCTCATACGACCTGTCACATGACTAAAAATTTTGACATTTTCCTCTTCATCTCAGAAGTCGTCAGAGTCTTGTGATCAATTTTTAGGCAGTTCGTGTAAGTTTCCGATTATTTTGCTGAAAAAGTGCAAAATTCTCATTTCTTAGGCAGAAAAATCTGTAATCGAACTGCAACAATGCCGATCTGTGGACCAAAACTATCGCTCTGTGGACTGATCGTCTCCGTTTGGGGTATCATCCAGTTGGTGAGTATTTTGCCTGAGAGCAGATTGCACTGAGTCATATATTTATTGGCCTTGTATGTTTATCCTGGTTGTAATCGATTATCCTTTTACCGTTTCAGCTGTTAATGGGTGTTTTCTATTACATCCACAGTGTGGCTCTAATCGAAGATCTCCCACTGGAGGAGCATTATTCAACTCCACAGGAGTTCTATGCCGCAGCTGATCGGGCTTATAGTCAGGTGATTACCGCAAGCGTTTCTTTATTTCCTTTTTAAATTTAATTTCCTAAAGAAGAGCATTGCGGAATGTTCACACATGAATTTGCGCTTTGAATCACTAAGACGACATAGACTATATTTGAATTATTGACATAACTATGCAGAGAGGTAGGAAAATGAATGTACCTACTTACAAATCGACAAAGATATTTCAAACGTATATAATCAATCGACCACGGCTATTTCAAAGAGGAAAAGTTCATCTATCCGAAAGATTTGAAGGTTTACATGGGCAGCCTTTGTGTCACGAGGAATTACGGGAGAATTCATTGTTTACGTTTTTCAGTTAGGCCCTAATGAAAAATCTTTGTCGAAATGTATTACACTACATATTCATGGGACAGTTCTGCTTATAACGGCAATATAGCTTGACCACCAATGGACTATTAAATGATCATGTGATTTGAGATGTCTTATGGTGGTCCCAGACACTGTATTCAAATTCGAACTGCTACTAAACCAAACTTACTAACCAACCTCACTATCCATTATAGCATATCAAATTTGTTTATGCAGAATAAATTGAAGACTGACATGGCATCAGTCATTTCATCATTCTTGGGGCATTCGTGTCTTATTCGTGGCATGAAATGTTTTGAAAATAATAAGTTATTTTTCTCTGTATTTCAGAATGCTTACAACTGCTGGATCGCTGCATGCATCTACGTCTTGACTCTGGTGATTTCCGGCCAGCAATTCTACGCCAATAGTCGCTCAACTGTAGCTTAAACAGATGCTTTGTTCATAAGCTTAGTTTATCATCAAACACAGTTAAATCCGGTTACTTGTGTTTTATTCACAATTGTACATAAGTTTTCCTTCCATTGATTGAAATTCCAAAATAATTGTTTATCGACATCCAATTGTTCTCCATCAATAAAAATGTTACTAGCCGGATATTCTATTTTTTACCTTTTCGAGAATGTGTAATTATTGTTCTACTTATTTTAATTTCCACAATTTACTGTTCAAGCAGATAAATATTCAATCAGTTTCGTTTCCTGTATTAATATATCTATGTATTACAAGGGCTGTCACTATGTAGATTGCGAAATATAATTCAAATATATGGAAATTTGATTAGTTGACCCTGTATCCTCTTTATTGGTGATCATTAAACTACGTGTTTATGTTTTTTTTATTTCCAACGAATTTATGGTCTGAAAATAAATAATTGCTTTATGATATGCAAGATCTGTAAGAGCAGGTGTATGCATCTGTAATGTGTTCAGAAGTGTTGAACGCAAAATAATGCAGGAGAAGGATGCTTTTGTAAAGTATGGTAGGGTTGTGTTGCGTAATAAATACATGTCTTTACGGGTCCAGATGGAGTTCCAAACGTGGATAGAATATTCCAAAGCTGCGTTACAGGTGTTTTCTGACATGTCAAGGAGCATGTTGCTGAGGTGCCTGGAAGAGGGCTAGTGCTGCTACCTGAGCCAGGAATTCAACCGGAGCACCCACTATCGTATAAGCCCATATAATGGTAGGATATACTCGGTAAGCTTTTGGAAAAGGTCGTTACCAACAGGTTGACGAAGTGTACGGGGAGAGAGCATGATTTGCTATCGAAAAAGTTCGGGTTTCGGAACGTTAATTCAGCTTATAGTGGAGTTATAGCTCACCAGTGGATACAATTCGGAAGGTCGTCAAGAGTGAGGAGAAGACATCCAAAGAGAAGCGGATAGAAAATCTAGCTTAGAAGTCATAGCCGAAGCACCGCACAGAAGGCGGGTTCCTGATTATCTGTGCAGGATTCTGAGGAGCTACTTCCAGAACCGGGTTCTTGTGTATGATACAGCAATGGTGAAGAGGTCGGTTAGAATCACAGTGGCAGTTCCACAAGGTTCCGTCCATAGCTTGAGACGCTGGAATGGGAAGTACAACGGCGTGTTGATCATAAATCTACCGATTGGAGTCAAGGATGGCTCTGCGGGCGACGTCGTCCTGACAGTTTCAGCTGAGGCGCTGGAGGATGTTGAAACGTTGGCGACCGATGCGAACGGTGCGATTGAAGACTGGATGCATTGAACAAAGCTTCAGATAGCGCACTGTGTCTTCTGGCGATCGTCGCGACGTCAACACTTAGATACGGAGCTGCGTTATGTGTGACAGCACTCGGAATCCAAAGAAACCAAAGAGACTAATGGCCATGTGAGGCTAGCGCATACAGGGCATTCTCGTCGAAAGCAGTATGCGTCATAGCTGAAATGATCTGCATATGTGTCGCTCTAGAAGAGGATACAGCATGCTACATGCAACGTATAACGTATCATTCGTAAGCCTATAAGAACAGAAACAATGACCAAGTGGCAGCACGAGTGGGATATCTCGGAAAGTGGCAGTGATCTATCGATCAATCCCGAATGTTACCATGTGGACGAGCAGAAAACACCGGGAGACTTCAATCTGACGCAATTACTGTCAAGACATTGCTACTCAAGGAAACACCTGCACAGGACCGGAAACCCCGGGTCTCCCTGATTTCCGAAATGCAATGATACGGAAGAAACACCAGGACATGTGGTATTCAATTGCCACGTTTCGAGGCAGTCCGTAGAGGAATGGTCGCCGTTAGTGGAATAGATACTACTTCGGACGAAATAGCCCAAAGAATGTGCCGCGACGAAAACACATTGAACGCGTGGCGAGATGAAGTGGAATCGAAACGCTTACGGGATAACTTCCACTGCCGGGGATCAGCTGAGTCGATGGTGTGAACACGTGTTCGAAGATGACACAGACTGTGAAGGAGAGCACGTTTTAACAGTTGGCTTCTTTTTATCGGTATCATCTCAAACGCGTGCAACGAGCGCTTGAAGACGGATGCTAAACAGCATAGCTCCTCCCCGAAGTAATACCTAACAGTGGTCCCGGGAAGGAAAAGGGCTCGAAAACAAGGATGATGTTTTCAGTGGGTTGGGTTGTATACCATCCCCACATATCCTGAGGTACCTTCTTAGGATTCTACTATGACCAAAAACAAATATAGCGCACCACATAACGCAACTTGGTCAGCAAATATAAAGCGAGGCAGTGGGCTGAAATAACTTTTGGAGGACATGCAGTTGCCTCGTAGTGCGTGCCGAAGTAAGTGATGATCCAAGACTGGCTGCTATGTTGACTTTTCCTGTGAGAAGGCGGCGAAGACTACTAACACTATCAACGCGGTATCTAGAATATTGTCGAATAGCAGTTAATACTTCTACTTGACGCAGCTCCTGTCAGGTCATGGCTGGAAGTATCTGAACAGATTTGGTACGGAAAGTTCACGCTTTCTTCCTTCCCTTGATTAGGAGTAGTATAGCGATTTCAGACACTCTTTCTGGGATTGCTCTATTTCTTGGAGTCCTCTCTGCGGCACATGCTACGCAGTTGGCCTGGCCGGTGATAAGAAAAAAAAGCATTCGAGAATTTGTAATTTTCCAGGCTGCTTACAAGAATTAACTGCGTTAATGTGAGATTAGATTAGATTAGATTATATAAGATTGTTGGTATTGTCGACATTAGTTTTGAGATGCTCAGCTCGATTTATTATTCAGCCCTGGCCCAGAAGAAGCTCCGGCATTATTCCTAAAGAAATATATTCCCAGTCTGCTGTACGCACTGTACGCGGTTATTTCGAATATCAACATTTCCTACTGTTGGAAAGTAGTGCCTATGTTTCCATTTCATAAGAAAGGCAGGAAATAAAACGTGGAAAATTACCGGGGCATTTCGACACAACGTGCAGTATCATATATACAGACTTGTCATATATAAAGACTTGTCAGCAGGCTTCGACAAGCTCAACCACTCCATTGCTATCGCAGAGGTACAAAGGCTTGGAACAAGGAATGTTGATGGAACTCTCTTCCATTGGATTCACTCCTACCTCACAAGACGTCAGTTGTTACCCACCGTTTGAGACTGCATGTTAGTCCGCTTATCTTGTTGGTATACTTTAAAGACGTGAATTTGGTCCTCCACGGTCCAAATCTTTCGTATGACGATGACCTTCAGATTTTCCTACGATTTCAGTCACCGCGATTGGTGTTTCCTATAATACCAGCAGCTGGATACTTTTACTCACTGGTACAACCTTTATCGATGGTATTGATGATGATGAGGAAATACTACCATCTATTGTAGTAAGGAAACATTCCATAGCAGTGGAATAATCTGAAAAAAAAAAACGATCAGGATTCTATTGTTGTTTGCGATCATCAAGCTCCGGTATGAAGGGCCAAAAACGCGGCTGGCCCGTAAGCAGAGACACTTACGCGAAAGCCGCGAATATAGGGAAGAGAATTTCCTTCCAAAAGCAAGTTCACACCCACAGCACTAGAATCGAGCCCTCGATTGACAGAATAAACCCAATAGATGGGGTCGAAGAGCCCACCCTCGTTCCGCGAAATGTTAACAATAGGGAGGAGGCGGTCTCATGCTCCCTTTCCAAATCGTGTCACTTGGGTGCCCTGATGGTTCCTCCCTTTCCTCGTTATGTATTATATCATAGATATTTAGTATATTTTTTAGTGGTCATATGATTGCTTACCTTGTATTAGACAATTTGGCTGAAAGTAAAATTGGTTAGGGTTACCGTTCATTATTTATTGCTCTGTGTCTTCTCAGTGTTTCTGCTTTTGAAGAGCTGACTTTAGGCTAAGGTCTATGGCTTTTGCACAGTACAACCTTAATCAATGGTATTCAAGAGCCGATTCTCCTCGACTAGATGCTAAGAGAAATAACAATCAAACGATCGACGTAAAAGTCCCTGGAGTTGTTTTGGATTCCCGATTGACGCTCCACTCTTTTTATAGAACTGATCTCCTCCCGATGACTGGCCCTGGAGTAATTGCATACTAAGTGACTATTCGAGGCAAAATTTTTAGTATAGCTAGCATATACCTGCCGCCGAATACGGCAATATCCCGCAGGGACCTTTCGACTATTTGCCTCGCAATACCAGAGCCACGGTTGATCTTAGGAGATTTTAGTTCTCATGGTACAGCGTGGGGGTCACCGTACGGCGACAACCGTTCTGCATGCATACTAGACCTCATGAACTACTTTAACTTGACTATTTGACGTTGAATACTGGGGAAGTAACACGCGTGGCTCCACCTCCAAACCCTGGTAGCAAACTGGGGGTGCGACACATCTAAATCCAGATTCAAGATGATCGAAGAATCCCACGCTAGCGAATCAATCTTTAAAAAATCTGGTAGCAGCTTGTGAATCTTAATCCATCAACTTGCATCGTGCTGCATATTTTTGCAGTAAATCTTTAAAATCTTCATCAAAATCTTTAAAATCTTCTTTCTATCTACTAAGCGTGCGCACATCGCACAAAAGCGAAAGAGAAAAAAAATCCTGCATCTGAGATAGAGTTGCGCCCCCTGAAAGCAAATTCGGCCTCTCAATATGTTCGAATTCATTATCATTGGATTGCACGTGGAAAGTGATTCAAGATCCCCATGATAGTGATCACCTGCCTATCAAAATTTCAATCACCAATGGCTCGTGTCAATCTCGCTCGATCGACATTGCGTACGACCTCACGAAGCGCATCGACTGGGGCAAGTACGCTGAAACGGTCATCGATGGCGAGCAATCGGTCGAAGTCCTTCATCCTTTGGAAGAGTAAGATTGAAGCACAGCGCAGACCGAGCGTAAGTTTACGTGCCTTGCCAAAGCCAAGAAACGCGGATATTGACGTCACTTCGTAGAATGGCTATTGCGTGAGACGTCGATGAGAACTCTTTGGACCTTCGGGAGAAGAATGCGAAATGCGTCGTAGGTGAATGAAGACAAGGAAAGCTCTTCTCGCTGGGTCTACGCGTTCACCAAGAAAGTTTGCTCAGATTCGGTTCCGGTGCCACGAATTGCCCGCGATACTCAAACCAATTGTTACGAAATGAATGCGTCCTTTTCTATGCTCGAATTCTCACTTGCTTTTCTTTCATGCAACAATTCTGCACAGGAATGGAAAAAATCAAGTTTAACTTGTTGAAAAACCTTCCAGACGGCGTAAAGAGGCTTTTACTGAACTTATTTAATCTGTTCCTGGAGAGCAATATTGTTCCGGATGAATGGAGGCAAGTTAAAGTTATAGCTATACAAAAATCCGTGAAACTCGCGTCGGATTACAACTATTATCGTCCAATTGCGATGTTGTCGTGTATAAGGAAGCTGCTAGAGAAGATGAGTCTCCTTCGGCTTGACAAATGGATTGAATCCAATGGCTTTCTATCTCATACACAATTTGGTTTCCGCAGAGATAAAGGAACGAGCGATTGTCTTGCGCTGCTTTCAACAGAAATACAGCTGGCCTATGCTCAAAATGAGCAAATGGGTACAGTTTTCATGGACATTTAAGAGGCTTTTGATTCAGTTTGTGTAGACGTCCTTTCAGACAAACTCCACGAGTGTGGCCTTTCACCATTATTAAACAACTATTTGTACAATTTGTTGTCTGAGAAATATATGAGCTTTTCTCATGGGTCTTCGACAACTTCACAAATTAGCTACAAGGGTCTACCCAGGGAACTTGTTTAAGCCCCTATTTTATAATTTTTATGTCAAAGATCGATAGCTGTCTCATGGAAAATTGCACGCTAAGACAGCTTGCGGATGACGCCGTTGTTTCAATTGAAGGACCATGGGCGAACAACCTGCAGGGGGACCGTTGCAGGATACCCTAGACAATTTGTCTACCTAGGCTGTAAAGCTGGGTATCGAATTCTCCCCGAAAAAAACTGAGTTAATTATTTTTTTCTAGGAAGCGTGATCCAGCACAGATACCTTCAACTCATGGGTAAAATAATAACTCAAAGTTTGTCTTATAAATACCTAGGGGTCTGGTTCTATTCTAAATGCACCTGGGAAAGGCACATTAAGTATCAGAAATGCCAGCAGCGAATAAACTTCATGCGTACTATCACCGGAACATGGTGGGGAGCCCACCCGGAAGATCTGATAAAGCTGTATCGTACATCGATTTTATCCGTACTCGAGTACGGCAGTTTATGTTTTCAATCCGCCGCGAAAACACATATTCTGTAGCTGCACCGAATCCAGTACCGTTGTCTTCGTATCGCGTTAGGCTGCATGGACTCAACTCATACTATAAGTTTGTAGGTATTAGCAGGAGTTCTTCCTTTGGGCTGCAAAATGGTGAGTCGCATGTTGGGCTGCAAAATGGTCCCCGCAACATAGCTCTGGCACAGAGAACAGACATCCAAGCTGGAGTGCCCAATGTGTGTAAATTGCTGTAACTTCCATTTTAAAATTACAACTTGTTTCCGTTAGTTTTGGTAAATCGTATGTTGATGGCGCCACTTGCCCACCTTGAGATTTGATAGGCTGTCAATTTTAGTTTGGTGAAACCTAGACTAGGCGGCGTTGTTTTTCCAACGGTTTGCTTTTAAAAGTTTACACAGTAAATTAAGGAAAAAATGTTCGAGCCTGGATGTCTGTTCTCTATACCGCCAGCTAAGGGTTGCGGACTTAGCTGGAAGTGCAGCCTGGGCACTGTTGTCCTTCTGACTTCAGCTAGATTGAGGAGGTGCGTGTCGAGCGTCTGTCCACCAAGGAGGTGCGGATCAAACAGCGGCTGAGTAAGAAACGCTGTATCGCGTCAACTATACATTAGGTGGCAGTCGCACCAAGGCGATGTAGGCAGCGCGACCCGGATAAGGAAGGTGCATGTTGAAATCTTACCCTACTACAAAAAATGGAAGTATTCTTGATACGGTATATAATTTCAGATCATCCATGGAGTTCCCAAGTATTGTTTAGTAATCTTAAATTATTTTTTCCAATGAAAATGCAGGTCTGTCTACAATTGCAGCAGGACCACAAACAGCAGACATGCCGACAGTTCAGATATAATTTTGTGTGTTATCATTTTGTATTGTAACACCCCTTCGCAATATTTTTTATGCTATTTCAGCTTCACATTTATGCGGTTTTAGCCCATACTACAGATTCTACTATAATTTTTTTTCCTTCTTTATCCAAACAAATTTAATGATTTAAAAACTAAAATTGTTTATGATCCTTCGTTTTCTATTACACAGTTATAAAAAATTATCCACGGGCCTAGTAGGATTCAAAAGTTATCGGAGAATTCAAATTTTCTTCCTTTTTTTCTCTTTCTTTTTTTTGTGGATTTGTTAAGTTTCCCATTTTGGGCAGTAATCATAATCATATGAAATTTATTTCGGTTTACTGTTAGCTTAAATTTCCTTGCCATTCTGCAGCCTGCCCGGTGATAAACTTTCCTTCATTACATCACTTTAGAAATTTTCGACATTTCAGAGTGTGTATCATCTTACCACAGAGAACAGACATCCAGGCTCGAACATTTTTTTCTCAATTTACTGTGTAAATTTTCAAAAGCAAACCGTTGGAAAATCAGCGCCGCCTTGTCTAGGTTTCACCAAACTAAAATTGACAGTCTATCAAATCTCAAGGCACGCAGGTGGCGCCATCAACATACGAATCACCAAAACTAACGGAAACAAGCTGTAATTTCAAAGTGGTAGTTACAGAAATTTACACACGGAGGGCACTCTAGCTTGGATGTCTGTTCTCTGTGATCTTACTTCGCAGCAGAAGAGGCAAATAGCTGCATTTTATTTTAATATGTATATTATTTGGTATCTCATTACAACATCGTATTGTTTTCATCATATCATCACTGAATATTTTTATAATCATAATAAAATTATTTATTAAAAAATTAAAAAAAAAACTGAAAAATGCAATAGTATACCGATTGACAGGTAAGTAGGTAGACCAGGGAAGGTAAGATTATTACAAAGAAAAATACTCTACATTATTATATCAACATCACTATATTATACATCAAATAAAAAGGGTTGGGAAGGGACCATCAGAGCACCGGTTTGAAACGATTTGGATGGGGAGAGTGAAATTGCCAACTCCCTGTCATTAACATTTCGTGAATTGATGGCGAGCTCTTCTACCCACTCATTGGGAAGTCCTCACGTTTGATGGCTTGCTCGACATTAGGTTGTAGGATTCTAGCATTGGAAGGAGATTCTCATTATCCCGCGGATTACGCGTAAGTGTCTCTGCTTACGAGTCCGCTCATCCGTTTTGGCCTTTCAGACAGTGTTAAATTGAATACAGGCAGATGTCGAACTTGATCAAATCATTCGTAGAGCACGATCCACTGTCTTATGGCTGTGCCTGCAACGATGAGTGGTATCTCTTACATACATACATTAGCAGGAGTTCTTCCTTTATCAAATCGTTTTGTGGAGCTATCGTTGTGGTTCCTCATCCGCTGTGAGGTGCTAAATCCATTGGTAATTTACAATTTTGAAAAGCTAATCGAACGGAATCCTCAAACTAAGTTCATGACACTGTACTATTGGTTACTCTGGAGATGAGCCCTTCTTCGAATGTTCCTAATCGTGATTACTCCCAAGATTTCTCTAGTTCTACTGTAGTTTTTGATCTGACCATGAGTACATTCCATAAATTTTTGCAAGTAAGTTTGGCCATTTCAGGTGTGACAGGAAGTTTTACACCGACGCACAGTGATCGGAAAAGCCTTTTTCACGGCGAAATTAATAACTCCTAAGGGTTACGTTTCCGAATCCCGGTGTCTTCTACTAAGTTGTATGTAAACAAGTTGTCCATCTTGTGATGATAATTTAGTAGTTCCAAACTTTACCGCTAGAGCGGCGCTGTTGCAAACTTTTGAACGAGACACATTTGTAGGTAATATAATTTCAAGCAAAATTGCGTAAGCCAACATTTTTCTAGCTCTTCGTTCGACCATAAAAGAGCAATTTTTCTGCTTTAAATCAGTCTGTCTCTAAAAATTGAGTTTATTTTATTAAAACTTTTTTGTTTCTCATTTTGAGAAAAAGTTATTTTGAAACAAAATATAGGAAACATTATAGCGCACATTTTTGCGGTACAACAGCGCCGCCATTGCGGTAAAGTTTGGAACTACAAAATTATCACCACAAGATGGACAACTTTGGGGTGATTCAAAAATGACGTCCATCAAATTTCAGGTTTTTAGACCCCCTCCCCCCCCTCTGTCACACTTTGTCACACATATGATTCCCCCCCCCCCCGTTGGACGTCACACTTCTGAAAAAAAGAATATATGCATATTGGTTTTGTTGATTTCAATAATAACGTGAATTTAGTTCAAAATGAATCATTTACATAATTACATGTGTAAAGTTCTTCTGTCCACGGATAGGTGAAGTGTGTTTTGATGGGAATAACTGGCAGAGATAAATCAAGGTAATCGTAACAGATGGACAAAACTTATCGTATGACATGTTTTCTTCTGCAAAAAACATAGTTTTTAAAATATTTTGTTTACAAACTGCACTCATTCAAACATGTCAGTTTTAAATTTGAAATAGTCTTAATTGAAAAGTAGAAAGGTTGAAAAATAGAACCAGAAATGCCTATTCAATTAATAATTTCATTGTATATTTTTATTACTTTTGATAAATATTAAAGGTCCGATAGTTTTTGAAAATCCAAAAACAAAGCTTTATTAATATATGCTGATTCGTAGCTTTCTCTCTAGATTACATCGGTATGAGTGTTTTACATTAACATCTTTACAACCATCGAACTAACTAGATTACAATGGATAAAATTTATAAAATGGGGAGTTTAAGTTGAGTTTATAACAGTTTTAGTTTTTCCAATACTACTTACTTTAAAAATTCATAACTCATGAACCACACTCTAAAATGCACTTACACATCTATGAGATAACCCGGGTCTAATGTGGAAACCGGTTTTTTTCCTCACTTTTGTGCATACGAAACAGATTTTTGAGCAAAAGTTACCCCGAGCAAAATCTGGTTCAAACACCAGTGACTGATCGCAGTTCAGCTCAGGTGAATAATTTAAGTTTGCAGTGCAAACTTTGTAAAACATAAATTGAGTTGTAAAAAGTGCTTGAGATTTTCTAATCAACAGAAAAAAAGGTCTGGAAAGATATTTTACAAAACATTATTTCACGGTTAAGGAAAATTGCTCGCAACAACCAGAAAAACACCATTTGTATGTCGAAAAAATTCAAACCAACTATTATGCGATTGAAAATTTTGATAAATCAATATTTAATGTTTATCCATTCTCGAGATATGGAAAATTATATGGAAATATAAATAATTTTTCTTGTAGCGCAAAACATCATGCCTCGTAAAAAAAAGTTCTGAAAAATCTTGAAATTACTCAAAAGTCCGAAAAAGAATATGATCAGAAAGTGGAAAAGAAATGGAATCATGGATATTCAACAGAATCAACAGAAATAATTGTTTTTGATTGCAAAATTTGATTTTAAAAACCATACAAATTTGAATGCGGTGAGTTTTTTGTTTTTGAAATACATCGAGGATTTTCGATATTACCCTTAAACAGTCTGAGAAATTCTACTGAAATTCTCATACCGGGAGATCAAGAAATGATCCCACTTTGACATAGGTTTCAAGAACTGAATATTCAATTTTGTGGACAATTTTGGTATAAACGATGTTATTTTTCGATTTTCCTGAGCCCTAGAACTTTTGTGTAAACTTTTGTGTGGCAAATTGCCATTGCATAATTTTTCAGCTTGCTGAAATAATTTAAAGCACTTTCCACCACAAGAATGTTTTCCTAAGACGATCAGTTCTCGAATTGGTTTTTTTATCACAATTAGCAAAATTGTAAACAATTTCATAATTTGTTTCATACCTCAAAAAAGAGAGAATACCCTATTTTGAAATTTCCATACAGGACTGGAATCAAAATGTCTTGTCGATAATAAATTGATCAATTTGTTTTCGCAAAGGATGGTGCTTTATTCAAAGTTCCCGACCGTTTCTCCCAACGTTGAAATTGTATGCAACACTTAATCTAGATCATACTTTTTATTGCCAAGAAAATTTCAAGCACTTTTCGATTCCTTAATTATACATTTTTTTTAAGTAGCAGGTTCTTCCTGATCGCACTTTCCCCCATCCTTAAGCACCGTCCCATATTCTATAAAATCAAGATCTTAAGATTTATGAAATTTTTGTTACTTTAAAAATAGAATAGGCTAACTGAAAAGTTTATTCACGTACGTATTTATTTTTAACAATGCTGTTGTTGCTATAAAAGATTTTCATGTTACTCCAAATTCTTAACGTCACCTCTCTGCCCAGCAGAGAGAAAGTATAAGCACACCTTATTTAAACGGTCATTTTGGCTGCGTCCTTTTGTTTGCACATTTCTGAATGACAAAGCATCAAAAAAGTGCTCAGTTTTGTGTTACCTATAAAAATGCGCGATCTTACTCCGGAACAACGAAAAAGTATCGTGCACAAATGGTGCACTGTGAGTGGACTTTCCTTGAGAAAATTGGCCAAGGAAGAGGGTGTAAGCGTTGGAGCGGTACGATCTGCGATTCGAAAATATAGAGAACAGTGTACGTTTGAAGTTGCGCCGAAGACTGATCGGAAATCCGGTCCTGTAAGTCCGGATATCGATAAAAAGAGCAGGGATGCCTACAAGTGAAAACCAGCGACTTCTGTTCGGGATGATTTGAAAAAACTAGGGACCTCGTCGAGTAACGTCATGCGTGCCAAAGAAAGACTTGGGCTAAAAACATACCGGAAGCAGAAAAACCCCAAAAGGAACCCAAAACAGGCCGCGACCGTGAAACCACGAGCCCGCAAACTCTACGATTTGTTATTGTGTAGAAATTCTGAGTGTATATCAATGGACGATGAAACGTATGTGAAACTAGATTGCAAAACGCTTCCCGGACCACAATTCTATACTGTAAGCGAAGACAAAGACATCCCCGAAACGGAGAAGGCGTAAAATTCGGTAAGAAGGTTATGGTTTGGCAGGCAATATGCGAGTGTGGTAAAACATCTAGTCCGTACATCACAACGGAGACGATGAACACTCAGAAATACGTTAAGGAATGTCTCCAGAAGCGATTATTGCCGATGATCAGGCAGCACGAAGGTCAAGTAGTGTTTTGGTCTGATTTGGCGTCAAGTCATTACGCAAAGGACACTTTAGAACGGTACAAAAGTCAAAATGTATGTTTCGTGCCGAAAGACATGAATCCGCTGAACTGCCCGGAGGCACGGCCAATCGAAACTTTTTGGGCTGTAACCAAAGCAAAGCTTCGAAAATTTATAAAACCAGCGGATGACATCCAAAAATTTAAAAAAGATTGGCCAAAAGTGGTCAAAATGGTGGGAAGTACCACTGTGCAGAAGCTAATGGGTCATGCTAATGCGTACACTCAAACTTTTCGACGCCTTTGTTTTCGTATTAACGCTGATAAATTTAGATTACCAAATGCAAAATTGTTGGATGTCACATTTTTATAACCCCCCTCCCCCCCCTGTCACATATTGTCACAAATTTGATACCCCCCCCTACAGAGTGGACGTCATTTTTGAATCACCCCTTTGTAGAAGACACCGTGATTCGGAAACGTAACTCTTAGGAGTTATTAATTTCGCCGTGAAAAAAGCTTTTTCGATCACTGTGCGACGGGTAAAAAATAAAGGATTCCATTGAATTTGGTGCTTTTAACGAAATTAAAAGCGCCTCATTCAAAATTCAAAATCCTTGCTCCGCATACGTCGTAGAATCGGCGGCTGTACACTATACATTAGAGCGAATTGGCTCTTTTCTCTCGGATCATTTTTTCATTTTTACGGATAGTCTCAGCTCACATCAGGCTATTCGTTCAATGAGGCCGGCGAAGTACTCGCCGTGTTTCGTTAGCGAAATACGATCTCTTTTGAGTGCCTTATCAAACAATTCCTTCACCATCAATTGGTTCTGGCCCCTTTTCATTGCTCCATTCCTGGTAATGAAAAAGCGGACTCACTTGCCAAGGTGGGCGCAGGCGTAGCAGGCGATATTTATGATCGACAAATCGCCTTCAACGAATTGTTTTCTATTTTCCGTCAACAGGCCTTGATCAGCTGGCAACAAAAATGGGACGCAGGGGATTTGGGTAGATGGTTACATTCCATTCTCCCACAGGTATCGAAAAAAAAAGTGGTTCAGAGGGTTGGATATTAGCCGAGATTTTATTAAGGTAATGGGTCGTCTAATGTCCAATCACTACTCGTTAGGCTCTCATTTTTATTGAATAGGGCTCTCAGACACCAATCAATGCGGCTGTGGTGCAGGTTATCAGGACATCAACCACGTTGTCTGGTATTGCCTCGTTTTCGAAATGGCCAGACCTGATATTTGCGCATCCCTACGGGCCCGAGGTAAACCAGAGAAGGAAGATAGCAGAGATGTGCTGGGTAAGCTGGACTTGGACTATATGGGGCTAATTTACAAGTTCTTGTAACAAATAGATATATTCGTCTGATCCTCTCTTAGCTGTTATTTTTACATGCCCCCCTCGTCCCCTCCCCCGTAATACCGCTTCTATTGTATCGTTACAGCTTAACGCAATGCAACATCTACGCCAAACCAACAGCAACAATATCGCATCGCCAATCTGCTGTTGAAAGCCAACGTTAAGATTCCTACTTCCCCATTCCTACCCGAATAATTGTAATCCCTAACCTCGACCATGCCGCTAGTTTTTCGGCTTTCCAAAATTAACCTAGTTAGTAAGTTATTGTCGTTGTAAAAATGAAAAAGAACTCGGCTGCGTTATTCCTATGGCACTTGGGTCTCACAAATAAACAAGTAAGTTACAAAAAAAACCTTAATCGATGGTATTCAAGAGCCGATTCTCCTCGACTACATGCTAAGAGAAATAACAATCAAACAATCGACGTAAAAGTCGCTGGAGTTGTTTTGGATCCCCGATTGACGATTGATTGCAGCGGGTATTCAATATAGTCTCAAGGCATTTGGACAACCGTTTTCTAGTGCAGACGTTTCTCGGCCTGCTTTCATGAGATTTTTAAGTGTTAAAAAATTATGATACCATCATTGGAACTCGAGTCCGGGACTTCGAAGGCAGTGTAGAGAAAAGTTACTGTTTTAAGGTTGAACAAAATTTTATTGTAAATATTTATGAAGTATGTACACATATAATTTTGCATTTGGTTATGCAGTTTCACATTCAGCGTGGTTGGAAAATTGATTTACTTTAACCAAGAACTTAAATAATTACTAACTACTATGAAGTGAAAAATAAGCATTAATATTACAACATTAAATAGTAAACAATTTGTTATAAAAATATGGGTAGGAGCAATATGACACATCGGATTCATCTTTTGTTTTGTTCAAAGGAAACATAATAAAAACATAAAACGTTTACAATTTCATTGTCCATAAACTTCTTCAGAAGACTAGAATATCCTGCTTTGTAGGGGTAGTTTACGCGTCTCTCTCAACCAAAAAATAAGCGCATTTAATATATTTCTGCTATGAAATTACTTGTTACTTACTTATATTACTAAACAGTTAACGCTAACTAGCGTTCGTTCCATCTTGTAAGGCATTTCTGTTTGTCGTAAATAAAGCGGCACAATAGCTTTAAGTTTTCTTATTTCTAATGCTAACGACAATAAAATTAATGTTGGTTTTGTAGAAAATCAGATGGAAATAAATAGTTATTCGTTACGATCGATACTGTATTATGTAAGTATAGAACCTTACACCTAGGTAACTGAACGGCCTGGGGAGATCAGGTGAATATCTAGAATTTGCCCGACAACGTGATGGTACACCCGGAATTGTGATGTTCTACTACTTGCTGCTTCAGCTGAAAGACATGCTGCTTCAAGTTGAACACTTTACTGCTAAGCTCGGAGTTTTGTGTTTTAAGGTCTCTCACTTTGTCTTCCAGCTTGGAGATTCGCTCGAGCTTCCGTTTGCGACACTTGGACGCAGCAACACGGTTGCGTAACCTTTTGCGCTCTAGCTTTATGCGTTCTTGGTTCTCCATATCTATAGGGCTAACCGGGGGCGATTGGGGCACAGTCTGAGGTTCTTCTTTAACAACACCCGGATAGCAATCTGTAGAGATGAGATGAAAAATAAGAAGGAAACAAAACGTTAGAAGGTAATTAGTCACGTCTTCTTCCCTGTGCTCTTACCGAGATCAGTATAGGTGATGTCACCACCACTCATCGTATTGTGAGTGGTAGTGTTTGCGGTGGAGACAGCTGAGACTGCGGTGATTGTCGTGGTAGTGTTGTTGTTGATGTTCTTATTGTTATTGTTGTTGTTATTTATCTTGCTGATGTTATCTTTCTCATGCATGGATAAGAGGGCTTCATCGAAACCTTTGGCAAATTGTTCCTGTTCGGTCGTTGCCTGAAAATAAGAGGATTTTGAAATTAAAAACGATCCTTGAAAGCATCAATGTTAGTGGCGGGCAACGTGTTAGCATTGATCTAGGTTTCAATGCTGACATGTTTTAGTGGAGTACTTTTTGTCAGTCTCTTTATATCTAATAAGAAAACGCAAATGTTAGCAAGGGACTTTTATTCGACCGGCAGAATTTTATTATTATTGCATCGTCACTATTCCAGAAACCGAAAAATCCCCGTGTTCAATTCGTTCAATTAAATCTGCAAATATGATGTCTGCTTTTAAATCTCTGGTCTTTTCGAAATTTTATGCATTCATTTAAATTTCAAAAAGGATGCGAACCAAATAAAATTTCTGTTTAAGTCAGATCAAGCTGAGCAATATATCAGTCATAAAAATGGCTTCAGTTTATTTTGTTGTTGCGGAGAAACATGATATGTAAAGAAAATATGTTGTCGTTTTCAATTGTTTAATATCTTTAATCATTATACACCAACTTAACGCTAACTGGGTGCTTTTAAACTGAGCTGCGTTGAACCACAGAGAACAGACATTGATGTCCATATACCTTTTCTTGAAAATCGTGTGTAAAAGTAAATATGGGTAGCCGGTATAAAAAGCAAGTGCAGAGAAAAACAAACAAAACTTTTTAGGTTATGTGCTAGGCTTTTTATTGATAAACATTGACATAACAGTTATCGCACAACTGCAGCGCCGCCTACCAGGAGCATAACGACATACATTTGAAATGTCGGTTTAAAGTTTTACACAAGTAGCAGACCGAAGATGAACGTCTGTTCTCTGTGGTTGAACTGAGTGCTCGCTTACTGGGCTATAGACGAATCTAGGTTGAAAAAAGAAGAAGACAACGAGTGGTGATAAATTTGACAGCTCCCATGTTTAAGTATAGGCCGAACATTTAAAAATGCTTTAAAAAAAATTCTAAATAAAAGCGGTTTGTTGTATGATGGGAGAAAATTCCAAAACTACTCAATAAAGACATTTTCAGCATTATAAAACTAAAATAAAAATAATGATCCTATTTTGCAGTTTTGGATTTTTCTTCCATCATACAACAAACCGCTTTTAAATAAAATTTCATTCGAAATTATTACAACCATGTTAAAATTTTCGTCCTATACTTTAACATGGGAGCTGTCAGATTTATCACCACTCGGTGTCTTTTTCTTTTTTCAACTTGGATTCGTTTATATACTGTGAAAATTTGACAGCTCCATTAGTTTGTTTACGGCAGCTATGGCGAGAACAGTGAATCAACTTCGATATATGGATACGATCGCGGAACCATCTACAAGATAAATACGATCGGCCAAACACGGTCAAGAAATATTTGGTCAAAATGGATATCCATTTTGCGTAAGCGTCAGTTCAAGCCAGACGTGTCGGAGAACCAAGCGGAAACCCAGCAACAATGGATGAAGATTGTCTGATCAAAGCAACTCGACTCGACACTCGTCATTGTCGAATTGGTATTGGAGGTCAACTGTTAACTATAATGTTGAAACTTTTCCAAATGTCTTTGAAATATTACATCATGTAGTAGATCGTGACTTTCATCAATTCAGCTGTCATTTTTGACAGTTGAAGAATAGGTATTGACATTTTTAACTATTTTTCTGTGAATTTCTCTAATGTTTTTGTTATTCAGAAAAACTCATTGGGACGCTGTACCAATGTTGCGATTTGAAATACCTTGCGGGGAAGTTATTAATTAATATGTGGACAAGTGTCAATATAAATATTTCAAAGATGATACAGAAGAGGGGTTATTATCTAGTCATCACCAATTTATACGTGATGATACTGAAGCTATTGACAGCACTACATAATTCTTTGAACATTTAACATTCAAAGGTTGCTGTATAGATATGCGTTGATCGATCTCACTTCAACGATGTTATCTCGAAGTTCTATGGCCTTCTGGTAAAGCATTCAATCTTTTTCCTAAGCTTCTGGTATCCTGAGTAGGGATTTATTCAGAATCGAGATTGAATTTTTGGAAGATTTTCTGAACTTTGGAAGAATTCTCAAAACTTTTTTGATATTGATGATTTGCTAAGATTCTGGTTTTTTTATTTTTCTCTGCTAAACTTCAGTGAAATTTTCTTACCGATCAAATCTCTCAAACAAGGTGAGATGGAAACCAAGGAATTGTGATTCCTACATGAGGTTGTGTCCTAGCTCAAAAAACGATGTGAACGGTTAAGGAGATGGTGTTCACCATATTTTTATATGGTGTCATGAGCAATGAATAGCATTATGGTCATATGAATGATTTTTGTATAGACTACTTCTTCTGTCAGTGATTTTCTCTTGAATTTCAGGGAAGCTCTTTTCTGATCTTCGACAAAGCTCTTTGCTGTCAAAATTCTGGGAAGTTTTCTCCTGAACTTTAATCATGTTTCCTCATGAACGTCTAGGCAGTCAGTCCTGATTTTCTTATATATACATCTAACAACCCAACCTCACCTTCCAGGAAGAGTTGATACGTTTTTTGCTGAACTTAGTTACTGTCTAAACTTCTGAAGAGTCCCATCTCTAACTGCAAGGAAAATCTTTCCAAAACTCTGGGAAAGTTCTCTCCAGAATTTCTTGATAATTATTCTTAAATTTCTTGGAAGTTTCTTCCTAAATTTCTGAGAAGTCCTCTTCGGAACTCTATAAAAGTTGTCTTCTGAACTTCGGAGAAGTTTGCTCCTGAATCTTTGAGAAATTTCGACTTTAACTACTTGGAAGTATCTCCAATATTTCTTGTAAATTTCACCCTGTTTTTTTCAAAAGTAACTACCTGAACTTTTGGTAATTTCTGAGCTTCGAGAAAGCCTCATTTTGAATTTCTGGTTCGATTCTGAGCTTCAGAAAAGCTCTCTAGCACTTATGAACATCCGATAAGTCTCATCCTGAACTCCGAGGAAAATTTTATAAAAATTTTGAGAAAGTCTGCGGTAGAATTTCTAGGAAAATTTCCCTAAATTTGTTGGAAGATTCTTCCTGAATTTCTAAGAAGTACTTTTTTGATCTTTTGGGAAGTTTTCTCCTGACCTTCGGTGAAGTTTGTTCCTGAAATTCTGAGAAAATCTTGCTCAAACTACTAGGAACTACCCACTATTCTTCTTGAAAGTTTCTTTCTTTTCTTTGAAGAGGTTTCTTCATGAACTTTGAAAAATCCTCAATCTGAAAGTCAGAAATTATGTTCTTTTCGTCGATCTCGGCATCTGTAATAGCAAAATCGCTCTGTGGGGCAAAGTGACGGTTGACTCGATTTTTATAATTGGTCCCTATATTAAAATAATTTCGTGGCCAAAACGACGGTAATTTGATCAAAAAGACGATCAAGGAACTGAAGAATAATATAATATAATTAAGAATAATATAATATAATTTTTCACCAATGACCAAATTTCCGGCTAACTGCCACAAGGTGGCGCGCAGGGAATAGAAGTATTTTTGTGATGTTTTTAATTTCTTAATGAAAATTGTGAAAATATCTTTTTCCGTTCTTTTTTACCATCCATCCGAAAATAGTCGCTTTTTTAATGCGATCATTACAATGTATTGAAGGCTATACTCGCTATACTCTAAAATCAAGGCTTTAACAACGTGAACATGAGGCCAATGCAAAATAGGCTAGACGGGGGAATACCCTGACACGTGACTTTTAGATGTACATATTAGTTTGTTTTATGCGAGTAGCCAGTTTCTACAACACGACCTTAGCATCTTTGCAGGAAAACCTATTGGCCATTTGATGAAATGTTTGAGTGTTTCGCACCTTCCTACGAAATCTAATTAAAACGATTTCAATTCAACCTAACGTCTGAATGGAGGATTCCAGGTAACGCAAAAGTGCGGTTAAACATGTTGTGTTATTCGAGTTGAGGTGATAAAAAGATAAAAAAAAATCGACGATAATGACGATACTGACCATATCCATACAGTTTGAAAAATAGCTAGAAAGTTATTATCAATTTTAGTTTTAGATACTAAGATGTTTATCCTCACTTTAGCCTTCCTTGGATTTCTCAATAGTCTTGGATCGCTAGGATTTGACAAAAACAGAAAACTTTTATTTAATTTTGTCATGTACTGCACATAAATATATATTAGTTGAGAGGATTAGAAGCCAAAGGGTGTAAAAAACGTCCAGGTTTGTATTGCATTTTGCGATCCTGTTAAAGGAGTATTAAAAACCAGTCGTTCTTCTGTTCGCTATAAAATAGCAGTCATTAAATCTTCACCACATTTGCAACGCTATCGACTTAACTTTTACCATTGTGTCACTTACACATCCCCCTCATTTTTGATTTTTTTTTATTCAATTTGAGTACGTAAGGTACTGTATAGTTAAATACTCTAACCTATTGGCTCACCTTTGTAGGGTAGAGAATACTGCTAGGCGTTGGCGTAGGTAAAGCGGCATTGTTGATGATTATCTTCTCCAGTTCCGGCGAGACAAGTTTTAGCACTTGCAGATCTGGGGAAGTGAGCACTGGCGGCGCTGTTACTGACGCATTGAATCGTGCTTTACGACTTTTGCCAGGGTTCAATTCCAATGTCGCCGGCCGTTTCAGGTTATTTCCCGTGCTGATTGGTGCTTGGGTTGTGGCCGGAACATACTGACCGTTACTATCTTCGTAAAACGAAGATTCCATATTGTTGCTGTTGATGTTGTTTCGCATTTTTTCGGGGGTTTCACGGGGGTTGCTCACCGTTTGATGTGTGTATGTAGACAAAAATTTATCAATGTACTGACTAGACACTTGTTTGTTTTCTTCTTTGCATTACACCAACACTCATACAGTTTGAGTCACAATCACACTCGGTTGCTAAGACGTTCTCAA
Source organism: Aedes japonicus (assembly GCA_034211315.2). Taxonomy (NCBI): domain Eukaryota; kingdom Metazoa; phylum Arthropoda; class Insecta; order Diptera; family Culicidae; genus Aedes; species Aedes japonicus. The sequence goes on from JASCZW010002985.1 coordinate 323,456, forward strand.
GGCGAACGCATTAATAGAATGTATTTATTTATGAATTTATTCTTCGTCTTTATGCCATAAGGTCACTTAATTTGTTTTATTGATGTTATTCGCTTCGTCAAGCCTACAGTTTGAATTCACAGCTTCTTCTTATTTAAGAAATATTGAAAAAATCTTGAAAACAACTCATCAATATTTATTGAATATGCTATTATCATTGATGTGCATTTAAAAAGACAATGGCTAACTTAACACTTAGATGATGACATGACACAGTCTACACGCACTAACACAGATTAGTGTGTAATTTCGCTGAATTTACACCTCCTTTGTCACGGCAGCAGTGGATAAACAATAAAACCTCCTTCGAGAAAAGTTTCACAAACCACACTTATTTTCGTCAACTCATTTGCATTCAATTTCGTTTCCGCTGTACATTGAATTCACTTGAAATTCTTTCTGTTTCGCAAGCACAACCACAAATGACCACGTTCGCGACAATACGCGATTTATTCCCGATTTTGCTTATTGGAATAATAACACCACCAGCAATGACATAGTAGAAATGATTCCGAAAGGGAAAAAAAATCTAAGAGAGAATATTCGAACGACGTTCACTGTTTGAGGTTTCAAACCCGAATGAAGCAATCGTAGTACTTTTAGCTGGTTTTCATGATTCATGTGTCTAAAAATAGCTCGAGACGTCATTTTCTGGGACGCTCATTGGCTTTTGTTGATGCTTATGCTCGGTTTTCATTGATCTGTCTCTGTTCGTGTTCCGTCGTGTCTGCGTCGTGGTTCGTGTCATTTTGAATGAAGGTAGCGAGAATGATGCCAATCGGCAGGGTTGCCATAAATTGTCCTGTACTCTCTTCCCTGTATGCTGAGAATATTTTTAATCCTTAGATGGAAATGGATTCATATGAAAATTGATTGAATATTGATAATCTGTATCAACGAATATCATCATAGAAAAATTATCAACATGTGAAAAAAAATGTGTGTTATTTGAATTGCTTGGGACTGTTAGGAACGTAATTCAAGCTAAATATGGCATTATGATATGTATTTCTATATTTCTGTATGTGATATTTTTCCTAATGATGTATAGTTAATTGTTTGTTGAACAGTTCAAAGCATATTTTCATAAGTTGCATTTTACAATATATGTACCGTATTTTAACACCGAACCGTTTTTTTCAGATAAAATATATTTTAACACCGTCTGGAAAAAACACAACCATTTCAACAAGTGAATGCTTTATTTCAAATATATTTTATGTTTAAAATCAAGTGACATCAAATATAAAGTATGTTATTTTTATTTAAACCATATTAATTATATGTACAAACGTACAAATTTTAGATTTTGATGGTGGCGTTCTAAATTTATTTTATTTATTCTATGAATATTTATTATCTTAATTCTGGATATGGCTTGAATGCTAGAAAATTTCAGGTCCAAGGAGTTTTCTAAGAGTTTCACTACTGCAGTTCCATGGAATCGGACAAAATTTAATAACCTACAAATAAATATGACGATTGGGTCATGTTGCGACCGTCGAAACTTTTCCTCAGCCTCAAGTTCTGGAGAGGGGAGGAACACGCTTAAATTCACCTACCCAATCATTGTATTGTTGAAATATCAGTGCCTCGAATATGATTCAAAAACTGTTATTTTCATTTGAAACATGCTTTCTATGTACTTTAAACAATTCTTATGTTTCAAGTTGAGCATCGATATTTTTAATTTAAATGGATGAAATTTGTATTTGTGATTTTGAGCTAACTTATAGACGAATCCACGTTCAAAAAGGAAGAAGACACCGAGTGGTGCTCCCGTTTTAATGTATAGGACGAATGTTTGAAAATGCTTCTGATAAATTCAAATGAAGTTTTAATTAAAAGCGGTTTGTTATACGATGGAAGAAAAATCCAAAATTGCAAAATAGAGGCATTATTTTTAAAATAGCTTAAAATATCTTTATTGAGTTGTTTTGGATTTTTCTTGCATCATACATCAAACCGCTTTTAATTAAAATTTCATTTGAATGTTTTAGAAGCATTTTAAATGTTCGTCCTATACTTTAACATGGGAGCTGAAAGATTTATCATCACTCTGTGTCTTCTTCTTTTTTCAACCTGGATTCGTCCGTATTGAAATAATTTCAAAAGCTTGGAAATTAAATTTGAATCCCGAAGATTGTCTCTAGTCTGTTTTTTTAATGTGTGCGTTCTTGTCTATAGATTGTTGTTAAAAAAATGATCGAAAATATCTCCAAAATACAAAATAAAACTGATAGCTACTCTTGCACTCGGGTTCATTAAATTAAAGCGGCGCGCCTGGGCTGAACCCCTACACAGGAAAAAATCTTGTAGTAAAAACTACCATTTCAACCGACTATGCCTATCTTCAAAACTACCATGAAACTTCAGTCAAATTTACTACGTTTATAGTAAAACCTTCAACATTTCTGGTATATTTGACAGACCTCATATTGATATCAACCGCAACATGGTTGATCTTATCGCAGGCATGGTAAAATCAAACGCATTTATAGTCAGCTGAAAATTGTTGGTGATTGCGCTTAATTTAACCCTCGATATGGTAGTTTCTACTGCGACTTTTTTTTGCGTGTACCGATCATATGAAAAATGACGGCTTAAGTACCATTCAAAGTGGAATTAAGTATACATGGGATTTAATATCGCCGGAATAGGGTGTTGTATACCAAACTTAGTGAAACAAACTTTCGATATTCATAATATTGCATTTATAATTATTTGCTTTAGCATGAAATATGATGATGTTCAAAACATAATATTATGTCGGAACTTGGATTCGAACCACGAACGTTGAGTTTGTGGGTTCGGCGACTTGCCCACTACTATATACTAACACATGTTATCAATAAAGCTTAAAGGCGGACAAAAACAACGTCGTGTGAAACAAAATCCAGTCTTATGAATTCCAAAGCATCGTTCATAAGGTGAACTAAAGTTGAAATTCATAAGATTGTTTGGTTGAGTGATATCAACACTTATAATCAGGAAAGCTTAAAGGCGTACTAGAACAACGTCGTGTGAAACAAAATTCATTCATAAGTCCAATAAACTTAAGAATTTCATAAGGTTCAACTTATGAACGATGCTTTGGAAATGCATAAGGCTGATTGATGAATGGATTTTGTTTCACACGCACTGTTTTTGTACGCCTTTAACCTTTTCTAAATCCAAGTGTCGATATATCCTTGTGGGCAAGTCACTAGACCCATACCCTCAACCTGGGGGTGCGACACATTTGAATCCAGATTCCAAGTGATCGAAAAATCCCACGCCTGCGAATCAATCTTGAAAAAATCTTGTAGCAGCTTGTGAATCTTAATCCATCAACTTGCATCGTGCTGCATCTTTATGCAGTAAATCTTTAAAATCTTCATCAAAATCTTTAAAATCTTCTTTCTATCTACTAAGCGTGCGCACATCGCACAAAAGCAAAAAAAAAATCTTCATCTGAGATAGAGTCGCACCCCCTGCCCTCAACTCAGGGTTCGAATCCAGAGGACTGCAAAGAGCATTAGTTCTTTTTGGCCTGCACTTTTGGTGTGGCGCTAGTGACGTTTTCAATTTTTTAAGCTCGGTTCACAATGGATTGGTAAGGTACAATATTTCTTCTACCAAACTACTTGTATCAGTAATTTAGATAAAACATTATAATACCTGGCTGATAACCGCAGCAGTAAATACAACACGGAAGATTTTTCTCTCGAATCAAATTAACGACAAAACACGACAACTTCCGCCGCGAATATTCTGTTTTCTGCATATAGCCTTGAAGAAAACCAAGCTGTCAAATAAGCACCACAGGCAACACCAAGTTTTCGGCTTCACAATTTTTGTTCGTGGATGACAGCCGCTTCAGTCCTGTGTTCGAATCCAGGTTGCATTGTAAATGTTTTTTCAACATCATTATATTTCACAAGGCAAATTTAAGAAATTCATACTGATTTTTTATGGCAAATAATCATAATTGTCTATACCAATTCCTTGATTTTTTTTATTCTGTAGGCTAGTTTAAGAAATTTGGCCCAATTGGGTGTCCTACCGATGGGTGCGCAATACCTTTGGCGTTCTTTGAGTTTACGTACGTTGGATATTATACGTATTAGCATTACGTTGGATTTAACCCGGTGGAGACCACTAGCATTTGGTGTCTTGTCATTTCGGTCACTGCTAAAGAATATGGCATGTTTCGGCTGTTAAAACGAATCCGTTCAAACATATTTTTGTAAGGGACAACTAGACAAACAGACAATTTTGTAACCAGACATCTTTTTAAATAAAAATGATGAATCCAAAATAATGCCGCAAAGATGGTCGAATCATTAAACTTGTGTTCAGAGACTCCATCGTAGCTCTACACGGTTTAAATTTCAGGATCGTGTATTGCAATTGTTTGCATGATGAAAATGTCATAAGGGAACGTCCATTAATTACGTCATGCAAAAATTGGCTTTTTGACTGGATTAATAAACGTAAAAGGAACCTCGAATAAATTATGAAATTTGAGTGAGATTTCTTTATGGAATCCACCAAAATCAACATGGCGATTATCAAAGTTCGCAGTCCTACCAACAATCAATATGCAACTAGTGATTTGAAATTGGTTCACTGTTGTAGAACCCCTTGGTCCGAAGCACACCTTGAAGCCATCACCTTGCTGTACATATTTGCGCTTTTGTTTTGATTTGCTGTGTTGTGTTGACAGAATATTTGAGAGTGTGTTCGTGTGATTTCATTATTAGGGGCGCATAGGCTTCTCTGCCGTCGTTAGTATTAGTAAGCAGTTTCACTAATACAATCGTTTTGCTGGTTGAAAATAAAAAACAAACCGTTGTCAACCTGAACATTTTGACAGTTGATCTCGTGGTTGAAAACAATAAACAAATCGATCCTATACGTGTAAAGCAGCACGCTAGTGTTTGTGAGATCGCTTGGCGAAACCCTAATTATCAAGCTCACAATCTTACTTATAGGTATTGTTTATTTTTATTCCAATATTTCAAATAAACAGTTTGTATATATTTTCAGCCGTCACTGTATTAGATCCACAATCTATTCTGAATAACTTCACTATTGTATGAGGATATTAAAAATATGTCTTAAGTTCATCTTGAATGCAATCTATCAACAAATTTACAAACAACTAGCATACACGCTATTTCCAAACAACCCACAATTAAGTACATTTGACTCAAATCAGTCAAAAGCAGTGCTGTAAATATTCATTTCGACCCAATGCTCTAATGCTTTGCCTTCCTTTTCAGCTGCATACAAGGTAAATAATTCCGACAGTAAAAGCATTTCTTGACCATTTCTTGTCCTATCCTAATGCACATTACTTGAGAGCTGCGTACTAGCCTTAAGACGTGAGAGCCCAATATCTGAATATTCAAATGATATTAATCATTGAATATCATTTGAATATAACATTGAATATAACACCTTCTATATACCAGTTAGGGCAATGCACTGGTAGACAAAGTTGTAGAATTTGTCAAGAGCTTCAATTTTATCATACACCAACCAACCTCACCATCACCAACCTGTTGAACAAAGTTATCGGTAAATTTATCCAATTTCACGAAATGACATTTTACAGCACTGGTCAAAAGTATGGCTACTCAAAAGTGAGTAAAGATAGTTCGTGGTGGTAAGATGACAAACACCCGTAAAAAAAATTCTCATAGATTTACAATTAAATGTATTGTAACCATACGATAGAATCAATCGTATGTAAAATTGACTATATTGTTAAAGACGATAAGATGACAATAAAAGTTATTGTTTCCACAATAGAATCTAATGTAAATTGCGACATCGACAATAGAATCAGGGGGTTGTTATGTATCTTAACTATAGAAAAAATCGTTTTTCTCCGGACAAATTTGAGTCAATTACTATTGATTTTATTGTTTCACATTTGTTGAAAATTCTAGCATATAAGGTGAATAGTAGATCTATTGTAATGACAATATTCATTTTTTATTTACCTGATACATGAACAATAAGATTCATGGTCAGCAATAGATTTAAATGTTACTTTATATTATTTTATTGTAATTGTATGGTTATTTTTATCCGGGCAGTCACCGATGTCTTCAAAAAGTAAAATTCAAGTTGATCGAACAAACATGGAACAAAAATGTGTTCGCTGTTCTGGTACCACGTTTTAACCAAATATGTGTAAAAAATATACTCAAAACTTTTTCAAGACTAGAAATGTTTGGTATTTCATCTTCACGACTTATTTACAACAAAGTTCTTATATTCTTGTCAAAGAAGATGTTTCTGGTGTAACTTGAGTTGGGACTGTATTCAACGAAATTCATCTTGTTTTGCCGATTTATCTATACATACAGTGAAATGAATAAAATTCTACAACTGAAAATATGAGACCCTACTTGTGGACAGTTCGGGGTTGTTCGCCACTTCACCTTTATCAACCTGTCTATCCAAAGGTCTATTGAGGTCTGGTGATTGTGGTGGCCATTCAAATAGTTTAATCCGATTTACTTTGAAGAACGCAGTTGATATCTGATCTGTGTGCTTTGGATAATTTTCCTGCTGGAAAATGAAGTTTTCTTCGAGCCCCATTTTAAGCAGAAATTCCTCAAAATTTTCATTGATTATATCAATGTAACAATCAGCAGCCAGAATGCCTTCGATTAGCACGAGATTTCTTACGTCAGGCCAGACCAGACCGAACCATCCCCACACTATAATACTTCCTTCACCAGGTTTCACAAACTTCTGTACGTTCTGCTCCAACAAGCGTTCTTCCGACTTCATCCAACCACGAAGGCGTTGTTTCTGGTTTAACAATTCGAATTTGCAGATTCAAGTTCTCACGTATAGCACGGCGCATTATTGATGAACATCTTCTTGCTTCTTGCACCATTCTCGCATCATCGCGTGGTGACGTAAGGGAACTCATTAATTATGTCACTAAAAGAAGTGACCTTTTAGACCCCCCTTGGCCCCTTATTAAAATGGACCTTCAAAATTTGAATCCTAGAAATTGTGAGCTGTTTAGTGGAATACCTGTAACTTGAAATGAGAAGAAAAATGAGTATTTTCTATTTAATTCCAACTACCTTTATTGCTTATCTTGACAGATACGCGTATTTCGTCTACTATGTGGAGACTTCTTCAGTATCGTGTACTAGTTGTTGAGTACACTACACTGAAGAAGTCTGCACATTGTAGACGAAATACGCGTATCTGCCAAGATAAACAATAAAGGTAGTTGGAATTTAATAGAAAATACTAAATTTTCTTCTCATTTCTAGTTTCAAAATTTGTTGCATGGATTGTCACGTATTCCCAAACCCCCTATCACCCACGCAAATAAATACGTAGTTATACCTACCAAAATAGGGATCTTTCCATATAAAATTTTGATTTCGAATATGGACCAATAGATCTGATGAACTGATTCAACCAAAACCATTGATGTAAGGCAAAAGTAACGTCCTTCACGCAAAGAAATCACTCTGCTGTGAATCAACAAAACATTTTGCTGGTATTCAATGCGCGGTTTTTGTTTGTTTCAATTCATAACAAATCAATTCAAAATTTCATTCCAAGCAAACCAATAAAATTATTTAAATTAATCCCTGCTGTGTGATATTACCAAAATAATATTTGATTTATCACAATTACAGTGATTTTTTAACTCAAATGATTAACTTATTGTTTGAACAAAATATGGTTTCACCCTAAAAAAACACTCTGTTTTGAATCAACAAAATGATTTCTTGCATTTCAATACAAGCTTTCTATTTGTTTCAATTCATTACAAAGTTCCAAATCAATACAAAATTTCATGCAAATCACACCAATAAGTTATTTAAGGGGACCCTCCCCTGGATTTGGGCAAAAATAAAGGCAAAGTTTTTTTTTGTGGGAGAATGAAAAGGCGTACGAGCTTCCGATTTTGACGATTAAATTTAATTATTATTCAAGATTTCAAAGAGATAAAAAAATTGTGAAAATTCAAAATGGCGGCAATAAAACGGCGATTTCTTGAAACCATGTTGTTCAATCTAACTTTAAGCCCCGGGCTTGATCTATTCATCCGATTCCCTTCATCAAACAATTGTTTGAAAGGTTATAATTTTTTGTACGGCTTGAACTAAAAATTGGCATTAATAATTAATTATTTATACTTTTTGAACACGGTTGAAATGAAAAAAGTACCGAAAAATTAAACTTTTCAGTTCACATGATCACCTTGCAATGAGTTTTAGTTTAAATTGTCTGAAATTTAGTTCAAACCGTAGAAAATATCATTATCTTTCAGAAACAGTAACTAGATTTGATTTCTGTCCATTACAAGAGGCTGCAGGCTTGAAGTTGTCGCCCCATGTTTTGGGCGCAGAGGCTTACGGAAATCGCCATTTTGTAGCTGCCATGTTGAATTTTCACAATTTTTTTATCTCTTTAAAATCTTGAATAACAATCGAATTGATTTGTCAAAACCGAACATTCGTACGCCTTTTCAATCTCCCACAAAAAAATACAAACTTTGCCTTATTTTTGCCCAAATCCAGGGGAGGGTCCCCTTAAGGGTATAACAATCACATTCATTTAAACCCAAGTGGTTAATTCATTGTTAGAACAAAATACTTTTATGAGGGCAAATGTCATACTGTGTCTGCCTTTGCTTTTCTATAATGTAAGTTTAAACATACTTAATTATAATTTTTAAAACAGATTATCAATGAGTTATTCTCTGTTCAGATAACTGGCCTTCCGAATCGGGTTGACATGATATATACATAGCCCTACTATAGCCCATGTCCATGCCATAAGGCTAAGAAAAAACTATCTATGAAGCATGAAGTTTTATTCCAAATAATTGGTTTTGTTTTATTTTATAAAATGTAGAAATTCACAGATCTCAAGTAAACCTACTTACTCGGAACATATAAAACCTCATAACAAATATTTTGGCCTGTTCACGCGAAATCACGTTTCCCCCGTAAAGCTTCGAATGCCATCACCTGTTTGCCACCACTAAATATCCGCCTCTTTAGATACATATTTCGTACACGTTTTGGGAAAACCCCATCGATTAACTCATTCAAAATTTCTCAGAATTCATACCTCAACATAACGCCAATAATGCCGAACAGAGTGACCTCGTGGATCTGTTGATTTTGAATTCCGAACAACATGCTTTCCGCTCTTGATACAGTCTGTCTCTCTCTCTCTCTCTCTCTAAAACGAGCGAAACGAGAGAAACTAGCATTCAATCGAATGGAAGAAACAGAAAATACAAGCCTACACTGACGGAAACATGCCTCAAGCTGGTTAAGCTTGAGGTAATGAGTCATGGCTGACGTCAGAAGGTGGCCATGGTGTTTGCGATGGAATGGAAGGTTGCATCAGGTATAAACGTATTTTATTAGTCTGCCTGATATAGTGCATTCTCTGGCGTTTGTTGTTTTGCTATCCTCTAGACGTACTAATTGAAGCTCTCTATTTCAGGTGCTAGCGGAATATGTAGCAATCCGAATTTGGCGCCGAAAAGCTCAACGAATGCTTCGAGCCCGAGCGGATATACTCGCATTCTTATGATAAGGCATAGGACGTCAGTAGATGTTTACAAGTATGCACCAAAGTCGTCTCGACCGGTTTTGAATGCATGTTACGATGTACATATGTAGAAGTAGATATGCATTTCATCCACAGACCATTGAAGGGTGCAGCTCTGATAACTTGTGCACTTTTCGTAGCGATTCTGAAATTTTTGAAGCACAGCTTGAATCTTCTTGCATAGTGTTCAATCTTCCATTGTAAATTGCTTATATTATATTATGCGTTGCGAGATAAATTATCGTAAACCTTGTGTGAAAACGCAGAGTTAAATCGTTTTTTTAATGTAAAAACTACAAGGCACTGTACCCCATGGGGTTGTACGCAAAGGTAACGTAGGACTACGCAGCAATGTGCAATCTAGATCGCTTGATTGTTTAAATAGTGGGCGACATTGGTTTCGTTCCAAATCTTATTCCCATACAATAAACGTTCGCACTACAACCTTAATTATTCGATTTAGCCTGTCCTGGTATCTATATTCAAATATCTTGCTTTCACTGGAAATAATATGTATGACATGTGATATCAAGATACTCCATATCACGTAATATACCTTGTAGTGCGAATGGATTATTAGTCATTTGGGACATTACTACCCAAGATGCTGGTTTCATTCACCTCCAATTGCATACGGTTTCTACTAGGCCTATATGTGTACAACACTGCCAAATGTGCAAATGCCGAAAATATGACGGCTCCGGCACACGAAAGATGTTTTCCGCAATCGACCACCTCGAAATCCAGCCCACAGCACTCCCAAAGACATGTCAACTTTCTTTTTCAGTTGTTTTGGTGGTCAGAAAAGGGCCATTTTGGGTTCAAGGGAACCGCTACTGGGGTGCTGCCAACCACGAAGACGAGTTGGCGTGAAATTCTCGTATGTTTCAGTTTCAGGAGACATTATTTTACAGGACATTTTTCTTTACGTTCCCCGATTTTTAACAAACATAAATTACGTCTCGTGTAAAATTCATAATTTTCAAGTGTGTAGCCCAGCAGGAGGGCTGCGCTTAATTTCAACTGCTTCTATTCAATTTCACAACCTGCTGTACTTGAGCGAACCTATCAATACTTTCTTTTCACATCTTTGGTTCTAGCAGAAATTGCTGTTCACTCCTAGGGTCTCATGTTGATGATTAGATATTTCCATTTCAAAATTTATTAATAATAATTAAAATATATATAGATAATTATTTATATAGAGTATCTTGATATCAGCAACTATACATCTAGTTTTCACTGGAAATAATGTACATGTCACATGATATCAAGGTAACCTATATCACGTAATATAAGCTGTAGTGTGAACGTACTATTAGTGTTCTAAACTAGAAATGGGCGATGTCGATGCGATTTTACGAGAATCGATATTTTTGCCTCGATAAGTCGTTTTTTTTCATCTGATCTTTTCTGTTCAATTTTAGACAACATCGATTTAAAAAAAATGAAATCGACGTTTTATTAATTTGAATTTTTTCCACATTAATGAGGTTATGGCATTTTCCTGCTAGAGTCAAGCTGGATTGATTAATATATTCTGCAATTATCAATTATTGTTATGTATAAACATAGACCTGAAGTCAACTTGCAAAAACTTGTCAACACATGCGAAAAATTTATTGCAGAATGAGCTGACTATACGGAAAACTGTCGTAAATAATCAAATTACCAAAAACCAAAAATACTGTTTTTTCAATATTGTTTTTCAGAAATATTTAAGTGGATGTCGTCCTCAACGTTGTCTCATGTGTTTCTCTCATAAATTTCTTTTCTTATACTCGTTTGATCATCCTTTTGTTCTTTGCACAACAAACAAACCCAAAAAAAGAAGAGAGTTCCTCTCCCATGTGCGCATCAATAAACAGAGTGCACACAATAGATCGCTAGAATAACTATACAAGCCACAGTGGTACATGAGCGTCTTTCGATGCGTCAATTTTTGCCTGCTGAAGTGGCGGACTTGTTCGTGCGTTGCTACAACCTATCCCGCAGTGGGATGTTAGGCAAAGATTGACGTCCATGGTTCGAGTACCATTGGATACATGCCCTTTCGCTCAATTTTCAAAACATCTGTTAGATTTTCCTACCTGCCGCACTCTGACGGAACTATCAACACTTTCTCTTCACATCTTTCATTCTAGCCAAAAACATTAATGTTCACTCTTGGTGCATCATGGTGATGAGCGAACATCTCCTTCTACATCGGTATATTGTAATTTTTTTTTTACCGAATATGAAACGGATTCGGTAATCGATTCAGTAGTTTTCTAACTTTACAATACGTTCAGAGAATTTAACTTCGCTACTGAGCTGTCTAAACTTACCGAAATGTTCTGTAAATTTTAGAATGATGTCAAATAGATACAAGAGCATTTTAGCTACACTCTGATATAAAATTCATATTTTTCCATAAAGTTTCTACCTCATTCCAATAACAAACAAGTGGTCAGTACACCGTGTCCAATATAATCTCATACAAAATAAAACTCTATTTATTTCAAATCGATAATCCAGATTTTATTGATAACTTTACCCATTATATTGCAATATAATACTGATCAACTACAGCATATGTTTTGGAAGAACAGCTTCCATCGGCATTTCGTCCCAAATTCGTTTGATTACAGTTTTGAATTGGTTCATATTAGACGCCCTGTGGTCATTTACCTTCGCCAGCATGTATGACCATACGAAATAATCCAAGGGATTCAGATCTGGTAAACTGGGAGGCCATTCATTCTTGTCCAAAAAGTCGGTCAAATTTTCCTGAACTGCCCTGAACGAGATTTGCAGTATGCGATGGCGCTCCGTCCTGCTGAAACACATAGTGATCATCTCCAAACACCTCTTGTACATATGGCTTGACAACTTTCTCCAAAACTTCCGTTTTATAATATACGGCATTCACATTAACGCCTTTTTCGATGCAAACCAGTGGTAGTTTGCCTCGCTTGCAAATTCATCCCCAAACCATCACTGACGCAGCACTTTGTAACCGTGGAATATTCCTATCACTCTCTGGAAAAGTTCTCAAAGAGAGATAGAGCCCACAATCTGTCGTTCTGGACATTGTGGGATTGTTGCAAGACAAATAACTTTCCGTCGGAAAAGATAAATTCTTCCCCACCGGGCCGCAGATTTGCTCTTTCGAGTCGTTTCTGCTTGGAAGGTTCCGAAACTCCGTGAACCTTACGTTTCTTGAAAGCTTGGAATTTGAGGTCAGTTTGCAATATATTGTGCATTGACGATCTCGAAACATTCAGATCTGCGGCCATTTTACGTACAGAGCGCTGTGATTTTCGTCTAATCCGTTCCCTGACCACTTTAACAACTCGTGCAGTCCGCACCGTACGAGTACGGCCGGATCTCTTCCGGTCATCCAACGAGCAGGTGTCACGGGATGGTTCAGTACACAAAATCCCGCTTTACTCCGAGGTTTTTCAAATTTCTGAAAATAGCGCCCGGGCGCTCACCTTTCAAAAACTTGTTTATCACCACAGCACTAAACTCCTTCATCGCTGGTAAAATATAAATACCGAATGAAAACAATCGGACATAACCTAAAAGTGTTTGTATAAACATTGCGCAAAACTACACCAACGCATACGTGAAGCATGTTGAGTAGCTGCACGACACCAATGCAAGGACAAAGTATATGAGAATATATCGGACACGGTGTACATAAAATAAATCTAGGATTTTTTTCATTAGGGCGAATCTAACATTGAGAGACTCTCTTTGACTATAGTATACTTTCTCTTGCATTCATATTCCAATCACCTTTACGTTTTTTATTCTATTTTAGTTTATTCTATATAGTAAGCTAGCCGGCACCGTTGTACTTCGGTCTGTACTAAAACATTCCTCGAAAGTGCTATAATGGCGCTGTAATGAATGAGAGAGAGTGAGCCCGGAGAGAATCTCTCAATGTTAGATTCGCCCTAATGAAAAAAACCTTCGAGAAATAGTCTGTATGCTTCTTTTCATTGAAACACTTAAGAGGCCTGTGAACTGAGTGCTTGATTTGATCAGCTACTTATATAACTGAGGGACGATTTACTGGCACCATGACATTGGGATGGGTTTTGTACAATGTTAATATGCAGAAAAAATAAACGAAAAGTTTGCTATTATATTAATTATGTGTTGCAACAATTTTAGGTCCTCTCATAGGTCAGCTGAAAAATAGCTAAAAACCAACTCCATATAGGAGCTGGCTAGGTTCGACACCACGTCTCTTTCGTATAGGACAATTCCTCAACTCCCTAGGCAATAAAGTACGACTATACTTAACACACAATCATACTAATGCAAAAATGGCTATGCCATCAAAAACTTTCAATTACTAACTGTGGAGTGCATTGTTGAGAGCAGTCTTGCTTTTTTAAATATTATTTTGAAAAGTACAATAAATTTGGTTTTATTTTGACTACCTAAACTCGCTTTGTGTTTCAAACAATCCAGAATCACAACTCATTATGTACATCCAGTGTTTAAGTTATTCTGGTTTAGATATGATAATCCTGTAAATCGGAGGCTGCTTGAACTTGCAGCATGTTCAAAAGTATAATTATCCATTATATCTTCTCCCAATAATTTGTCCGGATAGATATTTAGTTGACGCATTCTATGTTTGCTTTATTTATCAATTTTGCTTCTCCTTCTAGACTGATGCAAAGAGGGGAAATCCACGAAAGACCGCACAAGACCGACCAGATTATGTTTCATTTGATTCTATGAAGCAGCTATACGCTGAATGCCATACAAACTTGTAAGCAATTTCCTTAGCAATTTTTAAGTTTCCCAAGCGGGAGCTATAAAAAGCTAATGGCATGAACACCATCGAGCTTCTGTAGCATTTTACTCTAACTTATGTAATAAGTTCCTTTTGTTAAACAGTCTTGTCTCCTACTACAAGGTGGGTGGTAACATGTCCTCAACCTGATTTTTTGGCTGCAATGCATTCATTTGTTGGTATGTATGGATCTATGATTATTATTATACAGTTTTGTGCCAACTGGGTTATGCTCTGTGGATCTCACTTATTCCGCTTTAAGCTTTAAGCTGTCGTCCTGTAAGCTACTTTAGGCGGACGTGAGGTTTTCAAACGAAATTTGATTTTAGAGCTTTGGTTACTGCTGAGAACTTGTTGTACTACAATTTCGTATGAATTTTTTTTTCTTGCATTAAACGCAAGAGTGACGTCTACCATAACTTTTTTATGAGCAAATATAGTGAGATAGTAAGTTCAGGAAAGTTGTAGAAATTGTTATTATAAACGTTCCTCAGTCGTATGATTTTAGTTAAACTGCATCAAGCGACGCTGTTTGCTTCTTCGCCAAAATTCGGAAAAAGGTTTTAACTTTCGTTTTTTCTCGGTTTTGTTGGTTCTGAGCACAATCTTCCCGTTTAACCAGACTGAATTTGTGGTTAAAAAATAATCCTTCGTACGGCAACTTTTCAACCATGATTTTCTGAACGTCACAGCAAAACACATTAATCTTTTCATGATGTAACACAATCAGTATCAATAATGGCAAACCATTGACGAAGAAAATTGTTCAAATATTTCATTTTTTTTCTTTTCAATAAGAAGTTTTGCCAAATCCCGGTGTGATACTGCCATGTTGAAAACTCACAATATACTGTTTTTTTTTCGATGACTTCTTTGATTTAACAAATTAGCTAATACCCTATTGAGCCTTTCTCTATGAAAACACGTGGTAGTTGTCATATACTGAACAGAGATAACCATAATTTGTAAGTATTTTGATTCTATTTGAGCTCCTTATGTATGTTTTTATTGAAAACTGTATGTTAAAGAAAGTAGCTTTAAAAAAGATAGAAAAATATTATCTCTCCCTAATTCTCTTTAAACGTACTCTAAGGTGTTGAATCAAGTCATGGTATGCCATTTTTTGCAGGTGCTCCATTTCAAGTTATGAGGCCTATACTGCCGTTCTACGCATAACTGTCCCATGTTGCTTTTGGTCAAATTGCAGCTTTTTCAATATATGCTTAATTTTTTAACTATACAATTGGATACAAACAAAAAATTATATACTTAGTTCTGAGTTTGTATCAAAAAAACATCAAGTTAGATTGTTCCATGTTCAAATTCTAGGCATAAAAGTCCCAAGAGATCTTAGAAAACAAAATTGATTTAAGTTTACAACATTATTTGTAGGAACTACTCGACACTAAGCATTGATAAGGGGCTTATATGTAAACTTAAACAATGACTTTGACATGAAAACATTGATAATAAATTGTCTATATAAGGCACCATTTGCATTTGATAGAACTGTTTTTAATGATGATGTGGTGATAAAAAATAATCAGAATCATGGTAGGAGCATGAACAATAATGCACATGGAATCTGTATTTGAATACGTAAATTCTATCGCCAACGATCCATCAATACAACATCCAGTGCGACTGATATGCCTAGAATTTTATGCTGCAAGGCAAGATTCTACGCATATCAGTCTCACTGAATAGGGTAAGGGGATGTAATGTTAGCCTAGCTCCTTCATTCGGCCTTTGTACCAAATGTGTCATTAATTTAGCGATAATCAACAAAATCATGTTGCTATTAGCATGATAGATGTAATCCAAGGCAATTGAGACAATATTAATCAACCTATAGTTGTTCACTTCCGTGTAATTTTCGGTTTCTTGAACTTTTGTTGCATCATGATTTCACTGGTTATGTTGAACAGATGATCTACACGATTTCAAGTGATCTAAATTTGGCTTAATTGAATCCATAAAGCAAGTAATGCAGTCTGGATGTGCAGAACATAGTTACACGTTACAAACTAACTGTTCACATAGCTAAAATAACAATGATATTACAAGAAAATAGTAGACCCAATGTTGGGTACATATTTTTTTGTATGTTCCAAATGTTATGGCCAGTTGTATCAATAACGTTGTAAATAGGTTGTTATTGGTAAAATTTGTGGAAATGCATGAATTTGCGGTTGTTTATATTCAAGTGGTTCATTAAATCACAAATCTAAGAGACAAAATTATTGCATAGTGAATTACAATGTTTTCATTATTGAATGGCTGATAAATCATATATAGACATCATTTAAGTGTTTCGATGTAGTTTTACTTTAGTTTGTGTAGTGAAATGTTGTATTAAGTAAATCCAGTACAGCTTACAATGCCTTAATTCATAAAATTAGAAAAAAACGTACAAAGACTGCATTTAGTAATAAATCCATCGAATGGGATGAAGTTGCATCCACGAATAGACCCAATTTGGTGCCTATAGACCGACATTAAATCCACACCCCTCGAAAGTTTATGGCATTTAAAAATAGTTGTGTAACTTTTAGTGATACATTCTACCAAATGTCTTATCAAACTTATCTTTGCAAGCGTATAACTAGTTGAATCTCGTTTCCACCTTAAAAACTTTGAGTTATAATGAAAAGTGTGATCGCTGGTTGCATAATAGGCTGAGTCAAGGGACAGATACCCTAGTTTACCTCGTATTTTACATATAAAAATAATGTTATTGTTTGTAATTACATCGAAACTCAGATTACATCGAAACTCAGCCACATCTTCAAATAACACTCATAAATTTGTAGGTTTTACCATGAATCTTACCAGCCCTACACAATAGTGACACAAAACTTAAAACGCTTTTTTCTCAACTACAACTTTTGCAACTTGGGACAGTTATGCGTAGAACGGCAGTAGAGTGTGGCGTAAATTTAACTGAAAATTTACTATAAAATTAAAACAAGAAGAAATACAACTATGGTGCATTCAGCAAAATTGTAGCAAACGTCAAAACAAACAACTTTGTAAAAAATAGCAATCTGGTAAAAGTTAAAAATGAATTAATTCGGGCCGAAAAACAATTATTTACTAAATTTCAGATTATAGCAGTAGGCTAGAAAATATGTTTAACAAAGTTTTTTATAATAACAAGTTCTACAACTTTGCTGAACATGGTATACGCCACTCTTGCGTTTAATGCAAGAAAAAAATAATTTCATACAAATTGTTGAACAACAAGTTTG
Organism: Aedes japonicus; assembly: GCA_034211315.2. Classification (NCBI taxonomy): domain Eukaryota; kingdom Metazoa; phylum Arthropoda; class Insecta; order Diptera; family Culicidae; genus Aedes; species Aedes japonicus. The sequence goes on from JASCZW010002985.1 coordinate 341,147, forward strand.
CAACAAGTTCTCAGAAGTAACCAAAGCTCTTAAACTAAATTTGCATTGAAAACCTCATGTCCGCCTAAAGTAGCTTACAGGACCACTGTGCAGCGTCTCCATGTTCCAGCTGGCAGTTTTTTGTGATCATATGACTCGTGGAGGCGTGAGGTAGGAACTTGTGAGGACCGAAAGTTTGTCGTATCCTCTTTCTAGGCGGTCGGCTCACTGTTTCGAGACATCCCTCCCATTTCCCAGTATTAGCATGAAATATTCATATAATTAGTTACATATACATTTCTATAGGAGAAACATACTACAAGCATACATATGTATCTATTATATATGATCTTCATTCGGTTGATTCTAAAATGAACGAAATGTTGTGTACCATTTCCTGAATAGTCCTGGTATAGCCTGAACAATTTTGAAAGTCATTTCTATATTATTGAATTGTAATTTTCGATTGGGAATCAATAAGTTTTCAGTTAGATATTATGTTTTGACAAAGACAACCATATATAACACCTTGAATGTAAGCGTTCAACACCAGATAAATTAGCATTCTTTTCACAAGTGGCACTACTACCTACTGTCAACCATTTAGATTGAAGTTTAAGTGAGTTTATGTAGTTCGATGAATAGTTTATGAGGGTTATATCTATTTGCCTGTGGTTTCGCGATTAACTGCGCTCTCGCTCGTTTCCAGTGATAGCAGCAATTCACTGATATCTGGTTTTAATGTATTCTGAAAAAGTACGTTGCAGTTATGGAAATTACAAAAAACTAGCATTTATACATGCTAGTTTGCCATAACTATATTCATCAGTGGTCTGTAGCTAAATTTTTTATGTTAGGAAGTATGTTGAAACAGATATTTTCATAACATTTTATAACATTTTTTAACAATCATGGTTCAATGAAGATGTTAAACTTTAACACCTACAAATAAATTAATACTTAAAATGTATGATATTTTTGTTTCAGTTTTTTGACCAAAAAATTTTTTGCACTTAAAAAAAAAACACTTGAAAATACACTTTTACATGCGTTTTAGTAGAAAGATTGTTATTGGAGAAATGGGAAAATAGCAAATAAAACTTAACTAATACACTTTTTCAAATAAACAAAAATAATCTTCTTTTTTTTTCAACTATTGAGGTCAAATATTTCTGTGTGTAATTTATTACAGGCATACCTTGATATAAAACAATTTTATTTTTTGACAATTTTCATCGATTTATAGCGAACTATACCTCATTCAAGAAAAGTAGTAAGATATACATTAAGGGAAGAGGCTCACGAGAAGCTAATGTTATCTCTACGGCCACGAAACATGGACATTGCTAGTGGAGGACCAACGCGCCTTTGGTGTCTTTGAACGGAAGGTGCTGCGTACGATCTACGGTGGATTGCAGATGGAAGACGGAACGTGGAGGATGCGAATTAATTCCGAATTGCATCAGTTGCTGGGAGAGCCTCCCTCGTACACATCGCCAAATTCGGTCGACTATGATTATCTGGGCATGTTGTAAGAATGTCGGACGACAACCCTGTTAAAATTATTCTCGAAAACGAACCTACGAGCAGGTGGATCCATCAAGTGACCTGCGGACCGTCAGCAGACAGTGGGGCTGGCCAGGTACAGCCATGGACCGAAACCAAAGGAGACATCTGTGCATAGTAGAGGCCGCACTGGCCTTGGTCTGTTTGGTAAGGTAAGGTATGTTTTCCGGCTGGTTGGGCCTTCCCTAACATCCTATCTCACCGGAGAACGGGCGTGCTCGGCCCTCGCTAGCATGAGGAAGAATAACAGCCGCTTCTAGTGAGTTTTTGAACAACATCCGGTGACAGAAGGTTTCTGTTGTACAGTTGAAGTCAAACAATGCGAAGATTTCGACTGAACTGCAATTTAGCTTGCTGCACGAGGAAAACTTGATCAGAGGCGCAAATATCGAGTTCGGCTATAATTCTTTGAGAATCGGTTTCACTTAGTTGCACTTTTGCCGGAAAACTGCTTGCATGATTGTGGACTACACCGATAAAAAGAAACATTGAATTTTATGCGTTTTCTAATGCACTTAAATGGAATGCTAGATTTGGCAGAAATTAATGGGATATTTAATGTAAATTGAGGTCAGATAACGCCTGCATCTATCCTTTTGTATGACAGATTACAAACATTTTTGTATGTTGTATGGATGATTGCATACAACTTCGCTGTTTACGCCTCCTATAGGTTGAAATTAAACGAGAGGAAATTTTACGCGCTTGTTAAAATTAATTATTTTTTTCTGTGTAATGCTCCATTGTTTCGATGCCCAAGAGTAAACAACGATCCTCGTACGCTGAAAGGTTGACTGGATCATTCCACGGAAGATGATGGAGAGCATAACGAACAATTTTTTTGGACAGATTTAATCCTCGCAATATAGATTGCCTTATACGGGCATCTCACTACGGCTCAAAATTCCAGGCTTAAACGCACAAGAGAGTAGTACAAGGATGTTAGACAGGTGCGATCACGAAACTTGTTGGAGATCTTAAACATGGTACCGAGTAGTCTGTTGCATTAATAATATCCGAGTAGTGTTGTCTAAATGAAAATCTCCGGAGTCAAGCGTGATTCCAAGGTCTCGAACAATATCAAGTTCCAGCAGAGGTTGGTTGTTTATCATGTGATTAAATGCAAATGGGTTCAATTTGCGATAGAATGTTACATGATGATACAGCATTTAAGAACACTCAGAATGAGGAAATTTCTAGAACACCACCCTTCAACAGATCAGGTGCTGTAGTCGTAAGCAATTAGCGGAGCATCTCACAACCACATAAATCTTGATGTCTTCTGCATAGAATGCCCTGCAGCCAGTTGGAATTTTAATTTGGTAAGCCACCTGTACATGTGGTGAGAATATTCAATCTTTTATCACTACTACATTGAGCGAACAAATCGAGAAGAATTCATTCGAATATCGTATTTTGTCACAAGATATTATTGCAAATTTCATACGATTCCCTAATCGAAAGAAGTTCATAGGACGATCGTATGAAAATAAAAAAAATGTTGCAATTGGGATTCGAACAATGAAACCTCGGGATCCAGAGGCGACGCCAACTCAACGGGACTACGCACGCTTAATAAGTGATGTCGATTGGAAGTGTATATAAGGCATGTTTTCACGACTAATCATTTAAACGATTTAGTATGGAATGAGTCTTGGACCCTTGCTCTGTGGTTCATAGTTTCGATCGTATGAAAATCGTACGGATAATTTCCTGAGTGTATGAATAGTATCCTAGAAAATGGCTGTTATCATTCCTGAAATAGCATTCCCATTGTATCCTGCTACGAACTGATTTGTATACTTGTCACTATTAAATAGGGCTGAAACTGGTAGGAAGAAAATAATTTCACTCGGTCCTGCGTGAGGTTTTTCCTCCAAACCGTCCAGAAATTTGACCAATTGAGATTTTTTTTCTATGAATTTGATAGCTTATTCTTGGGAAATTGAAGAAGAGTCATAATTTGTCGAATCGAACTTGCAATCGTTTTTTTAATGCTTAGAATAGTCCAAAATAAGATTTCCGAGCTAATCTTGACTAGACGCCATTTTAAGGTTCATGTATGTATGTATGTAAGGTAGCAACCATCCCTTCTACGACCTTGTCATGTATGCAGCTCCACTTAATAGCAAGATCAAATTGATTGAGTTACCGGGTTGCATTCACAGTAACGCTGTATGAAGGACCAAAAACGGTGGGGCGGACCCGTAAGCAGAGACACTTACGCGAAACCCGCGAGAACATAAGATTCTCCTTCCAACGATACGATCCAACAAATCGAATAACCCAATTCGCAATACTCATTAAGCTTTCTACGGGATGGCTTGTTTAGAAGGGCGCGTCAATCTCACTGAAACTGTTGGAGTAGAATTCACAGCATCACAATCAAATCGGTAGGATAAGAAAATGATATTGTTTATTCCCTCCTAGACGCCGGTTGTCATACCACTCCATTGTCCAATTCCAGCTTGAATGATACCCTGATGCTCCCTCCCTTCCCAATATATATTAAATGTCATGTAGTAATATATAATATATAGTGAATAAAGATTATAATGATAAAAAATATAGTGAATGAATATTATAATGATACATAATAAAGTAAGTGAATTTAAGAATGATAGTAACAATTCCATCTGTAAACCTGGAAGTTAAGACAATATAGTAGCTTTGAGAAAACAAATTGATTCAAACATATTTTACAATACCTGGAATATCCATGGATGATCTGAAATTATATAGCATATGAAGAATAGTAAACCAAAAATTTCGAAATGCTGTTCCGTTTCCTTGAATCACAAAAACTTTTTGTAGTGAGTCTCACAGGTACTATAGCAATTTGTATCAAATGAATTTAAATGCAATAATTTCATATCATTTAATATCATAACATAAAATAAAAATTTGACGTTATAATGTAAAATAAAAATACGAGCAAGCCAGTAAACTATAGTAGAATATATATCCGTAACTTAGCTGGTCGTCGAAAGATTTCCGCTGTTGCAGCTTCGATAAAATTAATATCTATTAAGAATTTGTTTTCAAAGTTATAGTCAAATAACATAATAAGCGTAAGTATAATATATATCTGTTATTCACTGGTTTGTAACTGAAAAAAAAGATTAGATATGTTTTATTATCCTAATAGTCTTGGAAAAGCTGAAAACAGCAAACAATTAGGAGAAATAAATTTTATATAAGCATGAATAATGCCAAAAACGTAGATTAAGTAAAACCAGACAAAAAAGTCCGATAACTCTTATTGGTCTGGATCTATAAATGAGAATGGGAAACAGGAAAGCAATGATTAAAAATTATATAGTTTTGGTGATTAAGGGAAATGCTATTTTGAGTAGAACTTGTCGTACATAATGCTAATTACATTTTTTTTCAGTGAAAATGGCATAGAATATAGATAAAATAGCGAAGGGATGTTATAGTATAAAATGATACTAACAATTTTAATTGCATTCACATATCTACAGATTGTGATCCTGCTGCAATTTTGGACTGGCTCGCTCATGCACTACTAACCTAACATAAATTATCATAACCACCGAAATAACAAAAGATATTTTAAATTATTTTAAAATATTAAGGAGTTCCTTGGATGACCTGAAATTACAAAGAATAGTATATCTACAATATCGATGTGCTGCTGCTATAGTGGAAAAAATATTGATGTGATATAACTACAATGGAACTGACTCTTAGCTTCGGGTCCTGGAATCCCTACAGAGCCCTTGCGGCACGTCAAGCCGGCCAGTTCAGCGCAAGGGGGGGAATAGACGCCATTTTAAGGTTCAAAGTAAAAAACATGCATGTCAATAGAAAGGAGATTGCCGGCGCCAGTGGTGTAGTGGTAAGCGTGACTTTTGCTTGACACCCCAGTGGGTCTGGGTTCAATCCCAGTCGAAGTAAGTTTTTCTGAGGCGACACAATCTGGTCTCGTCTTGCTTCGGAAGGGAAGTAATGCTGTTGGTCCCGACTCATGTGTTGTTGAGTGCGATATTTTAGGGTCTAGGTGGAGGAGTCGTCTTCCTGGCGTCGGTGGTTGTCACCACGTTGTTAGGAAATAGGCCGACGGAAAATAAACGAATAAAAAATAAATAAAAAGGAGGCAACTATTGCCACCCAGCTTGCAATACACTGAAGGAAATTTATACATGCATGCAGAGTACCAAAGTTACAAAAACAACCACACGCTTACAATTACAAAATCGCTTGAGGACATCTCCCTCTGTAGAAACGGCAATTTTCAACTATTCGGCATATTTTGAATTGACGTACGTACTTTTCGACTTGAGTGTGCAATTTTCACCAATAGCATCTTGACATCGCTGAAACAGCTGTAATTAAATACAACTGTACTTAAATAAATACAGTTTCTGGATTCTATTTCGACATTCCTTGACCGTCTGCCCACACAGCAAAAAAAAAAAAAAATTATTCGTGATGTAAACCAATTCAATTTGAAAAGTACATTAATGTATTACTCTATATTAGTTTTGAATATCACTTTAAGATCACGTACAAGAGCGAAAAGTTTTAAAACATTAAATTTTCATTTAATTAAATTTGTCCTAGAACGAATGTTTACATTATGCTGTGAAAGTAAAGCGAACCGCTCTACTTTTTCAACTCATTAAAATGATAGTTTACACACTGAAAATTTATTTTCGTAAATTAGCTTTCACTCGTTTCGTAAACATAGATTTTGTACATAGAACCAATGTCTCGTAAATTGTATGAAACATTTATATTGCTTGTCATCCGAGAAAATGCTATCATTACACTTTTTTTGTACAATGCACAAAATGAGTTTCGTGAAGACCAGCCAATCGCTGCTTCTCTTCGGTCGTACTCATAAAGGTTCGTGCTCGTGCTGAGATGATGGGAAGCATTAATTTATCCCAAAATAGAAATGAAAGCGCTGTCGAGAGTTAGAACCGCATGCACAATAATCAAGTAACTTCTCACGAGTCAACATGGTCTAGTGAGATCAACCACGGACTGAATAACAGCTCTCCCTGAAAATGCAGGATCGTATACCCCATGTCACGAACAACCTCTCGTGGTTGCGCTTTTTATTTCAATTATATTTTGAGCCGATGAAGTAGGTCTGTCAGTCGTTCATGCAACACAGAATTTTTTTTTTAAAGCGCATTAAATTTTCCCTTGTGTAATTTCCACTCAAGAAGGCATAAACCACGAAATTGTTTGCAATCTTTCAAGCGCCATACAACAATGTTTGAGATCTTTCATACAACAGGCTACGTTCAGGCGTTATCTGGCTTAAATTTACATGAAATATCCCATTATTTTCTGCTTTAGATAACGCAGAAAATTCAATGTTTCTTTTTATCTGTGAACCACCAGAGAGACGTTTCTTTTTTTATTGGTAACAAATTACTCGTAGCTCTTTGTCTTGTTTTCGTAAAATGAACGAATGTTCTTTCTTTGTCAACAAATGCTTAGTACTTGTGACAGTTGCGCGTGTAGTATTAAATACGAAGGTAGCTTCTTAAAAAGTACAAATCAGTTTCGTTGCAGAAAACAACAAATAGATTTGTTAGTGCTACCTTCGATTTCTCAATATAAACGAAAATTAAATTTCAGTGCATGAACGTGAAACCTACGTGAAATATGAATTATATAGTTTCGTTCACTGATACCAATAACCATGGAGGCCGATTCTTTTGTTGCTTGCTCCTGCTGTTATTCGTTACTCAACACTCAACACGAACTGAGTCAAAATCTCAACACAGTTATTCAGATGTTATTGTTTCAAAGCACACTTATAATCCGGATGATACATTCGTGGGAGGAAATATTGATAGTCACATTGTTGGACTTTTATTTTCTTTGGTAACAAATGCTCATTTACAAAGCAAGGAAATTAGTATTAATTTGTTGATGTCACTTAGGAAATGAAGTCGTCGGAATGATATTTAATAATATGAGAGTAATTTAATTTGATAATTCTTGAACGAATTGTTTGTACTTTTTGAAAGCAATTTACTGTTATGTCCGTGTTTTAATGTGCAAGAGATATTCTTTTTAAATAGATCAGATTTGTTTCAGACAGAGCTTGCTAAAAATTCAGTAACATTCAAAATTACATAAGAGGTTTTCAATTCGTGTAAAAATAATGTATCATGCATTTTTCAATTGAAGTAATTTTATTTCCGACCTTAATTTTGAATCTTTTTCATTGCTCATATTATATGCATGAAAGTATATAAAACAAATTATTGACTGTACTGGATTGTTTCATATTTGAGTTCTTTGATTTTACTGTTCATTTTAATTTCACAGATTTTTAAAATTTTATATTCTGTGTTCATTTTCTTGTACCGAAGGTAATTTAAGAAAATTCATGGTTTATTTAAATTTTTAACTATTTATGTAAATTTTGTTCATTTAATGTTTTATTGCTATAGGGTGTCCCAGAAAGTATAAGCACGGTTTTATGAAACTGTATGAAACCGATCGACGTAAGATATTTGATTTTCACTGTGTGTCTTTGTTTACATTCTGAAAAACAAGTTTGTGTGTCGGAATTGGATTTTTGCTCCTAAGTCATAAAAATGCGAGACATTTCTCACGAAAAGCGTAAAGCAGATTTTTTTCACAAATATTTCACTAAGTTAACTGGTGAAAGTGTGAGTCAGAGCGGCTCGAAATGCCGTCTAAAAGCTTGGTGAGGGTTGTAGCTTTGCAGACGCACCAAAATGTGGTCGAAAACCAGGACTAATGGATCGAAAGACGGACCGAAAGATCATGATGGCTTTCGACAATCTCCTGACCGGCTTTAAAGAGAATCCATCGCGTTCTGGTCTTTAGTTAATACACAAAAGAGATAATCTGGTATATCGGTAGACTCCTCCAAATCTTTGATTTTTTTCAAAGTGTTTTTGAACTCAACTTCAACCGTAAGGCCATTTACAGTGCACTTTGCTCGATTGATGCATCTAAAGCCCCAGGTTCGGATCATATTACGCCGTGTTTCATTTTAAGAACTGTGCAGCTTTATTGGCCGCTCTCGTGATGGCTTTCTTCAATTGATCACTAGTGGAAGGCGTTTTTCCGAAGTAATCGATAGTCTTCTGCATGATAGGTTGTATTCAGCGTGCATTTAGTAATCTCATTTTATTTAATTCTTTGATTATCGAGATTTTCAGACAAGGGCTTGTTCGTTTCCCATCGTAGTCACTCAAATACCTTTTGGGTATTTTCGTAACTTGTCGGCGGGTGAGATTTAAACTCGTCACTTTGGCGTGAGAAGTATGGATTTTATTCATAACGCTGGGGTCGCCCCCATTTAGTAATCTCTAAATTTCAGCAAAGATAAATGATGAAGCGCACTACGATTTCTAATTTGTAGACATTCACCAACACTGTGATTGGCAGCATCGAGAAGCGACAACAAGTGGACTCCGTGTATGTAGACTTCTCTAAAGCATTCAACAAAGTCCCTCACGTACTTGCTGTCACAAAGCTGAGCTGCTGGATATAGTCATATTTAACTTGAAAAAAAGCCTTCGTCCAGGTGTATGTTATCAGATCAGCTGTGTTCGATATTAAGTCTGGTGTTCATCAAGGGAGTCACTTAGGACCTCTAATTTTAGTTTCATTCATCAACGACGTGTGTGCCCAGTTATCTTCCTCTAAGCTGCTATATGCAGATGATTTGAAATGTTTCCGAATGATCTGTTCTAGATAGTTGTGCACTTCAAACCGATATTGGCCCGTTAACGTTGGAACATGCGGAATGTGGTCATTGCTGTTTGTGACATCAGAGACAATGAAAACTGTAGGTACATCCGTGAGTGAATCGGCGTTTACGGGCAATGATCAAGAAGCTAGATGGTCCATTATTTCTGACCAGATTTGGCATCTGTGCATTATGCAAAAGACACCATAGCATTGTACGAAGCTGATAAAGTTCAATACGTACCGAAACTTATGAATTCTCCGAACTGTCCGCAATCCCAACCAATCGAGACAGTTTGGGCTATGAACAAGACATGAAGGATTGAACGGTCAAAATTTTTTCTTCTTCTTTTAGCATTTCAAGCTTATTGCTTTCACTATTCCCTCATTGCTTGCTCTCAACTTAGTGTTCTAAATGCACTTCCACAGTTTTTAATTGAGAGCTTTCGATACCAGGTACCATTTTTACATTAGTATGATTGTATGGCAAGAACGATCATACCCTATGCCCAGAGAACCGAGAAATTTTCCTTGAAAAATACATTTTACCTTAATTTTAACTGTTATGTTTCATATGTCCAATTATAATTTTGATTCTTTCTTCACCTCTTATGATTTAGAAGTATCTAGTGCCTTGCATACAAGAAGCTTCAACGGAATCTGTGTTAGGCTTATTGCCCTTACTGATTGTATTTTTCATTTCCGGTTTGCAAATGGACATTTTACCAATTCTGAGCTGATATGATTCAGCGCTGTGTGTCAATTGCCTAGTGCTAGACTATACAGTTCAATCTTTGTCATTACTTCATCATAACTCAGAATATCATTATGATTGCAAAAATTGTTTTATTGATTTTACTTCATAGATGATTGAAACATTAGTTATTGTTTTATTTTGCCCATTTGTCTTCAACTCTCTTCCAATGAAATCTTCCCTTGCCGAACTTGGGAGCAATAACTATTTGGCCAGCAAAAATAAAAGCGGATTGCTGTTATAAAATCACCATCAAGTAGCCAATAGTGACCATGGCAACAGTAAATTAAAATGTATAAATGTTAGTTTTGTAAAGTTTAAATAGATTTAACTCATTGCCCAGTGAACACGCGAACGGTACAGTTCGTTCGGTCCGCTTTCCGTTGTTTGGGAAGCTTTTTACGAGTTGTTTAGTCTTCAGAAAAAGGAATTTCTCAATCGCCAGTGGAATCGTCGCGAGTGAAATCAGTTTTGATTTACTGAAGAAGAGAACATTGTGTGATAAGTGGTGCAACAGCGTCATTAATTGCAATTAGCAATATTGCCACGATCGAGAAGCCATATTGTTCCGAATCTATACGGCACGCATACCAGCAGCCCATCGTGTGAAGCGTGCATTCTTCCATCCACCAACTACCACCGACCAGCAACGTCATCGTCATCGTTTAGCTCCACGCTTAGACGGTACACGCGGTCACTCATCGTCGCTCGGCAGCAGCAGCACACATTCGTCGCCCAGCTGCAGTAGATCCGTGATACATATAAGATAAGTTGTTTAGTAGTATATAAGATAAGTGATTTTCATCGTAGTGTGTGTGTGAGTGTGGAGAGTGATTGATAGTGTGTGTGAGAGTGAACTTAGTTTTAGTTTTTTTTTAGGTTTAGTTTGTTTATCTGTGATTGATTGTAGATAATTACGTTAGTGGTTGAGCGTGATAAGCTCCCACAAGCGAGCCATGGATGATTTATCGCAAGATGAATCATCTATGGCACAAAATGATGAGGTAGCTCATAGAGTTACCAGATCACGTGCATATCCAGACAGTTCAACTGGTCCATGGGTTGTTTATTTTCAGCCCAAATCGAAACCTCTGAATGTTTGTCAGATTTCTGATGATCTGACGAAGCGATTCTCGGCCGTGACCGAGATAATAAAAGTAAGACCGAATAAACTTCGAGTCGTTGTGTCCAACCTTAAGCAGGCAAATGAGATTGCTGTCTCTCAGTTTTTTACACTCGAGTATCGGGTATATATCCCAGCTCGGGGTATTGAAATCGAAGGTGTGGTCACCGATACGAGTCTGACCCCTGAGATCCTGCTGAAGCGGGGGTTGGTCGATTTAAGAACCCTCTGCTGTCACCAGTTAAGATACTGGATGTGCGCCAACTGGGCGCAGTGTCGACCAATAAGGGTGAAAAAAGTTTACTCCGTCAGACTCGTTTCGCGTGACCTTCTCTGGCTCAGCCCTCCCTCAATACGTCGAGTTGGGAAAACTTCGGCTACCTGTGCGGTTGTTTGTACCTCGGGTCATGATCTGCCAGAAATGCCAGCAGATGGGACATACGACCTCCCATTGCGGCAATAAGGCGCGCTGCTCCAACTGTGGGGAGAAACATGAGGATGGCGCGTGCGCAGACAGAACACCAAAATGCGCTTTCTGTAAGGGATCTCCTCCTCATGCTCTCTCGGCGTGCCCGGCGTACAAACAACGCGGGGAACAATTAGAACGCTCGCTAAAACAGCGTTCCAGGCAATCTTTTGCCGAAATGGTGAAAAAAGCCTCACCATCACCCAGTGCCAATACAAATCCCTTTGCTCCTCTGTCAGATGACGAGTCTGACTTTGATTCGGCTGAAGAGGGAACGTCGTTCACTTTTCCGGAAGGTGCTTCAAGGAAGCGAAGACGCGTCCGCCCACGGAAAGTTGTTGAAAAGAAGCCCGAGACCAGCTTGCCCATTTCAAAGAGAGGTGGAAAAAAGGAAAACACAATTCCTCCTGGTTTTCGTAGTACTAACTACACCCAGGACTTTCCATCTCTCCCGGGGACATCCAAAACCCCTGACGCCCCTATTTTAAGAACAGAAGCCCCCTCCTCAAGTGGGCTGTTCTCATTTGATGACATTGCCGAAGGTATCTTCAAGTACCTTGAAATTTCTGACCCTCTCAAAAGCATTGTTTTGGCAATGCTTCCAACAGTGAAGACCTTTTGAAACAATTGACAATTAAGTGGCCCATCCTTGCAGCTATCATTTCCTTCGATGGATAATTTTCCAAATGAGGTCGGGGATTTGATCACTGTTCTACAGTGGAATTGTCGAAGTTTGATTCCTAAATTGGAATCATTCAAATTTTTAGCTCACACTACCGGTTGTGATGCATTCGCTCTTTGTGAAACATGGCTCTCTTCCGAAATCAATCTTCCGATTCATGATTTCAATATTATTCGTCTTGATCGTGAGGATTCGCGTGGAGGGAGTACTTTTGGGGATCAAAAAGTGCTACTCCTTCTATAGAGTGAATTTTCCTCTTATTCCAGGTATTGAAGTTGTCGCATGTCAGGCTATTATTAAAAATAAAAGCCTTTGTATTGCTTCTGTGTATATTCCTCCTAGAGCCTCAGTAAACCGAAAACAATTTTCAGATATATGTTCGGTCCTTCCTTCTCCACGGTTGATCATGGGAGATTTTAACTCTCACGGTACAGGCTGGGGAGAACTGTACGATGACAACCGGTCTTCCTTGATATATGACCTCTGTGACAACTTCAATATGACAGTTCTTAACAATGGAGAAGTAACACGTTTGGCTGGTACATCCTCAGTTGGCAGTAGATTAGACCTCACACTTTGTTCGAATTCATTATCGTTGGATTGCACATGGAATGTGATTCAAGATCCCCACGGTAGTGATCACTTGCCCATAAAAATTTCGGTTGCCACCGGGTTCAATCCGTCGAAATCTGTTAACGTCACGTATGATCTTACTCGTCACATCGATTGGACAAAGTTTAGGACAGCAGTAGATGAAGCCGTAACGACGGTAGAAAGGCTTTCACCGCAGGAAGAATATAACTTCCTCTCCAACCTGATCTTAGACAGCGCGCTTCAAGCTCAAACTCGACCAGTTCCAGGGACGTCATCTCGCAGGAAACCTCCTTCTCCATGGTGGGATCAGCAATGCACCGAGGTTTACCGTAAAAGTCCGACGCGTTTAAAGTTTTCCGTAGACGTGGAACACCTGAGCACTTCGAAGTATACACGGCTCTTGAACGCGAACTTAAGAGCCTCATCAAGGCCAAGAAACGCGGTTACTGGCGAACATTCGTGAACGGGCTATCACGCGAAACGTCGATGAGTACTCTTTGGAACACGGCGCGAAGGTTGCGTAACCGAACTACGAACAACGAGAGCGAGGAGTACTCGGACCAATGGATCCTAAAGTTCGCGCGAAAAGTTTGTCCAGATTCTGTGCCGGCACAGATGATTCCTCGCGAAAACACGAATTCGATAGATGAGATTAGCCAACCCTTTTCAATGGTAGAGTTCTCTCTCGCACTCCTTTCGTGTGGCAATACGGCTCCAGGGGCTGATAGGATCAAGTTCAACTTGCTTAAGAACCTCCCAGACGTCGCGAAGAGGCGCATGTTGAACTTGTTTAATCAGTTTCTGGAACTCAATATTGTACCGGATGATTGGAGACGGGTGAGAGTTATTGCCATTCAAAAACCTGGTAAGCCCGCGTCCGACCACAACTCATATCGACCCATCGCGATGTTATCTTGTATTCGAAAGTTGTTGGAGAAAATGATCCTTTTCCGTCTGGACAAATGGGTTGAGACGAACAACCTGCTTTCAGATACTCAATATGGTTTCCGTAGGGGTAAGGGAACGAACGACTGTCTCGCGTTGCTTTCCACAGATATTCAGTTAGCTTTTGCTAAAAAGAGCAAATGGCTTCTGTATTCTTGGACATAAAGGGGGCTTTTGATTCAGTATCTGTTGAAGTTCTTTCAGATAAACTCCACGCTTGTGGCTTTTCACCATTAATGAATAATTTTTGTACAATTTGCTGTCAGAGAAACATATGAGTTTTTCTCATGGAACCTCTACAGCTTCACGATTTAGCTACATGGGTCTCCCCAGGGATCATGTTTAAGCCCCTTTTGTATAATTTTTATGTCAAAGACATTGACGGTTGTCTAGGTGACAACTGTACGTTGAGACAACTTGCAGATGACGGCGTAGTGTCTGTCACGGGACCCAATGGGGTCGATCTGCAAGGACCCTTACAGGATACCTTAGACAATTTGTCTACTTGGGCTCTAGAGCTAGGTATCGAATTCTCTACGGAGAAAACTGAGTTGGTAGTTTTTTCTAGGAAGCATAACCCAGCACAACCGAAGCTTCAAATTTGGGGTAAGCCGATAACTCATTCCATGTCATTTAAATATCTTGGGGTTTGGTTCGATTCTAAGTGCACCTGGAGATCCCATATTGAGTATGTGAAGCGAAAGTGCCAGCCAAGGATCAACTTTCTCTGCACAATTACCGGGACCTGGTGGGGAGCACATCCGCAAGATCTTCTAACGTTGTACCGGACAACGATTTTGTCGGTTATGGAATACGGTAGTTTTTGTTTTCAGTCAGCGGCTCGGTCGCACTTCATTAAACTGGAACGTATTCAGTATCGGTGTCTTCGTATCGCGTTAGGTTGCATGCACTCGACTCACACCATGAGTCTTGAAGTGCTGGCTGGCATGTTGCCACTCTCGGATCGGTTTTCAGAATTATCTCTCCGGCTCCTCACCAGGTGTGAAGTTATGAACCCTCAGGTAATCGAACATTTTGAGAAGCTCCTTGAGTTGAATCCTCAAACCCGCTTCATGACCTTGTACCATTTGTACATAACACAGGATGTCAGCCCTTCGCCGAACATTTCCAATCGTGTTTGCTTCTCCGATTTCGACAATTCGGTTCATTTTGATTTATCCATGAAGCAGGAGCTTCGTGGAATCCCAGAGCATCATCGTTCTATGATTGCTCCTGTGATATTTGCTGCAAAGTTTGGCCAAGTTGATTCCACTAAATCGTTCTTCACTGACGGATCATTGATAGAGGAGTCAGCAGGCTTTGGAATATTTAATGAAATTTATAGCGCCAATCGTAAACTTCATGCTCCTTGTTCCGTATATGTCGCTGAATTAGCGGCAATACACTTTACGCTAGAAATTGTTGCCTCGTTAACACCGGATCAGTACTTCATTTTCACGGATAGTCTCAGTTCTATAGAGGCTATTCGCTCCTTGAGGCCGGTAAAGCACTCCTCGTATTTTCTCATGAAAATACAGGAGCTTCTAAGTGCTTTATCTTCGCGTTATTTTATCATCACCTTTGTATGGGTCCCTTCTCATTGTTCAATTCCGGGCAATGAGAAAGCGGACTCGCTTGCAAAGGTGGGCGCTATGGAAGGCGATATTTATGATCGACAAATCGCCTTCAACGAATTTTTTACAATTTTTCGTCAACAGTCACTCGTCAGCTGGCAGCATAAATGGAGTAAAGGAGATTTGGGGCGATGGCAATATTCTATCATCCCAAAGGTGTCGAAGAAATCTTGGTTTAGCGGGATGGATGTGGGTCGAGACTTCATTCGTGTCATGTCTCGCCTCATGTCCAATCATTATTCTTTGAACGCTCATTTATACCGGGTTGGGCTGAGCGACAGCAATCTCTGTGAGTGTGGACAAGGCTATCAGGACGCAGATCACGTTATTTGGTCTTGTGCTGAGCATCGTGGTTTCAGATCGAGGCTTTATGATTCCCTTCGGGCTCGAGGTAGACAACCCAATGTGCCAATTCGAGATATTTTGGCTGTACGTGATTTGGAGTACATGAAACTCATTTATGTGTTTTTGACTAACATTAGCCTTAGATTGTAGTTAGTTTAACCTGTATGTTTACTTTAAGTTTTTTTTTTATATGTGTATGTGTGTGTTTTTTTTTCTTTTTCAAAAATTGTTCAAGTCAAAAGAAAACCGTAAATTGTATAGTTATAAGTGATTAGATAATTTAGAATTTAAATTTAATATGTTATGTAAACCATACTTTAAATTCCCACCCTCTTCCCATCCGTAATTTGTAATTCCTATTAACCTCGAGACGGCCGCGAGTAATCGGCTCCTCCCTCCTAACTTAAGTTTTAAGATAAATGATGTATAAAAGTATGAAAATTTGGCTCTGTAAAGTTAATTCGATTGAGCCTGTACAAATAAATGATTATTAAAAAAAAAAAAAAATAGATTTAACAAACTTTTTCAGGATACATCAAATCAAGATTTGGTGAAATGCTGCTATTGCTGAAAATGAACGAAAACAAGCTTAAGCGTGAACCATAGAACACTACACTTTACAGTTTACAAAATTTCTTGCATTTCAGGTTCAACCGAATGAAGATCCTATATAATAGATACGAATGCTTGAATTTTTTTTATTTACATAGCTATATACACTATTATATAAATATTTCATGGGATGGGAGGGACCATCAGGGCACCCGATTGAAGCACTCTTGAAGGGGAGAATGGGAATGCCTACTCCCCATTGCTTACAGTTTGTGAATAGAGGGCGGGCTCTTTTTCCCGCCCATTGGAACATCCTCATGTTAAATAGCTTACTCTTTTGGCCAATTGTTCAATCTTGTTGTTGGAAGGAGATTTTTTAAATCCCTGTTTTTTTAGACACGATGGGAAATCTGCAACCAGATACCTGAAGAACTCAGGGTGTGAGGATGATGGTGCCAACTCTTCGACTCACTAAAAACCCACCGTGCCTTAAGCCCTGGAACCTCCCTGGAATCACCTTTCGGTATTATTTCGGGGAGGGGGTTATTGTGCCTGTTAAGCACCCACTATGTCTAACTACTTAGGGCTTTAGTAGTTAGGTGGTCCCTGCGACCTGCCGTGGGTTGTAGGAGATCAACGACAAACTGGGAGGCTGCTATGTATACCACGTCCCAGATGTCCCGGTCTTGGCACATCCTTTGGACCAAATTATCCGGAGTCGTGTCGTGTTCGTTTATATCCTTTGTTAGTATAAGTGATGTTGCCTATCGATCCACCCAAGCCCTTTTTGGCCCTTCATACAATGGCATGATTAGGATAATTAGTGGTTATTGAAGCTTGGTCAAGTCTAACAGAGAGGAGAGCTCATTACTGTCGGACTTAGTTTCCGTGCTACAATGGGTAGTACATATCATACATCATACAACAAAATTTTTGAACATTTTGATCAAACCACTGCAGCGCCAAGTTCCTTTGAACGCTCGTATAACATTTTATTGAACTGCATCAACACACGCAAAGACCGGCTGAATATCATTTCGCAAAACAGCTACACCATCACTAAAGTTCTGTGGTATTTTAGGAGATGTTTTCACTACAATGTCGGTGTTGGTTGATGTCAATTGTTTAGATTAACCGGCAGATGTATTTGTTTCACCTGGGTTTAAACCTCGTAGATCTTTTATTGCGGAAAAAACAGAAGTTGAGAGTTTTAAAATTAGTTGTATAGTTTCGAAAAACCTTTGAAAATTAATGCAAAGCAGTCAATTTTGATGCCCAGGGAAGCCGTTAAATTTTTACATTTCTTCCACCGAACCTGGAACCAAATCTAAAACCTTTGGCTTGACTACACAAACTGACGCTTTTAATTTAAACTGATACCAATTTTCAATGTGCTGAAATTTGTAGCGGTTAATGAGAAGATTTATTAATATACTTAACATATTAGATGTTACGGATTTGATTGATTGTAATCAGATTTTCTTTAAAGCCGATCGCAGCAATTTCACATTCTACTACACACCAACATTTGAATTCTCATGGTTAATATGCGTTGAAATATTACATAATTTTTGAATTAATTCAACGGATTCCTATTCGGCTTAGAACTACACTATTTCCGTGTCGCCATCGACGGGGTGATAAATAAGTGGTTTGGTCTATCCAGCTCTATCATGCGTTCATCTTTGAGTGAAAACCTGAAGCCTCTACAGTCGAAACCAGAATATGTCTTGCCGGACACGCACCCTCGTCAAGAGACCAAAGTTCTGTTGCGGCTAATCTCACCAAACGAAAAACAAATCAAAACCAAAACGTCTGATCGATACACCTCACAGTCGGTGCTTGCTTTCCAAATAGTCACCATCGAAAGCGGGCGAAAAGAGTGAGTAAGAAACCACCGAAATATCCACACAGTAGGGAAACTTAATCTGCTGAGGTGAATTTTCTGATCTACAACCCTTTTGGGTACTCGCAGTGTGTAAATTTCGAATCAGCTTCCTTTCAAAAGACAAACTAAAAGAAGAAAGCAATAAATGTGCTGGTTTCTGGAAAACGGAAAATCTGTAACTGTGTTGAGCAAACAAAAGTGAATAAGTTTGCCTGTAAAAAACGCGGAAAATCCCTCTCCGTAATACCGGAAAGACAGCAGAACATATAAAAGTGAGCTTCCTCAAACGGCACTGCGGGAACACTTGTTACCAGAAAAGTTGCCAGTGTTGAAAGTTACCCGAAACCACAGGAAGATAGCATAGAGAAGACATCAAAATTAGATTTATGGATTTTTAAGTGCTTTATTGTATAAAGATTTGCGGTGCGATTCAGGCTTCCGTTGGGTTTCCTTCTTTTATTTTTCGTATGGTGTTGAAAAACGGGAAATCGTTACTGTAAGCCCTACCTCCGCAACAAATGTTCTCTCCCGGTAAAGTGTGAAAAGTGAAGATTGTAGATCACCGAGTGCAAGTGAGAAAAGCTACGCGTCTCGTGGGAAAGTCCCGGCAGATTTTCCGGCTGTCAGACGACCCAAGTCAGCAAAGAAGACACAATGCGGCGAGGATATATTAGTTCAGCAGGATGTAAGTGATGTTCAGTTATATTCATGCGTTCTTTAATTTGTATTGTCATTTGAAATTCAATTTGTATGTCTTATCCTTGTACGCTAATGGTTGCATGGAAATTTTTCTTGAAATAAGGGTAAAACTTTTGAGAAATGTCTTATATACAATTTCAAAAAGCGAAAATTCTCTACAACATCAAGTTGAGAATCAAGAGCCTGTAACCTTCACAACTACATTGAGGATACATAGAAATCCATTTTTACTATTTTAGATTACAAGCATTCACTTATGATCGATTTTAAATAATTTATCGCATTCCAGGAAAATAAAACGACCAACGATCAGTTGCAATGAATTGTGGCATTTAAAGTTGATAGATAGTTTATTTGATCTTTCGAACAAATTGCTTTGTTGTTCTGCTACTTTTTTCGGTTTATAACAAATAAGTGAATAATTTATATTAGGATTTTACAGGAAAGCCACCCTTGTATCATAAATATATAAAAATAATGATGATAATAATACATACTTAGAACAAATCATGTAAAATAAACTTATGGAATAAACACTAAAAAAAAACACTTTTACAAACGTATTAGCAAACGTATTTTAGTTGGACTTAAATTTAAGTTCTCTTTAAAATTAATATGAACCAAAAACTGATCTCTTAATGTTACATGCCATGACGTAAATTTTAGCCACACCTTACATTTTGATAGGTTTTTAATATACATTAATTGTTATGTTATGTATTCTCCGTGCGAGGAGTAACGATTATGATGTAGAAGGAGATGTTCGCTCATCACCATGGGGCACCAAGAGTGAACAACAATGTTTTTGGCTAGAATGAAAGATGTGAAGAGAAAGTGTTGAAAGGTCCGTCAGAGTGCGGCAGGTAGGAAAATTAACAGATGTTTTTGAAAATTGAGCGAAAGGGCATGTATCCAGTGGTAATTTACATAACAATTAATGTATGTAAACCCATAAATGGTGGTAACCATTAATTATACTGGTGGGGACCAGTATCGCATCGCTTCACGATGTTTCTCTCCGAGGTCTCTACGTTGGCAAAGGGAATGGAACAACTCCACCAAAGATCGGTGGACCCACCGACTAATTCCGGAATAACCGGGACGGTTGGTAGGCTGACCCGGCTGTTTTAGACAATACCTGCACATATATGGACATGCACAGTCCTCCGCATGCAACGAGTGCACGGGAGTTGAGGAAACTGCGGAACATGTGTTCTTCGCATGTCCTCGCTTCGACGGTGCGAGATCCGGCATGATTGCCGTAAGCGGTCACGACACAACTCCGGATAATTTGGTCCAGAGGATGTGCCAGGACCGGGACGTCTGGGACGTGGTATACTTAGCAGCCTCCCAGATCGTCCTCGATCTCCAAAAAAAATGGCGAAACGACCAACGGCAGGTCGCAGGGACCACCTAACTACTGAAACCCTAAGTAGTTAGACATAGTGGGTGCTTAACAAGAACAATAGTCCCCTCCCTAAAGTAATACCGAAAGGTGGTTCCCGGGAGGGCCCAGGGCTTAAGGCACGGGTTTTTAGTGGGTCGAGGAGTTGGCACCCTCAACCCACACCCTGAGTTGTTCAGGTGTCTGATTGCAAATTTTCCATCCCGTCTAAAAAAAAATACTGACAGTAGAGAGCATAGAAATGTTCTGGGGATTTTTATTTTAGTTCACGTTTATGTAACTTTACGTGTTTTAGCCCTTAAAATTAAATCTGACTATTCTTCAGCTATTGTTGTTATATTTAATCACAAGACATAATTTCGCCTCATATTGTGTTTACTTTGGTGCCAATCGAAATCATGTATCATAATAATCTTAAAAAATGACATATTCAAACAAATTATTGGATCTGCTTTCCTCAATCTTCCACATCACATCCGAGGGACTTTTCTCAAATTCATTTCTAATTGTTTTCTTTTATTCTTAAAAGCGAGATATGCAAAGCCCATCATTGATAGTCAAATTAATCATCAGTTCTGCATCAAAAATTAAACCAGGTGCAAACATATTCAAGGTAAATCCAATCAAAAAATTATTTTATTTTGGCCACACACATAAACTTGCTTTCCATCAAACATATTCTATGTTTAAAACCAAGTGTCATTGATGTTTGAAATGAAAATCATATTATGTTTATTTTCAACATATTAATGATACGAATAATTGTACAAATTTTGGATTTAACTGGTTGCGTTCTAAATTTAATTTATTTATTCTATGAATCTTGGTTATCTTAGTCCTGGATTGAGCTTAAATGCTAACAGGTTCTAGAATCAAGAAGTTTGTTCAGAGATTCACTACTGGAATTGAGCAAATAACCTACAAATAAATTAAACGATTGACTCATGATGCGAGCGTCGAAACATTGTCGCGGCTCTGGAGAAGGAAGTACACGCTCAAATTGACCTATCCGATGAATGTATTGTTGACAAGCCTTGAAATTGATTGAGAAACTGTTATTTTCGTTCGAAACATGCTTTCTATTTACTTTAACTCATTCTTATGTTTTAAGTTGAACATCGATATTTTTAATTTAAATGGGTGAGATTTGGATCCATGTTAAACGTCATTCACGAAGTATTAAAACAATTTTTAAGACCTTGCGTAATATCTTCGTTCCACCCAGATCATTTTCGGAATCCATTTTTGAGCCCTCATGGCTTGAATGAAGTTTTACTATTTGTATTGTCAAAGTAAGTTTTATTGCAATTGTAGACCAATCTGAGTCCTAAAATACGTGCTGGTTTGTACACTTTCAATATATAGCCTATTAGTGTGTGCCTACAATTCAAAACGTGCTACGAAAACATATAGGTGATAACTACACACAGTGACAGAAGTACCTATTATGGTGAACAATTCATTCAGGTCGACACTCTTGAAGCGTTCATTCTTCGTGTCATTGAATCAGAAAAGAGTCCTTATTTGGCCACCATATTTAATGATATGGTATGATATGATATGGAAAATGACTATCATTTTCTAAAGCAAACGACTCAAAAACTACTGCGATTCCGTAATGGAGGTTGTTTATTAATGTGTGCTGCACTCAAGGGGTAAGTCGCTCAGCACAATATCTCTTGTTCAGATTCTTTTCGATGTTTCTCTAAGCGTTACGATGATCCCTGATGTTCTGATCATGGAGCCGGTAGGTGCCCATGTGTGCCACGGTAATTTGAAAGTTCAATCGGTGTTGTTTTGGCTACGCATGGCAACCAGGCGATTGTTTTGTTTTGCTTTGCAAATTTTTTCAGACGATTTTGTGCCTTTGTTGCCGCAGTTTTGATACTTTTGTATCAGACAGCATGACAGTATAGATAAACAACAGAGCTCAAGAAGCTAATCACTGGAAGTAAGTGCAATTCCTACAAACTGTTGTGTACTTATGTTTAAGTTGTTCTCTTTACCCCGTACGCCTACAAAAACAATAAACGAGACGCAAATCAACCCTATAATTGCAGATTTACTCGGCGTGATAACTAAATTGATCGAACCGAACCGAATCTCCCGGTTGGATTTGCTGATTAATTCAAAGCTTCAAAAAATATTTTCAACATTAAAAAAAGATATTCAATCAAAATTTCATATTAATTTCGAAATTCTAGATCTTCGAAGTTTGGTTTTCTTCCTAGATGACTTCCTCAAAAGGGTTTTCAAAACCAGATGAATCCTGAACACAGAACTGGTCATAATGGACTTTATCGTGTTTTTGTACTGTACACAGCAATCGATTCATATGTAATAATATTAATTTGTTAATGTAATACGCATTTTTTTCCTACCGTCATGATCTTATTCAATCCTTGGCAACTGGCATATCATTATGTGGACCACTCAATTTATCACAAGAGGTAAAATTTGGGTCGTTGGGTGAGGTACTAGAAGTAGTCTCCAAAGATGTTCCTTTTTCGGCATTGCTCTGGCTTACGAGCTGCGCTATAGCAGGAGACACAAACACTTTAAGATTCTGGCATACGGAAATGAAATATTGCCTCATTGTGATGAGTGAGCATCTCCTTCTACGTCAGTTTTCAACTGTTGAACTAAAAGTTCACTTATAATTGTTTTCTATACCTTGTGCATGTTGATTGACTACAGACACAAATCAAAACAACACCACAACTTCTTACAACGTCAATTTTCAAGGGCTGCCACGATATATATTATCGAAAAGTACACATGTCAAATGTGTGCCACTGAGTGCCACGCATGTTCCGTTAAGGTGTAAGACTTTCTACTGTGGCTGCACTGCTCACAGTTTTCGAGTCCTGAACTTTGAAACAATTGAAGCAATTCGTCAAATCAGTATAATATGACAGCTAATTAAATAATGGAGCTTAACATCCCGTTCACACTACAGCCTATATAACGTGATATAGACTATCTTCTTATTAGCATTTATACATCTAAAGACTGTCTACGTTAAATTTCGGACACCAAAATAATAGAAGCAGAACAACATTTACACATTATTTAAAAAAATTGATTACCTGTTTCACAATAATAGATTTATATCTACATTAGAAATAGTTGACTAAGATGTTAATCCTTCTTTCTGTTAAATTCGCGAACTTTCTGTGGTACACCTGCGGTCTGGTTCCGTACGGTATCCTAAGATACGCCCGCCGTGACGATTCTCCATCTTCTCTTGAAATCATCGGTGCTATTTGCCTTCTTCTTAGTTTCGAAGAGTTTCCGCTTAACTAATGCCCAGTACTTTTCTATTGGGCGAAGTTCTGGACAGTTTGGTGGATTGGCTGTTTTTGGAACGTATTTGACCTCTTGTACCTTATACCATTCCAGAACATATTTCACATACTGACAAGCGGCCTAATCAAGCCAAAACAGAGCTGGAGAGCCGTGGCTTCTGAAAAACGATAGCAACCGCTTTTGCAGACTTTCTTTCTCGTACACATTCTTATTGATAGTGCCGGTAGGGACGAAACTTTTCAGATTTTCGTCCACAACTACATATGGCCTGCCAGATCAAATACTTTCTCGAGAATTTGGACGTCTTCTTTGTCCGGAAAAGCTTGGCAACAAATGCTCGTCACAAAGTGCCGCACGATGTACGTTCTCGACGCGGTGGGGTGCCGTTCTTGGAACGCGCACACTTCTGAACGGAGTTGCTTCACTGGTTTTGCCATCATGGTTAGAGTTCGACTGATAGAGCTGTAAAATTGTGTCTGCTGACTCATAGGCTTACTATGATTGATGTTGCATGAGTAGTTTTGTCAGTCCGGGTGAAGGTAAACTCATGAAAAATTGGTAATTTTTGTCCATTATTTTAAATGCAAACGTTACAATGCTTCCAAGAACATTCGTAAAACTGATGCGATGATAGCTGATTCGTGGCTTGACGCTCCCTCGCCATCATCAAAAAATATCATAATCCAGTCCAATTTTGGCCGGATTTTACATCAGTACGAAAGACACGGTAGCTTGATACAAAGACAACGGAGTGAAATTCGGAGTCAAAACTTTTTGGGCCAGATTTTTAATTACCGAAGTAAAATTTTACAGGGTTTTCAAACAGCTGAGAACTCAGTAATCAACCGAGCAGTATTTTGCTTTGCTGAAAACTCCGTAAAAGCACAAACCGTGAACTGTCAAACAAAACTACTTAGTCGAGTTATTAGTACGAGACACTGAAGAAGTCTGCACATTGTAGACGAAATACGCGTATCTGTCGAAGATAAGCAAAGGTAGTTGGAATTAAATGGAAGATACTAATTCTTCTTCTAATTTCTAGTTAAAACTACTTACTTTTTCAGTTATTTCTTTGTATGAATTCGGTTTGCTGAGCTTTTCAGTACTCCCCTTTTTTCATTTGAAAAAGTCAGTTGATTTTCTGATTTACTGAAAATGAAATAAGTTTACAAGAAGGCAAAACAATTAATGTTATAGTTTTTTTTAGTTTTTATTTGTTTTCAGTTCTTTGCGTACAGATAACATACTGATTTGATGATAATTTCAGAGGATGAAAACAAATATAATTCAATTCTCTCCTGTAGTGATAACGGTTCATCGTGCTGAAAAAAAGGAAATTGTAGATCCGGGTACAAATCGCCGGCAAAAGAAGCAAATGATTAACGTGTCCGCCATTTTCTGTGCAGCTTATTAAAGCTCAGTTATACATTTCATGAAAAAAATTACATACTAACATGGACAAGTCAAGGTTTTCAGAGTACTGACGGGTTCAGCAACTTGGATTTTTTTCTCAACTGACAATTCAGTACAACTAGCGGCTGGATAGTCCTGAAGAAAACGGATATATTTTTTGGCTCAGGAAGTACTAGTACACCGGTCCCAAGCTCGATCCCAAGCTTATTGATTCGCCCCTAATAACATAACTCGCACCAACACACCCTCAAATATTCTGTCAAAATTATGTCGAATCAAAACAAAGCCAAAGATACTAGTACCGAAAGGTACTGAAAAGCGCAAGAGTGTATAGCATGGTGCGACTGCAAGGTGTGCTTCGGAACTAGGGGTTCAACAACAGTAAACCAACTTCAAATCGCTAGTTTCATATTGATTGTTAGTACAACACAAAAGTACTGAAATTTCGGATTTTTTTTTACTGAAACTTTGTGATGCCCCGTTAAACGTTTATTTTACGGAAAATTCTGTACTCTTTTTTTAGGGTTCACTGAACAACTGTTTTTTTTTATGGAAAGCCGATTGTTCAGTAGGTTTTATGGTGTTTTATGGTGCAAAAACTGTTAAAAAATTACTAAACTGGGATGCAGTGATTAAGTGCAGTGTAGTGCAGTGATCGCAAACAATCAGTGCTGAAGCTAATGACCTGCTTTAGATTAAAAGTTCGCTTCTTGTCTTATGATTTAATGGATCTCGAAAATGTCAAGTTTAACTGAAAAGGAATAATTTATTGAACATAAAAAGGAAATTCAAAATAAATTCGCTCAAAAATCCAGCTATTTTTGATATTTTTAAATCGTGATTAGACGTACTGAGAGTTTTCGTTTAGTTTTGTGGTTGACGAAATTTGTTAGCTTGAAAAATACATTCCTTTGTATCACGCGCAGGTTTCAATTTTTTGTTCCCAGGAAACATTTGGCTGCTCTTTGCAATTAACGTACGCAAAACAATATATGTTAGTTTCTATTAATAGACCATGCGTTGTCTTTCAAGAGAATTTTTACAATTGTCAGCGCATAGTCAGCGCATAGCAATTGATGTAAATCTTTATTTCGTTATAAACTCATACGTGTATAATTGATCGGAAGAGTAACTGAGCAATTCTACTCAAGTTCATGTGATTTGTTTCTTGATCAGACATTCCTATGACACAGTATAAATATATATTCTTTTTTTGTTTTGTTTTCCGAAATTTGCACAGCTGATTACACATTTCGCTGAATCCAAGCGAAAACATGTTTGCTGCCATACAGCATTTAATTACTGAACGTTCATTTCTGATATACAGTCGGGCCTCTTATAGTTTGGTGGGTGGTATCATCTACCCATCCTTAATTGGCTGTCTTGCTGCCAACTCAGCTTGTTTTCGATAAGTAACAAGTTCATTATAGAATCTAAATTGGTTGCAAGAAATCAGTTCGGGTGCATGGAAGAACTGACTGTATATGTGTATAGTAATGTGGTCACCATTTTTTTTTTTTTTTTTTTTTATTTATTAGAGAGGCTTCCAATTTTTTAAAGTTCATTCGCCTCATGTGGTCACTAGGAAATTTACATCAAGGACGTGAGGATCATTAATAGATGGCCAAATGCTATCTTCTACTTAATGTTGATTAATGTAGACTTTACACCGTTGGCGTGTACCATTTGATCAGACGTCATGTGTATGTCACAAATACTTCACCTAGGAGGATGTTGAATGCTAATGGGTGGATTTGAATGAGAAGACAAATGTTGCTACCATCTTTCATCTGTCGATGCGTGGAGCACAACAATGGATATATCCGCATCGATCAGTGTGGCCTGCAAGCTCAGAACTGAGTTTTATCAGTATGGTGGATTTCATCCGAGAGTATAGTTAATTTATGCTAAGCCAGTTTTTACTGCGCACGCATGCTGCCGTGTTGAGTTTATTCATATGATAATTGAATACACACACCGCCATCATCATAGGGCACACGTTCTGTCAAATGGCGGTACAGTTTCAGTCTTAAGAGATTCACAGTTTTGATGAAAGCTTTCCAACCGGTTTAAGATGTACCGAAAGGAGTGTGTTCCGATAAAACTCAGTTTATTGTGAGTTCTTGGACAGTTTCATCAATCGGTCGGCGTAGAATGCTTTGAAGAAACTTATTTTATGATAGTTTACGGGTTATCAGTGTCAACAACACAGCAGGATAAGTTGAGGTTTTACACTCATGAATCGTAATGAGTTACTTTGCTTGAATCACAAATTCTCCCAAAAATAGTGGCGTATTATAAAAACGTTTTCTTAATCTCATAAGGTTCCGATTACGATATTGCCAATCAACAGATTCAAAACATCTTTATCGGTTGAGTTGAAAATTTAAACACAGAACTGGTTACGAGAGCACAATTAGGTTCGTCGCTTCTTATAATTATTCAGCATTTTAATCAACATTACACATGATAATCAAATCTGTGGTACGAGAGATATGAAAAGATAGGTGATTGCTTGATAGATTGAAACCAATTATAGCGGACGCCTGTCGTCGTCCGTTTCTTCTTTTGTATTCTTCGTTATTTTACGGCATTCGAAACGAGCGATAAATATTTTTGAAGGAGTTCTCATTTCAATTTTAATAGATCTCATATGTCTTGCCCACGGGGTTTCCAATGCCCTCGCAGTCATAAGAGGGTATAGAATTCGAACCGCAGTGACACACTAGTGATAATGCGAGTGAATTATCTGTCAGAAGTCCACATTTTCTTTCTGACATTGTGTAGGTATGCGACCCGGATGCAGACAGAAACGTTAGAATGGAATTTGCGGTTGGTTTATGTCGAATGGATATGTTTCTAAACTTTTGTATATTTTGATGGTAACTGTACTAAACCCATTCATTTTAATAAAATAATTGAAAACGATTTCAAGTTTGAACAACATCATGATAATAAATTTATATTAGAAAAAGGAGAGTTTATTTATTTATTTGATCGCTTGGTGATGCCTGGACGAAAATGAATCGAAACGTTTTACTGGACCTTTGTTTTACGAATAACATTTGAGATGAGATCAATACGTTAAACAGTCTGAATGAAAAGTGTATGACTTTAACATAAACCCGCTTAATCATTCATGAGAGTCTGAATGATTGTAAAGCAAACAAGTCTCGAGTACTTTTACAAACAGGCGTATCTGACTTTTTAAACAATGAGGGGAAGTAAGATTCAAACGTATATTTCTCAAAACTCTCAGCACCATCAGGGAAAGTAGCATCACCATTATGTTAGAGAAATGTTATTCCTTGTGATGGAGGCAGTAGTTTACACCGTGTCCAATATATTCTCATACACTTTTTCCTTTCATTGGTGTCGTACAACATGATGAGTATGCTTCACGTATGTGTTGGTGTAGTTTTGCATTATGTTTATACAAACGCTTTTAGATTATGTCCGATTGTTTTCATTCAGTGTTTATCTTTAACCAGCGATGAAGGAGTTTCGTGCTGTGGTGATAAAAATGTTTTTGAAAGGTGAAAAACCTCAGAGTAAAGCGGGATTTTGTGTACCGAACCATCTGTACTGTGACACCTGCTCTTTGGATGACCGGAAAAGATCCAGTCGTTCTCGTACGGTGCGGACCGCACGAGTTGTTAAAGTGGTCAGGGAACGGATTAGACGAATATCACAGCGCTCTGTACGTAAAATGGCCGCAGATCTGAATGTTTCGATATCGTCAATGCACAATATACTGCAAAATGACCTCGGATTCCAAGCTTTCAAGAAACGTAAGTTTCACGGAGTTTCGGAACCTTCCAAGCAGAAACGACTCGAAAGAGCAAGTCTGCTTTTGTCACGGCACGGTGGGGAAGAATTTATCTTTTCCGACGAAAAGGTATTCGTCTTGCAACAATCCCACAATGCCCAGAACGACAGATTGTGGGCTCTCTCTCTCTCTCTCTCTCTCTCTCTCTCTCTCTCTCTCTCTTTGAGAACTGTTCCAGAGAGTGATAGGAATATTCCACGGTTACAAAGTGCTGCGTCAGTGATGGTTTGGGGAGCAATTTCCAAGCGAGGCAAATTAGCACTGGTTTTCATCGAAAAAGGCGTTAAAGTGAATGCCGTATATTATAAAACGGAAGTTTTGGAGAAAGTTGTCAAGCCATAAGTACAAGAGGTGTTTGAAGATGATCACTATGTGTTTCAGCAGGACGGAGCGCCATCGCATACTGCAAATCTCGTTCAGGGCTGGTGCCGAGAAAATTTGACCGTCTTTTTGGACAAGAATGAATGTGGAAGGCCACAGTTCACCAGATCGGAGTCCCTTGGATTATTTCGTATGGTCATATATGCTGGCGAAGGTAAATGACCACATGGCGTCTATTATGAACCTATTCAAAACCGCAATGAAACGAATTTGGGACGAAATACCGATGGAAGTCGTGCATGCCGCCTGTGACGGTTTCGAAAAGCTGGTCAAAAATGTTAAAGGCGGTGTTATTCCAAAACATATGCTGTAGTTGATCAGTATTATATAGCAATATAATGGGTAAAGTTATCAATAAAAGCTGAATTATCGATTTCAAAAAAATAGAGTTTTATTTTGTATGAGAATATATTGGACACGGTTTACATGAAAGTGCTAAGTTTTCAAGAATTTAACGCTTAAAACTTATTTTCCCTTTTTGTTTACAAAATCAGATACGACTGTTTGAAAAAAGTACTCGAGAAGTAAGTATAGTTGTTTAACTATTCCATGACAAAAGAATATAGGACTACTCAGAATAGGGTAACCAACTTCTTAATTGGAGGTCGAAACAACTTATTTGACATTAAAATACTTAAATTTTGTTAAAAAAAACGAAATTTTGAACGCTTCAGTGAATTTAACTTTTTTCAATCCATGTGTTTTATAATTTGTTGAATTACGTAGACCGTTTTGGTTACAATAGTTATATTGATTTTTTTTAGTATTTTACAACCATACCAATCTCAGGAAGGTTTTTTAGGATACTTTTGTGCAATTGGTTCACAATGAAGGTGTCAACATTGAAATTGCAACACACCGTGTTATATGCCAACAATTCGATTGTTTATCCAATTCTGTTGACTTTTTTGGAGTATAACATAAAACATATATGTTTTTCCATGTTCACTTCATTTAACTTTTGCTCTCAACTCAAATGCTCTTTGCTCAAATTACTTTTCTCTTAAGACCCTCCATGAGATTTTGTATAACATTAAAACCAAGTTTTGTTCATTGACCCATGCTTTCTTCAATTCTTGATTTGGTTTGACTGGCTAAGGATGTATGCTCCTTCTTCACAGTAGCTCAGCATTTTTCTATTGGTTTCAAGTTTGGGGTGCTTGGAGGATTAAGGTCCTTGGGTACGAAGTTGGCCAAACTTTCCTTCTACCATTCCAGCACCTGTTTTGAGTAGTTCCATGACGCCAAGACGCCATCAGGCCAGAAAATTGCTGAGCTCTTGTGTGACCTCAGCAACGGAAGATGACGATGGAGCACTTCCCTTCCCGCTCGTACAAATTGCTTGATAAATATGATTCTTTTTGTTTTTGTTAAATTTGCTTCGGTTAATGCTCTGGGACATCGAACTTATCTCTTGTAGTGTAAATCTAATGACCTAGAATCTGCTGAAAATTCACCCTTTGGTAGGTTCCATCATCCGTTATGCAACATAATTTTTTTTGTTAGCATTTGTGTATATCGCTTGCGTCCCCATGATTAGACCGCCACATTCGGCTGGTCAATACGATTTTGTGCTTTTTGGATTTTGAACTTTTGTAATCCAGTCCGATTCTCGACCTGTAGCATAAAACTTATGGTCAAGGTTAGCGTTTTTACAATATTATGAAAAGAAGCGATTGGTTTCCGCCGGAAAGCTTCAACTATCCTTCTGTCGTCTTGAGCGCTCCTGCTTGTCTCTGGTACAGCTCCTCAACCTATTGCATTTTGGAATCCCATTGTTTCGTGACAAAAGTTCATGTTCGAGGGAGATAACAGCTTAGTTAAACTGTCTGCTGTTTGCTTATCTCTGATGATGTGTGCCACGGTATGACAGATGTCGTTCTACGAGTCATCCTTTATGCGTTCCACTTCTTCGGTTGTAAATGGATACATTTTTTTTGCCAGCATCTTGCTCACGTTCATTGGAGAGGTTACAGGTTTGCACGGCGACATCTGAAAATGGTCCAGAAACGCATCGACTCCTGGTTCAGAGTAATCGCTCCGCTAGCCCTGGTAATCCTGATACCAAGAGCATATTGAGCAGGTCTAATATCTTTCGCTTTGAACTCCTAGCTCAGCTTCAATTTGATTTTGTTCATCCAATGCTTGCAGTTGCTGAATATTAGTGCTGCATCTACGTAGACCGCAACGAATAGTATTTTCTAGTCATCGATAACAAAGTACACCCAAGGCCGAATTTTTGGAGAGCAGCATCCAGTTTCGTGTTTCGTACTCAACTGTATTGCTTGAGTCCACAAACCTTGTTCCCTCCATCCATGAAGCAAGGAGGTTGCTCCATGTTGATTTCCTCCAAGAGGTCTTCCCTGTAGGGAAAGGACTAAAATATTTACCTGCACTTAGTAATTCAGAAAAAGCACCAAAAAATGAAAAAAGTGCCACTAAATTATTAAGGCCTAGCCTGTACAACAAATAATGTGTGATCAGCATTAAAAAATTAGGAATGAGCAATAAAAGATGAGAAAAGATCTTCGGATAATCTAAATGTGACCGGTAAATCTATCAAATAAAGCAACAGCAAATAACCATATAAATATCCATTGCTCATTTTACTGTTTTTATGGGAAAATCCAATAAAATTGAAAGACATATGCGAATAGTTTAGTGCTCAAATTACATAATTTGGCGGAAATACTGCCATATTTAATTGCACATATACTAATAGCTGTTGCTTTATTTGACAGATTTACCGGTCACAATTAGATTATCCGAAGATCTTTTCTCATCTTTTATTGCTCATTCCTAATTTTTTAATGCTGATCACACATTATTTGTTGGCACAGGCCTTAATAATTTAGTGGCACTTTTTTCATTTTTTATTGCTCAAATCTCTCTTTTAATTGATGATTAATTATGCTGCCGTAGGAAAGCAGGGATGGCGTTCATTTGGTTCACCTGTAGGTTCCGCCAATGAGTGCAGCCAGTGAGAAAAGATATCGTAGGAAACTATATCCTTCAGACAAGTCAGCAAGCGTCCATTTGAGATAAGGTTCACATACTACTACTCAGATCATGACCAGGATGATCTTTGGGAATACTTCCATGTTTCTGTCGTTCATTGATGATGAGTTTGATTTATATAGACATGAAGAAAAACCGCAAAACTCGCACACCAATGTCGTGATCGAACCGAGCTATCCTGTCTCCGAACGGTAATACGAACAGACGGTGCTGCCTCTTTGGAATCATTATACCTGATCGAGGTTTTCAGCCTTGGTTATGAATGTCCGTGAATATATAATATAAGAATATAAAATTCACCAAAAATGTGCAATTTCCTGGCTGGTTGACCAGTTTGATTGCATTTTATCTCTGCAACCCTTGTGCATCAGAGAGAATCGGAACAGTTTAGTCAGAATTGTTTCTTATTACCTCCGGTGTTTCTTATCTTGGACCTCTCCTCCTTACGTTTTTTTGAACGATCTATGCAGCGTATTTTAATTGTAATTGTTTAAGACAATGTACGCTGATAACTTGAACGTCGTATCATCTTTGGTGGACTGCTAAAGATTGCATCGCAAAATTTCAATCTTTCAAGTGGTTATCGAGATGAATTCTAAGCCAGGAGTGCTTCGACAAAAAATATGGGTGCAGTCGTGCAAAATTAAGGTCAGTTCCACAAGTGGATTGAGAAACAGTTGGGAAGCGATAGTTCGACCGTGTCCCGTGTGGTTAAAATCGTGCGAGGAGGCCCAAAGAATCGGAGGGATTACTTTAGCCGCAATCCGAACCATTCAATTCGAGACGAGGCCAAAAAGGTCAATCCTTTAATCTGGTTAGTCCAGCAGACAATAAAGCGGGCTGGACTTCATGTCTTCAAGGTATAGCTTATTAGGAAGGCGCTTAACCGAACCGATAAACAGAATACGGTGGCCAAAGCCAGCGACAGGAAGGTGCACCGCGAGAGGTTGGTGCAGCCGAACCAAACAGATTGTATTTGTAATGGACACCAAACAGACCTGGGCCCTGAAGTTTTTTGGTCGGCAAGACCCTCCTGGATGTTCCGGAGAAGTTCCGGAAGAAGAAGGTCGACAAAATCTGTGGGTAAGGTAAATTCAACAAGCCGTACATAATGACCGGCACGATCATCGGGCAAACATACAAAGAAGAATGTCTCCAGAAGCGCCTGCTGCCTTTCCTCCGGTCCAACGAAGGTGACACTCTGTTTTTCTGTCATCGTGACATTACGCGAATCGTTGATGAACTAGTACGAAGCCAACAATGTTGTATTTGTGCCAAAAAAGGCCAATTCGCCAAACTCGCCAATAGTAAAATTCTGGGTGATTACAAAGGGCCAGTTCCGAGAAATATGAATGAAAGATGGCGCAAGTGTTGCACAGGATTTGCTGGGTAGCATGAAGTCTCAGGTGCAGGCATTCAGCCTAGGAGAGGAGGTTGAATAAACGAACTTTGCAAAAGTATAGTTAATGTGTTTATTTATTCCCTGAGAGTTTCCGAAATATCTGACTTAAAATGAATTTTTGGTGATCATTTTTGTCTGCTGCATTTTTTTCGAATACAATTTTTAAGCATTGGAAGCAGACGTTGACCAAGTTTTGGATTGGTGATAGATATGGTAAGGAGGTAATCTTACAAAAAGGTAACGTTATCACGTTAGCACGCACTATTTCTCCAGTATATTTGGGATATTCTTTGCAAGGTTGTTATATGAAACGAGTTTAAGGCATTAAAGACCTAGGTATCACGATGGTTAGTAAACTACGTTTTGCTTCAACAATTGCCAAAGCGTATACTGTATTAGGCATCGTGAAACGTAACACTGGAAATCATTCGAGTCGAATGAGTACATAAGGCATTCATTAGATTTCCGCTTCGTAAATTTACATGACGAAATCGACTTCAACTGACATCTTATGAGCACCGCTGTTCATTCATTAATCTCCCTACATTATGGGATAAGAGAACATATCTGCTAAGACTTTTCGTTTTTGACTTGCTTCTGGTGCAAGTCTTCCTTTCAATGCGCTAGAGCGAGCATTACGCAGGACTTTTTTTTCTACCCTCAGTGCATTATACGCAGTATAGACAAAATATTCCTATCGATGTTAATGTTTCCAATATTTAAACGCTGTTTACCAGATGTAAGATTTTAATATACTTAAACTTGTGTTTAAGTTGTAAATTAGTTATTATTTTTTTAAATTTAGTCTGCGATACTGTATCAAAGACTGTAACTAAACAAAATAAAATATAAAATAAGAAAATTTACTTGAGAGAGTGTTCGCAGAATATACTAATCTCATATCTTTGAAAATATCACTCTGATTGGGAAACTAGGAGAATTTAAAATTAACACTTCATTTGATCACTTAAAAAAAAAATAATAAAACATTGATACACTTTTTCAAATTTTCGCTAGTAAACGCGAGCAAATTCCATTGAATTCTACTACGAGCTTATCTTTTGACAGATAGGCCTAT
Organism: Aedes japonicus; assembly: GCA_034211315.2. Taxonomy (NCBI): domain Eukaryota; kingdom Metazoa; phylum Arthropoda; class Insecta; order Diptera; family Culicidae; genus Aedes; species Aedes japonicus. The sequence continues at coordinate 375,925 of JASCZW010002985.1, forward strand.
TTCGTCTGCTACTTACAGACTTCTTCAGTGTCGAGTGCTCGACTCTTATGTAATTTTTTTTTTGACCGGACAAACCATAATCGCTCTTCGTCAAAAAACACTAACATTTCTTGAAAGGCAATATAAATATCAGAGATCCGGAAAGTGATCAAACTGCCGCAGTACGTCCTATCGAATTCTGGTGAATTGAGCTTCAAGATCTACAGGGATATGCCAATGACACCTAAAGCTCGATTCAAAGTATATCTGGACGCACGGTTTAATACACCACCGCGTCCCTGGTGGTTAAAACAAAAACGTTTAACAGGTATTTGTTGATGTTTTATTGACAAAGAAATTGGTGAATTTTTTTTTTCGATTGATCGATGCATCTCGAAATAACGAATCATGGAACTTGAGAAAAGAAAATGAATTGTACACAAACATCTAGAGAATCCTTTGTGGTCTACCTCAAAAATAGCAAAAGTGTTAAAGTTCCCATAGTCATGGTGTGTTTTGTAATCAAACGTTACAAAGATACTCTGAGTGTGGATAGAGCACAGCGCATCTATCAGAAAAGTGGCACTAGGGACAAAGAGCTGAGGAGAAAGGTGTTAAAGTACGTGAAATGCCTTTCACCCAGGTGTCTTCATACGTGATTTGGCAAAGAAATACGATTCCAACTTTTCCACCGTGCGTAAAATCCTTTCAAGAGAAGGATATAAGTCTTTTTGTGTCAGTAAACATCCGAATCGCTCCCTGAAACAAAATGTAGTGGCCAAATACCGAGCAGGATTACTATACGAACGAGTTTTGACGAAATTTGATGGCTGTATTTTAATGAATGACGAAACATATGTCAAAATGGATTATAAACAAATCCCAGGACGAAAATTTTACCTGGCAACTGGTCGAGGGGATGTCCCTTCCAGGTATAAATTTGTTTTTGGCGAGGAATATGCAGTTGTGGCCTTAAAACCAAGGTTTTCATCATATTTCACACAATGACTTCGAAGGTTTACATTAAATAGTGTCTGAAAAAGCGAATTTTACCCTTCATTCGGCAACACAAGACCAACGTTATGTTTTGGCCGGATCTAGTCAGCTGTCACTATTTTAAGGAGGTACTAGAATGGTATGCTACAAACAATGTTAATTTCGTCGCCAAAGAGGTAAACCAACAATCAATATGCAACTAGCGATTTGAAATTGGTTCACTGTTGTAGAACCCCTTGGTCCGAATTACACCTTGAAGCCAGCACCTTGTTATACATATTTGCGCCTTTGTTTTGATTTGCTGTGTTATTTTGACAGAGTATTTGAGAGTGTGTTCATGTGAGTTCATTATAAGGGGTGCATTATTGAGCTTGGGACCGAGCTTGGGACGATGTTCTAGTACTGACTGAGCCAAGAAAAAAATCGTTTTTGTATGGGACCTACTGGTCTTAGAGTTAGTCTATGGGTAAACCCTCCGAATTGCCCTGAGTTCAGACCGATCGAAAAATATTGGGCAATTGTCAAGCAAAAACTTGGAGGGTGCGGTAAAGAAGTAACAAATGCACAACAAATCCGTTTAAAGTGGAATAAGTTCGTCGGTACACTGTCACCAGCGACTGTGCAGATCATGATGGCATCGATCACAAGTAAAATGCGACAGTTCGTTCAAAACAGTGAAATGTAATAACTTGTTATATATCGTTTGAATATATACCCTTTTGTTTGACGTTTTGATCAACCGTGTATGTTGTTTAATTCTTGAGCTATGATCGCTTGAATGCGTCCAAATTTACTTTGAATCTGTCTTTAGCAACTCACCTACAGGCTAAAAAACTGCATCCAAATAATCTATTTGGCCATTCAATTCAAAAAAATTATGGAGAAAAGTGTACGAGGGGGGGGGGGGGTCTGAGATTTTCAAAAATAAGTCTACGTGGGTTATGAACAGGCCCTATATAGTTTCACTCATTATGCGCCGATCGTGCTCGTCCAACTCATTTTAGCAGCCTATTTTCAATATTGTTTTTTTTTGTCATATTTTTTTATGATTTGAAATTGATATTTGTGAATTGAAATTTCCGCTCCTAGCCACTAATTAAAAATGTATATTAGTATTTAAGTATTTCCAAAAGAATTATTAAAGCGCATACCTTTATATTTTCGATGCAAATGCTAGTACACAAATACTTCAAAGCATATTAAAATACCCTGAAAGTAAATAAACATGTTCCTAATGTCACACCTGTTCTACAAGAATGATAACACATAGCAGAAAATCGATGAGCGTTTTACCATAATGGACAGGGAACAGTGAAACGGAGAGATCGTAAAACGATTTTATTGCAATCTTGTAACATAATACGCATCATATAGATTAAATTCAACAACCTGTCTTAATTCTCAACACATTTCATTTCTTCCTCTTTGTTTGGATCAATTCTCTGGTAAAGCACACAATACCAACAAAATCAAGTGATACCGAGGATAGGATATAAAACTGCTCCTTTTACGAGAACAACACCAACATTTGAAATGAAATGTCTTTTATGGCCCGTGATTTGTACATGAAAAATAAATAAACATAAACATCGTTTGATGGATAGAAAAGGCGTGTAGAACTTAGAGACATACACTCAATCAATTGCAACCAACAAAGATGGCTGCTGTGATTCAGCAAAATGCTGAAAATAACCGCAAGGTCAAAGGCAGCTGAGTACGTCAACGTCACTATGCAGATGCAAAATTAACATAAAAAATCGGTTGTATAAAACCACATTGGAAATATCCAACATGAGATGGCGCCCTCCGGGTTACTAGAATGGAATTTCATTCATTTCATAAAAAACTACCATAAAATGGTAATAGACTCGTGATGTGAAATATGTTAATTAAACTATATATTGTTCACCTCAGGTGACCGGCTCGATCTCGAGAAGGTGTTAAATGACCAAAAGCATCAGAATCATCGACAAGCTTTTATACTCGTCTCGTGTGTCGCGTGTGTCAAGCTTGCGATGCCGTCGGATCCGAGGTCTAATACATTATCGATAAATTTGTTATCTATGAGAGTACCTTAACACAAGAGTACCTTAACCTCCCCTTAAAAGGATGTTGTCTAGCCTCGATAAAACACTATGAATGGTGCCTACATTTTGATCAGTTGATTCCTGAACAAAACATGTTTTTTGAATTTCATTCAGAAAATGCAAAATCTTTCAAAGCCAATTATGTAGTGTGCTGGAACATTTCACTAGCCTTAAACTGAGTCAGCTTGGGAAGATGAGAGGAAGGGTCGGGGAGTAGAGAAAGAAGTAAATCTTTGCTGATATTTTAATACAAAAGGCGTCAACCTGTTACGTGGCTGTAACAATGGACAGAAAATTCATCTCGCATTGCTAGGAAGATAGATAAAGATCGATTGGCCACAAAAATAACGCTTTTTAATTGGCCACACAAAATAAAGTACATCGCCAAAAAAATACCTAACCGCTAAGATTTTCATTCTGCTGGAATTTATTGAGCTTCAAAGGAAAAAAAAATGAAAAATTAATCATTAGCATTTCAGACTCGGTCAGCTCGGACTTTCCGCTTAGTTTTTTTTTACAAAGTAGAGCTGTCAACTTGATCTGCCATTTTTTTCCATTACTTTTGCAAATCAGACGGGTTTTTTATGGTTTTGCTACATTTATTCAGTTGTTTTTGATACTTGCCCAATATTTTTCGATGGGACGAAAATTTGGCAAATGTGGTGTATTGAGAGTTAAAAAAAAATGTGGCACTCAGCGCAGCAATTCCGCGGTAATCAGCAACAGTTTCGTTCGGAAAATGAAAAATTTCACAGTCAAGGAAAACGCCTGAAGACAATGACAAATAGAGAGTTCTGGCTAAAGGCTTCGCAAGAGTAGTTTCAGGATCAGTAAGGAAATGTCATAAGGACCAGTTCCTGTAGACGATTTAAGCTGCTTTCCGGCTGAAACCCTGTGGCACTGTCGACGGAAAATAAAGTTCTACATACAGACATACGTGGAACGTTACTCGTGGCAGCTGCAATATCCTGTTCGTTAGGAATTTCGTTGGAGAAAACACTGCTGAATTGCTTGCAAAATAAATCAGCGATAGGTTCGATTGAGTTGGCATCTGAAACACCGTCCGCCATATTAAACGGCAATCCGTTGTTCGTTTACCTGGCGTCAAAAATTCTAAGGATTCGCTTTGAGACGACCCTGCAGATAATTCTGATGGGTATTATGCAAGCAGTCGTTGAGACGGTTGTATTGTTATTGGAAAGCTCGCAGTTAGCCTTCGTACAATCTGTAAGATATTTGCTAAGCTTCCTCAGGGCAGCCCTGTTCTTTCGTTTCATCATGGACTTAACATTTGACACTGGATCCGACTTAAAGCCTCCGTCCGTAGCCATGGGACTGTAACTGCTTCGGGACTTCGATGGTACTTGATGATTTCGAACGTTGTTCTTGGATGAGTAGCTGAAATTTGAACTTTCGTGAGTTAGCGCCGGCTCCGTATCAAAATTGTACTTGCCTGACAATACAGGCTGGGCAGCCCACACAGAGCGGGGACGATTAGGACTGGAACTAATGACTGATGACTTGACTGCACCGAAAGGATAAGGGCTGCTTGGACCTGTTTGAATGCGTCGTGGGATGACCTCAACGTTCAATGGAGTTAATGTTATGTATGGTAAATCCAACGCCCAACGTCTGACAGTACTTATGGAAGAAAAATGTTTGCAGTTAAAATAACTGTTTCCTAGAACAATTTTCACGCAATTGTTGTAGTCTACTGCGTGATTTGTCAAAATTGTTTGTTTTACCAGACAAGGTATTTGTCCATTTTGTCTGTTCCCTGTATTTAATGACCACAAGTTAAACACATTGTTTGGAGTGTAACAATCCAAGCTTTCAATTTGGGGTACACAACTAATTCCAGTTCCTTTGGTCTGGTTCGATACGTAAGGCACCTGAAGATGCTCCCACATTTAGCATCTGAAGTGAAAATGCCAGCAACAGATTAACTTTCTCTGCACAATTACTGGGACCTGGTGTGGGGCACATCCACAAGATCTTTTATCCCTGTAGTGGACAACAATTTTGTCGGTTTTAGAATATAGAAGTTTTTGTATTCAGCCAGCTTCCCGAGTAAAGTCTAACATCATAGAGATAGCAATTCGAAACCTTATTTTGATATCAACATCAAATTAAAATCAAAGTTTGATTTCTCTTCACAATTGTCAAATTCGATATCACATGTTACCAAGTGCCGAATCTACCACCAGTTCCATTGAATCATCGCCATGCAAACCGTCCGTCAGCATCCGTTCATCAACGATTCGCGGCTGCCGCCGCCGCCCCCATGCCAGCTCCTCCTCCAGGCTGGGGCAATCCGAGTTGCAGTACCTCCACGCAACCACCCGTCGATGGACAGCTCTATGACACGGAGCAAATGGTCGAGTTCGTTCAAGAGCTCTACCGCCAACTACGTTCCTGCCGCTCCAAGGAGGAACAGCTCAAAGCCGCCACATCCGTGACGATGAAATTCCTATGCAAGCATGGACCGTAATCGCACCATCAGCATCCTCAATTGGAATGCTTGTTCCATCCGGAACAAAACCGTAGAGCTCGGTGACCTCCTTAACAGGAAGGCCATCGACATTGCCATCGTCACCGAGACACATCTCAAGCCGGATCTCAGCATCTTCATACCCGGGTACCGGATTGTGCGACTTGATCGAAGCGGCTCTAATGGAGGAGGAGTTGCGATCGCCCTGCGTAACAACATCAACTGCCAAACGCTTCCAAGCTTCCAGCTGCAGTCAATCGAAGCTATCGGAGTTGAGGTCGAAACTGCCATCGGCCCTATCAGCATCATCGCGGCCTATTGTCCAAAGCAAGCCAGCACCGCCAATGGAACAACAACGGTCCTACGAAATGACATCCGAAAAGTAACTCGCAGACAAGGACAGTTTATCATCGCCGGCTACCTTAATGCGAAACACGAAACCGGGGGAACACCCGGCGGAACCGGAATGGAATAATCCTGCAGGAGGACCTTGAAGAAGGCCATTACACCGTCCTGGGCCCGGATACTCCCACCCGGTTGAGTAGATCCGGGGTCCATTCGACCATCGATATCTTCCTCACTAACATGGGGAACAACATCGGCCAGCCGATCGCACACCAGGATCTCAGCTCGGACCACTATCCAGTGGTGGCCGAAGTTGGCTCCTCGGTTAACCGGCATCGGATCACCAGACGGAACTACCATCGTGAAAGATGGGAGAGGTTCCGACAACATGTCGACGACACGATCGATTTCAACGTACACCTCGAGTCAACTGATGACATCGAGCGGCAACTGATGAGCATCGACCAAGCGATCACCCAGGCCCGGGAGTATCATGTACCGCTGATTGATCAGGTGAGCAACTCTGTACCCATTGATAGACCCACTAAAGAACTTATTCAATTGCGCAACGCCATTCGAAGGCAATACCAGCGAACTGGTTTGCCAACACTAAAAAGTCACTGTAATCGAGTGACGAAAATTATTAAGGCCAGAATGGTGGACCTCAGAATTAAAAATGTTGCCGACAAGATCCGCTCTCTCCCAGACTGTGCTAAGCCGTTCTGGAAGTTGACCAAAATTTTATAAACCAAGCCGAGGCCCATTCCACCGTTGATCCCACTAGACAGCAATGGCTCTAAGGATCGATTGATAACTCCTGCAGAAAAGGCTGCTGAGATAAGTCAACACTTCGTCAGCTCCCATAATCTCGGACAAAACATCGTCAGTCCACACGAAGCTGCCGCTTATTACTAACATCCATCTAAGCCCCAACGATTTCACAGAGGAGTTGGAGATCTCAACTGACGAATTGTTGGCTTATATCAAATGCTCAAAGAACATGAAGGCCCCAGGTTTCGATAACATCTTGAACTTGGAGCTCAAGCAATTGAGCCCCCAGTTCTATAACCATCTGGCGATGGTTTTCAACCAATGCCTGCCCTCGTGTTGGAAGTCAGCCAAAGTCATCCCCATCCAGAAACCTGGGAAAGATCCTTCGTGTTCCAAGAGCTATAGGCCAATCAGCCTTCTCTCAGGAGTATCAAAACTGTTTGAGAAAGCGATCCACCGTCGGCTACTCTCGTCTGCAAACGAGCTTAACATCTTGCTTGACGAGCAGTTCGGATTCCGATGTGGTCGCTCAACAGTGCACCAACTTAACCGAGTAACCAACATCCTTAAGCGAAACAAGTCTGTTTCGAAATCATCTGCCATGGCACTTCTCGATATCGAGAAGGCCTTTGATAACGTGTGGCATGATGGCTTGGTGCACAAGCTGCATCGATACAATCTTCCTATCTTTCTGGTGAAGATGATTAAAAATTATCTGTCGGACAGGACATTTCGTGTTTCGCTGCAAGGTGCAGTTTCTGATGCACAGGAGATCTCTGCCGGTGTTCCGCAGGGAAGTATACTAGGTCCACTGCTGTTTAATCTATTCACCTCGGACATACCCCCGCTCCCTGAAAATGGATCTCTGTCGTTGTTCGCCGATGATACCGCAGTCGTCCACAATGGTAGGGTAATTAGAACGCTTACAGCGAAACTGCAGCGAAGCCTGAATGTTCTGTCTGAATACTTCACCGAATGAAAGATCTGTATCAACGCGGCAAAGACCCAGGTCATCCTATTTCCACACTCCAACTTTCCCAAACTTGTTCCGCCTGAGGATTGTAAAATTAGCCTAAACAACACAACGGTGGAATGGGCCAAATCAGCTGCCTATCTTGGCGTTACAATAGACAGCAAGCTTATTTTCAGGGAACAGGTTGACAAAACTGTCACAAAATGTAACGTTCTGTTGAAGCTACTGTACCCATTGATCAACAGAAGGTCTACATTATCCATGAAAAACAAGTCATACTTCCAGTCATCGAGTACGGCATGCCAATCTGGGAGATTTGCGCAAAAACACATCACCTGAAGCTTCAGCGTGTTCAAAATAAGTTCCTCAGGATGATCCTGAACATTCCTCCGAGGACAAGAACAACTGAGGTCCACCGTCTGGCCGAGATAAAAATGCTCGACGATCGCGTTAGTGAGTCTATCAATCGGTACAGGGCACGCTGCCTGACATAGGATCACCAGATCATCCGGAATCTGGTTCCCTGGTTCTGGTAGGTTATCAAATTTTAACACACAATGCCCCAAGGGCTGAACTGAAAAAAATTAAACACAAATCACACTTAACACCCAAAACACACAAAACATAAAACAAAGCTGAAGAGCCCAATGGGCTAAAAGACTTAAATTGTAAAACTAGTATATAAAACAAAGAATGGAAAAAAATCAACAAATTTATTTCGATCTGTCTTCACTAACTATCATGACATTCAAAACTTTCCCTTAAAAAAAAATTGATAGGCCAAGTAAATTTATTTTTTCATCAATGTAATGCTAATTCTTGAAACTTTAGTCATCCCTATCAGTTCCTGAATCAATTCATCGAGTAGAGTAGTGGTAATATTGATTTTTTTAGTATGTCACTACGTTCTTGAAACGACGCTTCTTTTAATAGTTGAATCCTGGCGAGCAGTGTTGTCTCCATGCAACGTTCTGTGCATTCGACGTTTTTTCTATTCGATGTTTTTTCTATTCGTCGTTAAGTCCATTCGACTAGAGCCTCTATAAAAAGTCACGCCAACAGTGAAGCCAAATATACCTATCGAGCAGCCCATCTGTTCTTCTTGACGTGACTCTTTATAGGGACACTACATTCAACCCTGTTGTGACTAAACCTTTTGATTATCGGCCATTTGTAATAAAATAAAACAACCGCTTGGTAATAATTCATAGGCTAACCAGAACTACTACCTCAGAATTTACTGTCTCCACGAATGCACTGAATAATCATTGGATAACTATAACATTAAGTAAATGTACACACTTGAATGTTTTTTATATGCCAGCTCCTCCTCCAGGCTGGGGCAATCCGAGTTGCAGTACCTCCACGCAACCACCCGTCGATGGACAGCTCTATGACACGGAGCAAATGGTCGAGTTCGTTCAAGAGCTCTACCGCCAACTACGTTCCTGCCGCTCCAAGGAGGAACAGCTCAAAGCCGCCACATCCGTGACGATGAAATTCCTATGCAAGCATGGACCGTAATCGCACCATCAGCATCCTCAATTGGAATGCTTGTTCCATCCGGAACAAAACCGTAGAGCTCGGTGACCTCCTTAACAGGAAGGCCATCGACATTGCCATCGTCACCGAGACACATCTCAAGCCGGATCTCAGCATCTTCATACCCGGGTACCGGATTGTGCGACTTGATCGAAGCGGCTCTAATGGAGGAGGAGTTGCGATCGCCCTGCGTAACAACATCAACTGCCAAACGCTTCCAAGCTTCCAGCTGCAGTCAATCGAAGCTATCGGAGTTGAGGTCGAAACTGCCATCGGCCCTATCAGCATCATCGCGGCCTATTGTCCAAAGCAAGCCAGCACCGCCAATGGAACAACAACGGTCCTACGAAATGACATCCGAAAAGTAACTCGCAGACAAGGACAGTTTATCATCGCCGGCTACCTTAATGCGAAACACGAAACCGGGGGAACACCCGGCGGAACCGGAATGGAATAATCCTGCAGGAGGACCTTGAAGAAGGCCATTACACCGTCCTGGGCCCGGATACTCCCACCCGGTTGAGTAGATCCGGGGTCCATTCGACCATCGATATCTTCCTCACTAACATGGGGAACAACATCGGCCAGCCGATCGCACACCAGGATCTCAGCTCGGACCACTATCCAGTGGTGGCCGAAGTTGGCTCCTCGGTTAACCGGCATCGGATCACCAGACGGAACTACCATCGTGAAAGATGGGAGAGGTTCCGACAACATGTCGACGACACGATCGATTTCAACGTACACCTCGAGTCAACTGATGACATCGAGCGGCAACTGATGAGCATCGACCAAGCGATCACCCAGGCCCGGGAGTATCATGTACCGCTGATTGATCAGGTGAGCAACTCTGTACCCATTGATAGACCCACTAAAGAACTTATTCAATTGCGCAACGCCATTCGAAGGCAATACCAGCGAACTGGTTTGCCAACACTAAAAAGTCACTGTAATCGAGTGACGAAAATTATTAAGGCCAGAATGGTGGACCTCAGAATTAAAAATGTTGCCGACAAGATCCGCTCTCTCCCAGACTGTGCTAAGCCGTTCTGGAAGTTGACCAAAATTTTATAAACCAAGCCGAGGCCCATTCCACCGTTGATCCCACTAGACAGCAATGGCTCTAAGGATCGATTGATAACTCCTGCAGAAAAGGCTGCTGAGATAAGTCAACACTTCGTCAGCTCCCATAATCTCGGACAAAACATCGTCAGTCCACACGAAGCTGCCGCTTATTACTAACATCCATCTAAGCCCCAACGATTTCACAGAGGAGTTGGAGATCTCAACTGACGAATTGTTGGCTTATATCAAATGCTCAAAGAACATGAAGGCCCCAGGTTTCGATAACATCTTGAACTTGGAGCTCAAGCAATTGAGCCCCCAGTTCTATAACCATCTGGCGATGGTTTTCAACCAATGCCTGCCCTCGTGTTGGAAGTCAGCCAAAGTCATCCCCATCCAGAAACCTGGGAAAGATCCTTCGTGTTCCAAGAGCTATAGGCCAATCAGCCTTCTCTCAGGAGTATCAAAACTGTTTGAGAAAGCGATCCACCGTCGGCTACTCTCGTCTGCAAACGAGCTTAACATCTTGCTTGACGAGCAGTTCGGATTCCGATGTGGTCGCTCAACAGTGCACCAACTTAACCGAGTAACCAACATCCTTAAGCGAAACAAGTCTGTTTCGAAATCATCTGCCATGGCACTTCTCGATATCGAGAAGGCCTTTGATAACGTGTGGCATGATGGCTTGGTGCACAAGCTGCATCGATACAATCTTCCTATCTTTCTGGTGAAGATGATTAAAAATTATCTGTCGGACAGGACATTTCGTGTTTCGCTGCAAGGTGCAGTTTCTGATGCACAGGAGATCTCTGCCGGTGTTCCGCAGGGAAGTATACTAGGTCCACTGCTGTTTAATCTATTCACCTCGGACATACCCCCGCTCCCTGAAAATGGATCTCTGTCGTTGTTCGCCGATGATACCGCAGTCGTCCACAATGGTAGGGTAATTAGAACGCTTACAGCGAAACTGCAGCGAAGCCTGAATGTTCTGTCTGAATACTTCACCGAATGAAAGATCTGTATCAACGCGGCAAAGACCCAGGTCATCCTATTTCCACACTCCAACTTTCCCAAACTTGTTCCGCCTGAGGATTGTAAAATTAGCCTAAACAACACAACGGTGGAATGGGCCAAATCAGCTGCCTATCTTGGCGTTACAATAGACAGCAAGCTTATTTTCAGGGAACAGGTTGACAAAACTGTCACAAAATGTAACGTTCTGTTGAAGCTACTGTACCCATTGATCAACAGAAGGTCTACATTATCCATGAAAAACAAGTCATACTTCCAGTCATCGAGTACGGCATGCCAATCTGGGAGATTTGCGCAAAAACACATCACCTGAAGCTTCAGCGTGTTCAAAATAAGTTCCTCAGGATGATCCTGAACATTCCTCCGAGGACAAGAACAACTGAGGTCCACCGTCTGGCCGAGATAAAAATGCTCGACGATCGCGTTAGTGAGTCTATCAATCGGTACAGGGCACGCTGCCTGACATAGGATCACCAGATCATCCGGAATCTGGTTCCCTGGTTCTGGTAGGTTATCAAATTTTAACACACAATGCCCCAAGGGCTGAACTGAAAAAAAAAAATTAAACACAAATCACACTTAACACCCAAAACACACAAAACATAAAACAAAGCTGAAGAGCCCAATGGGCTAAAAGACTTAAATTGTAAAACTAGTATATAAAACAAAGAATGGAAAAAAAATCAACAAATTTATTTCGATCTGTCTTCACTAACTATCATGACATTCAAAACTTTCCCTTAAAAAAAAAATTGATAGGCCAAGTAAATTTATTTTTTTCATCAATGTAATGCTAATTCTTGAAACTTTAGTCATCCCTATCAGTTCCTGAATCAATTCATCGAGTAGAGTAGTGGTAATATTGATTTTTTTAGTATGTCACTACGTTCTTGAAACGACGCTTCTTTTAATAGTTGAATCCTGGCGAGCAGTGTTGTCTCCATGCAACGTTCTGTGCATTCGACGTTTTTTCTATTCGATGTTTTTTCTATTCGTCGTTAAGTCCATTCGACTAGAGCCTCTATAAAAAGTCACGCCAACAGTGAAGCCAAATATACCTATCGAGCAGCCCATCTGTTCTTCTTGACGTGACTCTTTATAGGGACACTACATTCAACCCTGTTGTGACTAAACCTTTTGATTATCGGCCATTTGTAATAAAATAAAACAACCGCTTGGTAATAATTCATAGGCTAACCAGAACTACTACCTCAGAATTTACTGTCTCCACGAATGCACTGAATAATCATTGGATAACTATAACATTAAGTAAATGTACACACTTGAATGTTTTTTATAGTACACTAAGGTTTTTTTACACGTTTTTTTTTACACGGTTTGTTTTTGGCGATAACTCCAGAACGGAACAACTTATCGAACTAATTCGAATCACGTTTTAAGTTTTGGACAAAAGGTCGTATGGCAGTTTTTCAAAAAAATCCCAGTTTTGGGTGTAAATACTTCAAATTTAAAAAAATGTATTTTGACCATTGAATAGAAAGGTACCGCATACAAAATCGAAGCAATATAAAATGTTTAAGCATGTAAATTTATCAACTCTATTTAGTCTTTTTTTACATGGTTCCATACTGGAACGTATCCCCCGTGCAAAAAAAAAACTTTTGTGTAGGGTATGTGTCCCTTGACTCAGCCTATTATGCAACCATCGATTACGTTTTTGATTATAACTCTCAAAGTTTTTAAGCTGAAGGCGAGATTCAACTATTTATACAATTGCTGAGATAAGTTTGATAAGACATTTGGTAGTATGTATCACGAAAAATTACACAACTCTTTTTATAAATTCAAGGGATATGGATTTAATGTCGGTCTATGAGCACCAAATTAGGTCCATTCATGGATGCAACTTCGTCCCATTCGATGGATTTATTACTAAATGCAGTCTTTGTACGGGTTTTTCTTCTTATTCTATGAATTAAGACATTGATCACTGTATTCGCTTTACTTAACACAAAATTTCACAAAACAAACTAAAGTAAAACTGCGTTGAAACACATAAATGATGTTCATATATGATTTACTAGCCAATCAATAATGAAAACATTATAAATCACTATACAACGACTTAGTTCCTTTGGTTTGTGTTAAGATGAGCCACTTGAATATAAGCAACCGCAAACACATGCATTTCCACTTGAAATTTTACAAATAACAACCTTTTTACTACGTTATTGAAACAGCAGGCCATAGTTGGGAACATACAAAAAAATTTGTCCTCAATATTGGGTCTATGATTTTCTTGTAAAATAATTGTTGTTTTAGCTATAAGAACAGTTAGTTTGTAACGTGTAACTGTTTTCTGCACATCCAAACTGCATTACTTGCTTTATCGATTCATTTAAGCCAAATTTAGATCACTTGAAGATCGTGTAGATCATCTGTTCAGCTTAGCCAGTGAAATCATGATGCCCCAAAAGTTCAAGAAATCGAAAATTACGCGGAAGTGAAAAACTATAAGTTGATTAATATTGTCTCAATTGCTTCGGATTACATCGGTCATCTTAATAGCAACATGATTTTGTTGAATATTGCTAAATTAATGACACATTTGGTGCATAGGCCGAATGAAGGAGCTAGGCTAACGTTACATCCCCTTATCCTATATTATAATATTTTACCGAATATGAAACAACGGAACGATCGGTAATCTACTCGGTAATTTCATAGTTTACAATTCGTTCAATTAAATTCTTCACTCATGGGCTGTCAATATTTACTGAAACGCACTGTTTATTTTGCTGAATGATTCAGTTGACAATACAATTCAGTCTCATTTTTAAGGAAAATTCCATTTTCTATAACCACGCAGTGAGTGTTTCTGCGAAAAGCAGAATTTTTGTGAAATTAATTCGATTGGAAAGATTGAAAATGCCGAAAGGAAGTGTTCTGATTGAGAAAGAGAAAGAGAAAGCTTTTAAGTAGGAACGAGTTCCTATTAAAGGTTATCCAAAATTATTTAAAGGATCCGCAAAACATTGTACCGTAGCGGAAAACAAAAGTCGAAAAAAATACTGGATTTCTCAGGTGCATTTCCCATTGTATGGAAATAGTGATAAAACATCGAAAATCGCATTAGAAATATTTGAACACAATAATTAGCTACTGACTTTGTTTTCACCAGGCTCATAACAGGATTCCAAAATAGTAAAAACAGAAGCTGAAACTGCCCCCTTTGATAGCATACTCAGTGAGCGTCGTTTCAGCACTAGGGATATAATGGTGCTAGAGCAAGGAGTAACAGTGAAAAATGATTATCGCCTTAACAGCTATGGTGTTAAATGTTGGGGGATTAGATCCGGGACATTAGGCAGAACTATTTGGGCTGAGTTAAAATGTCGCAGAACAAAACTTGTCTACAACAGGTTTTGTTATTTCAACTGACAGCATTCTTTCGTACTGAATACAAACCATATGCAGATTTGAAATTTTTATGCCGTCCATAAAGATTAGCTGATGCGCACATATAAAAAGATTATTACACTAGATTCGTCATAAGCTTCGTCTGTTAAATATCTGTTGGGATAGGTTCAGTGGGCAGTTTTTAAATGCTTCCATTCTTTTCTGTGTGTTTCAGACATGTATGCATGCTTTGTATTGGTATCCACAATCGGCCTGTCGGGAGGTTTCAGTGCAAGTGAAGCATTGATGCTGACCCCAGATCTACTCCAGATGTTGATGAACGGTGGTTTCGATATCCGACAACCCGCTAGAATCTTCCTACCACCCAAGTACTACTCTTCGGGGCTGTACGACAGTGGCCACCGGAGCCCGGAGGAGATTTTTCGCACCAATCTTGAGCTTATGATGGAAGCCGTTTACGATGACAGTCTGCTCAACCAAAAACCATCAATAGCATCATTATCACAAGCCGCGCTGACAACCACAATGACATCGGGAGGAGCATTCAATCGGCCCAACTCAATTTCGTATTCCGATGGCGGCACAGGAAATCGCAATAAAGGAAGTGGAGTATTGAAGAAAAATACTGTAACAAATTTGAAATCGTCCTTGCCGTCCTTGTTATTAGCACCCTCTGCTTCAGCTCCAGCAAACACGTTGGCTTCGTCAATCGTTCTAGATCAGACTCGAAGCGGCATGTCAGAAATCGTCTCTCCTCTTGGTGGCAACAGCAGACAGAGCTTTGACAGAAGGTACGTGGTTTGATGGCCGGAAATTTAATTACATCCTTTCCATCTTTCTGACACATTCATCATTATTCAAGAGACACAATCAGATGAATATGTTATGGTGCTATTAAATTTCGTTCTTTTGCTCTTTTACACATGTGTTGGGATCGTGCAGCGACCGGAGCCGGGATGCTACCGCCGACTACAATCTTCGATCGGCGCTTCCTGGTGAACCCGATGTCGATTATCCTATTCTTGGGCGTATTCCGGAAACAAGCTTCAAATGTTACCAGCGTCGTGATGGTATGTTATATGTTTTGTATCATTTATTACAAAATCCGTGTTTGCATATACTTTACAACAAGTTATTTATTTATTTGTGCATAGTCATCAGGCTGCATGAAAAATCGACGAATTTAGAAATTGACTCCAATCACAAGGATCAATGCAGACTTCTTCCGCACCGAGCTTGTTTCTTCAATTTTCTTTGATTATTTTTTACTATAGAGTTGTAGCTTGTTAATCGTTAATCTCTTTGTTTGGAATAATCAAGGGTACATAGAAACTTTTGATCGGAACTCTGGCCGAAAAATGCAAACATTTGACACACCGCGTTTTTGCTGCAATCTTTCCAGTGAAATATAATTTGCAGATCAACCAATGAAGTTGTGTCCATAAAAGTGGCAGTTCTTTTGCTGACTGTAAATACAAATTCAAGTTGTTGGGTAACGAGAACAACCATTTGGAATATCTATTTGCTGTACTTTCAGCATTTTTAGAGATTGTTAAAAATTTCAATACAGTGAGAATGATGTTTTTCTCAATCAAAATTGTCAATTCATATTCATGGGAAAAGTTGACGTTTCTACAGAGCGTAATTAATTATTGAATTTGATTGAGTGTAGTTATCAGTTATTTTTATTGAATTTAATTTTTTATTTGTTGAATAGTTGAAACTGTTTTTCGATACACCTAAGATGTCAACCAGTGCCATTCACCTCGCACGAATTGTAAACCGTTGTTAGAAATCATTAAAAAAATCATAATCTTCCATGATCCTCTCCGATTGGGATGAAACTTTGGACATGGTTTTGTCATGGGAAATCATGTTTTTCCATATGGCCAAAGACATTTTTTGACTCAAGAGAGATTTTTCAAAAGCCACATGTATTTTCATAGATATAATCTTCAGAATATAGTTACTTGTAACCCGTTGGTTATAATGAAATTGTGTCTGAGAAGAAATTGTCATCTGTAAGAAATAAAAGTTCACTGAAAAAAATTTATTCATTTATTTATTTTCAGAATTTTTTTACATTAAACTTAAAAATGGGGGATGCCTATCTCTGTAATGTTCCATTTTTTTTTGTAGTTTTTCACTGGAAACTCCAAAAGCCATACAAAAAATAGGGAAAGTTGTTCTAAGCTGGAGCAACTCAAAATATTATTTTCGTTTATTTATTTGTCAATATACAGCTTAGACTTAGAGCTCAGACTAAATAAAATAACCTATCCTATCTAACAAGAGTCCTAAACTTATTTCTCGTCACATTGTAATCAAAATGATGGCTTACTTCATTGAATCTACGGAAGCATCTTTGCAGTGGACGATTTTCACCGAAGACTGTTCGGTGCTTCGGAATCCACAGAAGCTGTCGTTGTCGGGAACTGCGAGCAGGAAAATAAAAGTTTATTTGTTGCAAAAGATGTGAGCATTCCAAGCGGTTACTCAATACATCGAATGCAAACAAACTCTGCCAGTAAATCCTCCGCTGGTGAAGAAGCTCTAGGGTTATCAGTTGCCATCGGTGTTCATATGGAGGCAGTCGGAGAGGGTCGTTCCATGGCAGGTTGCGCAGGGCAAATCTGATGAAGCACCGTTGAACTCTTTCTAGCCAGTCAGCGAGTACAGCATGATACGGAGCCCATACTTGAACTCCATATTCAAGCATACTGCGCATCAAAGAACAGTACAGGATTTTCAGTGCGTAAATATCGCGGAAAACGGCACAGTTACGAGGAATTAAACCAAGGACGACAAAAGCTTTAGCGAAAGTTGTGGAAATATTTTCGTTGAAATTCAGCTTACTATCCATCGTTACTCCTAAGTCTTTAAAAGAGTTGACTCGTTCAAGTACTTCTGAATGTAGCAAGTAGTCGAAAGTTATATGCGAACGGCTTCTATTGAAATTAATGATCTTGCATTTTATAGCGTTCATCTCCATTCAATTGAAATAACGCCAGTTTGAAACAGTTTCAAGGTCTTGCTGTAGAGCGGCGCAATCAGCCATGCTCGATGGCTCTGGAAATTTTTAGATCGTCGGCGTACATAAGTCGGTGTGATTGTAAGCGGTGGCATAAATCATTGACGAAGAGAATAAAAATTAATCCGGTGTGGTACACCGGACGGCGTCTCGTAGCTACAGGAATATATAGATCCAAGCTTGATGTAAGCTGATCTACCATAGAGATAGGAGCGTAACCAGATTATCAGTCATTCAGGAAATCTTTTTTTTTTATCTTTATTAAAGTGGCTTTCAGCCTTCTGGGCTGGTTCGCCACTTATTCAGGAAATCCTAATCGTTCCAGTTTTTTTTTAGCGATAACTCATGCGGTACCTTGTCGAAGGCTTTGGATGTATATACTGCCAACCTGGCATCGCTGTTCAAGACTACTGTTGAGAGTGCTGACGTATGACATAAGGTTGGTTATGGTAGATCGATTTTTTAGAAAACCGTGTTGAAATTCGGAAATGACAGTCTGAGAGGATCTATACATTTTGTCGTGAATAATCGAATCCAATCTTAATCGAATCTTTGCGAATAATCGAATCTTTGCGCTACAGCACAGAATTGAAATAGGACGATAATTTTCCACGAAGTGTGTGCTGCCAGATTTGTGTATAAGCGTTACCACAGCCAGTTTCCATGCATCCGGAAAAACTCCTTCTGTCAAAGAAAGGTTGAATAAATAGGTAACAGGTTCTGCAAGTGCATTGGCACATCGTTTGACAATCGCAGGAGGCAGCTTGTCCGGGCCAGGTCCCTTCGACGAGTCTATAGAGCTCAGCGCGTTTTCAACGTCGGCTGCTGATAATGTAGGCCTTCAGAGAAATTAATCGTGTAAGATGGCAAGCTTTCCACCAGATTCCCAGAATCCAAAGTATAAACGCTTTGGAAAAAGTCAGCGAATAGCTTTGCAGATTCAGTAGTTTCGTGTCACCACTAACCGGAATTTCTGCGGGTATAGAATTGGACGCTCCTCTGTTTTTAATGAAGTTCCAGAAAGATGACGTATTGGCCTTCACATCATCTTGAATTCGAAACACATACTTGTCTGTAAGACCGGCGAATAAAAGCTCTGCGAACAGGAGCGATACAGTATTGTACTCACACGATTAAAATCGTAGTCCTGTTAATGGGCTATCGATAGCTGGGGATCCTCAAATCGACGTATGTCTAACCGTAGGACGAATGAGTTGTGATGGCGATCAGGTTTTAAAAAGATTGAAGGGGCTTCAATCACTACCACACTGCTGCCATTATTCACGAAGGCCAAATCGAGCAATCTTTCGTTGATGTTACGGATGTAACAAATTTGCTGAAGTTTGCTGGCCACCATGCTCTCAGTTAGCGCAAGCTCCTGCTTACCATGCGTTTGTTGGTTAGTAACCTCCGATATCTTCGTCAAAAGACCACGACAAATGTGGAAGGTTGTAGTCGCCAACAATCACAACAGTATCACTCACATCGGCAGCATTTAAAATCTGTAAGGCAGCTTCGGAATGCCGGATGTAGCGTTCAGGTTCGCTATTAGGTCTCAGATATATATCACACGCAAAGACTGATCGATTTGCAAGAGACACTTTCACAGCGACCTGATCACGTGACTCGCCTCCATTAAGTCGAACGGGAACACTTTGTAAGCAGGATTTTACTGCAATGAGAACCCCTCCGCCACGTTGAAATTGACTGGTAGCGGGGCTGCGGTCACAGCTGTAAATGTTGTAGCCAATTCCTTCGTAATCACTATATGCTGCCGCCAAGAAAAAGTCGTTGGTTATGATGTAAACTTATGATGTAAACTTGTTACCGGGAGTTGTGAGCTATTTTCTGTGTATACATATATGTGGAGGTTGGCGATTGATAGCTGTTTGGCAATTCGTTTAGTTTTAGAGGCTGGTTAATCTCCCGTCGTAGTTATTCAATCACCTATTGCGTATTTTCTAGCAGGCATGAGAGGTATGGATGTAAACCACTACATCGGGGTCGCACCCTGCCTCTTGAAATAAACAGTTTTATGAAAGATCAAAAAAAAATTCTTTCATAAGTTTCTATCATCAACGATTCTATCATCAACGACAAGTTTTTTAAAAATTATATAAAATTTCCATCAACTTACTTTTTAACATCAAGAAAATTGAAGTACTGTATTGAAGCAGTGAGGTCGAATTATAAAATGAATTTCGTCTGTTTTTTCATTGACCTGTTTTGTAAACCGTATATCACAAGTAAATTTAAAATTACAAGTGTTGTCCTCAACCTCATTTTTTGGCATAGCATAGCATAGCATAGCAAGCATCTACCGACCATACACTCTTCTGGTTTGGCTTTTGGAGAGACGATGGAAGCGTCATAAGGGTGTGGTCAAGGTGTGGTGACAAGCTCTTCATCGTTCTCTTTGCTCAACACCTGGTCTTTATGATCAGCAGGTATGGGAGAGAAGTGTTGATTAGATGTTTACTTGAGAAGATGCCGAGAACTATTGCTACCTTCATAGACATCTGGAGTTGGAAATTGGATAGGATCGTGTAGGAGACTTTCCTTGGCGACAAAGCTTATATATATATATATATATATATATATATATATATATATATATATATATATATATATATATATATATATATATATATATATATATATATACATTTTTTTTCATTGATATGAGATGAGTTTAAGGGTACATCATTCGTTAGGAGCGACGGTGCATTTCAGCAGTCGAGTAGTTCGCACGCATTTTCAATTCAGTCCGTACAATTTACATCGCGGGTTCTAGCTGTTTTGTTTGTTTTTTCTACCGTGCATATAAATCGTCGCGTAAGCCATTTTTTTTGTCGCTCCCAGTAGTGTACCAAGTCTTGCTCTCGTTAAAAATGCCGTGTGTAGTAAATAACTGTGTCAGTGAGGATGACCGACATATCTTCCATTGCTATGGAGCTTGCGGAAAAGAATTCCACGCAGCCTGTGCTGGAACTAGAAGAAATTATGAACAACACATTCGTGCGTTCATGTTGCCGCTGTGCGACGGCTGCCAGAAAGAATTTACGAGTATAATTGAACTCAGAAAATTACTGCAACGCCAGCGCACTTTGTCTGGCGACATCGAGGCCCCAAATGATAAAATTTGCGCTTTTATCAATAGCTTCAATGTACGAGAAGCTTTTGATAGCCTCGAATCGAACTTGTCCGAGCTGAGGGGTGAGCTCAAGTCAAACGACGGCACCGTGGCACAATTATTTAACAATGTGTCATCGGTTTTACGCGAAAAATACAACCAGGACACATTCGATTCAAGTATACAACGGGCCTGTGAAGCGCTCGCCAGCAAAATTGCGCTCGATGTTGGTCATGGCTTTTCAAAACTAGAAGACCAAATCAAGGCGATGAATGCAAGCCTTAATGAAGTTGCTGTAAAAGAAGTACCGAGTTTTCCTACCTCGGAAATCATAGAAGAAATTAAACATTTGTCGAGTACTGTTTCAGCTATGCAGCCTCCAGCAACGAATGCTTTAAGTGATGAAATCACTCTTGCCGATGAATTGGCCCATGATCTTGCAATTGCTAGATCCCAGCACGATGAGCTATTAGAAGAAAGTTCTGGCTGGCGTCTACTGGGTAATAAAAAAGTGTGGAGAGCAGATTGGGCAGATTATGATTTGCGTAAACTGCATCGTCGACAACAGGAAAAAGCTGCTCAAAAATCCCGCAACCGTAGGAAGCGTAGGAAGCGTAACAACAATATAAATGGATACATAAACCCCCTCAACAAAATCAATAATGACAACAATCAGAACACCGTTCCAACGTGCAGTTATATCAATAACTACAACAATAACAACCACAACATCATCAAAAACGGCTATAACAATAACAACAACAACAACAACAACAACAACAACAACAACAGCAACAAAAACAACAACAACAACAGCAACAACAACAACAGCAACAACAATAACAACAACCATAGAAGTCATCAAACAGCTACTAGCTTTCTACCACCCGATAAGGAGTTACTTGCAGCAGCAAAGGCGACTTTCTCTCAACCTCAGATTGACCAGCGTGGCATCAGGTTTCAACGTGGCGAAACACTGAATCCATACCCGGTAGATCATCAATTCCCGCAAACAAAACCAACTTCTACCCCTGATTGGATACTCAGCCCCGCCCTGCGAAACTCTTTCTCGCAGCATTGTACGTCGTGTTCCTGTGAGCGTCCGTGTTTTCGCTCGACCTGACGCACTCTATAGAGGTAGACTATGACGAACCGGATGAGACTGGTAATATATCTATAGTTTTAAACAATGACGTACTTCCATCAATTTCCTCAGAATCACCTTCTACTGAAATTCTGGTGTATTGTCAGAATTTTAATCGCATGAAAAGTGCATCAAAAATGAACGTTATACATAAAAATATTTTGTGCTCCAATTTTTCGATTGTTTTGGGTACCGAAACAAGCTGGAATGATAGCATTAAAAGTGAGGAAATTGTTGGCAGTGATTATAATGTTTTTAGAGACGACCGGGACTTACTTTTAACGCACAGAAAGTCTGGTGGAGGAGTTCTCATTGCAGTTTCTTCAAATTTTAGCTCTGAACTTCTGGTTTCATCAAAATTTAAAGAATTTGAGCATGTATGGGTGAAAACACATATTGCTGGTGAAACTCACATTTTCGCAACAGTGTACTTTCCACCAGACCAAGCTTGTAAGTCTACATACGAAATCTTTTTTCAAGCAGCTGAAGAAATTGTAACCCAATTTCCTCCTGAATATAAAGTTCATGTATATGGCGATTTCAATCAGCGCAATGCAGATTTTATTCCTGACGCAGCAAATGAGAGTATTTTACTTCCTGTCGTTGGTGATAATGAAACGTTACAATTTATTTTTGAAAAACTAGCGTTTTTGGGGCTTAACCAGATTAATCACGTGAAAAACCAGCAAAATTGTTACTCTTATTTTTTACTAACAAATACACATGAAGATTTCTGCGTAAGTGAATCTCTTTATCCCTTATGGAAAAATGAGGCGTTTCACACAGCCATCGAGTTTTCTGTGTTTGTGCATAAAATACATAAACCCAATGAATGTGTTTACGAGAATGTCTTTGATTACAAAAAAGCCAACTATGACAATATTAAGTATAAATTGAGTAGGGCCAACAGGCAACAGGTTTTAAAAAGTCAGAAAAATGTTGAATGTGCAGTAGAGATATTTTATAAAATGTTATTGGAAACTATTCAGGAAGAAGTCCCTTTGACGAGAAGACGACGAAACTATGCTTCTAAAAATCCAATTTGGTTTAATAAGCAAATTACTAATTTGAAGAATCGGAAACAAAAGGCTCACAAAATTTACAAAAATTACAATAATCAAGCTAATTTGGAAGAGTATTTGAATATCTGCAATCAACTTAATTTAGCTATTTCCTCTGCACAATCTGAGTATAACACAAAAACTGAAAATGAGATTAAGTCATGTCCGAAAAATTTCTTCAATTACGTTAAAACTAAGGTTAAATTGTGCAATTTCCCAACAAATATGACTTTGGACGAAAAAGTAGGAGATAACTCAGAAGATATTTGTAATCTATTTGCGAAATTTTTTCAAGAGACTTACACAAAATTTTCGGACGATGATCGCGATTTTGAATATTTCTCATACTTTCCTGACTATCCAGGTAATATTGGTGTCAGTAACATTGTTGTACAAGACATTCTCTCAGGTTTAAAACAGTTAGACGCTAATAAAGGCGCAGGACCTGATGGAATTCCACCAGTATTCATGAAAAACCTAACAACTTAACTTACAACTCCTCTTTTCTGGCTGTTCAATATGTCATTGGATAGTGGTGAATTTCCGAAAGAATGGAAAAAGTCTTTCCTCATACCAATTTATAAATCTGGCAAAAAATCCGATATTCGTAATTATCGTGGCATTGCCATAATATCATGCATTCCAAAACTTTTCGAATCGATCATTAATAAAAATGTTTTTGACCAAATTAAAAATAGAATAACTAACGCACAACACGGTTTCTTCAAAGGCCGCTCAACTGCTACGAACTTACTGGAATTTGTTAATTACTCATTAAATGCAATGGATAAAGGTAATCACGTAATGGCTCTTTACACCGACTTCAGTAAAGCGTTTGATAGATTAGATATTCCAATGTTGATTTTCAAGCTTGAAAAAATGGGAATTGAGATGAGACTGCTCAATTGGATTGAATCGTATTTAACTGATCGTCAGCAAATTGTAAAGTTTAATAATAAAAAGTCTAACCCAATTCATGTCACGTCGGGGGTTCCTCAAGGCTCACACTTAGGACCTCTTCTTTTCATTCTATACATTAATGACATATCTCTTATCTTAAAAAATCTCAATGTACTTATATATGCTGATGACATAAAGCTGTACTTAGAAATTAAGAACGATAATGAAATTAATGTTTTTAACAATGATATCCAAGTTTTTCATACTTGGTGCTGTAAAAGTCTATTGAAACTAAATGTTAAAAAATGTAATCTCATAACGTATAGCAGAAAACAAAGCACGCCAAACGTTCAAGTTATATTAGGAACAGAAAATGTACAAAAATGCGATAAAATAAGAGATTTAGGTATTATTCTAGACTCAAAACTTACGTTTGTGGATCATTATAACACGATAGTTCATAAAGCAGGCAATATGCTTAATTTTATAAAACGTTTCGGATACCACTTTTTAGATCCATATACAATAAAAACGCTTTATGTTGCTTATGTCCGGTCAATATTAGAATATTGTAGTATTGTTTGGTCCCCTTATATGAAAAAACATGAAGAAAGAATAGAGTCAATCCAAAAACAGTTTTTATTATATGCACTGCGTAAGCTAGGATGGACAGCATTACCTCTCCCAGCATATGAGGCACGTTGTATGCTGATCAATATTGAAACTTTAAAAGAACGTCGGGATTATGCTAAGGTTTTGTTTGTTAATGATTTGGTATCACAACGTATTGACTCAACTGATCTTTTGTCAAAGCTAAATTTATATGCCCCCACTCGACAATTACGCAATCGTAACCTATTCGCAGTAGATCGTCATCGTACAAATTATGCTAAATTTGGACCGCTGAACCGCATGATGATTGTATATAATCAACATTGTGAAATGATTGACTTTAATACACCTAGGACAAAATTGAAAACATATTTTAATACTCTGCGAAATAATAGAATATAGGCATTTAATTTTAGTATAAGGATGTATCCATGTACGAATTATCCATGTAACAAAACGGTCTACAATTGTTTGACGTCGAATAAATAAATAAATTAATGCACTATTTTGTTGCCCGTTTTTCTAGCCTGGAATACACGCGTTTCCTTCTTGTATCCAGGCTCAAAAGCCAAGGATGTAGAGCCTTTTCTTGCGTAAGAGATTGTCTGTTGGTGTCTGTCTGTCCCCCTCCCCCTCCGCACACACACAAACGCGTAGCGTTGAAAACAGCTATAGAGGTCAACCCGGATATGTTCAGGACGTCAATGCAGAACTGTTTAGGTGAAGGACAATTTCCGTCTTAATGGAAAAGGCAAAAAATGGTACTGTTACCAATACCGGGTAAGCCCCTCGGTGAATCAGGTTCATTTCAGCTGATATGTTTGCTAGATACACTCGGCAAGCTGTTGGAGACGATCATTCTTAATAGGTGTCCATAGAAGGAGAGCATGGACTATCGAAAATGCAATTCGGATTTCGAAGAGGGAAATCAATGCCATCCAAACGGTGGTTGATACAGCGGATAAGGCACGGACGAAGAAACGACGGGGTAACCGCTACTGTGCTGTCATTACGATCGATGTGAAGAATGCATTTAACAGTCCACGCTGGGAAGCAGCTGCTGCAGCGCTGCACGAGATGAAGGTTCCAGACTATCTGTGCAGGATTCTAGAAAGCTATTTCGACATTGGAACCCTGAGCTACTATACTAGTGAAGGACAAAAGAAGATTGAGATATATCCGGGCATACCACAGGGCTCTATCCTGGGTCCGACGTTGTAGGCCGAAATGTTCGACGGAGTCATGACGATGAAGCTACCGACAGGCGTCACAATCGTTGGATTTGCAGACGAAATAAGCTTTGTGGTCATTGGTGAGTCACTAGAAAGAGTGAAAATTGGATGCATGAGAAGAAGCTGACCATAGCTCATCAAAAAACCTGTGTTGACGCTCATCTGCAATTGTAAAGTGGTGCAGAAAGCAGAAATCATAGTCGGGGAATACGCAATAGCATCAAAGCGTGAGTTGAAACATCTCGGCGTAATGAAAGAATAATTTTTCCAGCGATGAGTACTTTCTTTAGGACCAAAACAAGAACACATTCGCTGAAAAAATGGGGTTTTGGATGATTGGATGATTAATTTCACCTTTTAGCAAAACTGGGTAAAATTTGTAAAGAAAGTGATCTAATCTGGGAAAATAACAGGTGCTTTTTAAAGAAAAGTTTCATCAAACTAGCATTTCTTGGTCTTAATTTTAATTTAAGAAAATTAAATTCCTGGCTAATAAATCCATGACATTATATGATTTGGCTTTCTTATATGGTTATCCTGTGGATTTGTTTACCGTAAACTGTCTGATTGTTTTTCTTCATAAAATCAACACATCTGAGAACAGAGTCATTTTGATAATGACCTGCAGTGACGTGCGATTGGATCACGCTGATGAGGTGCTTCCCATTATTAGTTATAGACTTGCTGAAAAGTACCATAAAACCATAATCTCAAACTACGAATAAATTAACAGCTTGAAGATAGCCTTGAACGGGATTTGATAGATCCGAAAAACAGTAGGAGATGCTATTTGGAGGGCTTATTTTGAAGTCACTTTTCCATGGGAAGCATTTCTGAACTAATCTTTATGAGGCGATTGTGTGTCGCAAAGGGGGGCAACATAGATAGAGACGTTACGTTTTTCAAAAGCAATTAAAATGGTGATATGTTTCAGTGGACGTAGCATTTTTTGTAGCCGATCGAAATACAGATTAAGCTCGCTCGTTTTGTGGAATCAGTTATTGTATATGGGAATCGGAGCAAATGTTCTACATTTTTTTAAATTTATTTTCTTGATACTAAAATAGGACTTCGTTAGAGTTAACAGGTGTCTGTTATCAATAGATATGATTTGATCATGAGAAACGATATAATTAGCCACGAGTTTTCTAAAATTTATCGTTATTCTATTTTACAGGATATTATGCTGACGTAGAAGCGCGCTGCCAGGTGTTTCGAGTATGTGCCAACACCGATGATTCTGGATCCGGTTTCGCATTTCTTTGCCCAAATGGAACCTTGTTCAATCAAAAATACTTTGTTTGCGATTGGTACATGAATGTTCGTTGTGAGGAAAGTGAAGGTTATTACAGCAAGAATGAAGAACTTGGAAAAAATACAGCTGACTTTGGTAAAATGATGGGAGCCGTAATGTCAATGGTTAGCTTTCCGATTATGTCATCGATTATGTCTGATATTGCAATCGACGGTATGAAACCAAGTTCACTTGAAAACCAGATCTTTGACAGTAGAAAACATGCTAACGGATTTACTACGGGAAACTTTGAAGAACAAAATCTTCCAGTAAATCGCATAAGCAGCAATATGGTGAAATGGGATGGTGTGAGAAGCGACGTTTTCCAATCAAAATTCAATAAAGAGAGTAGTTCCCAGCCTCATACGGGTAACGATGTGCAGGATCTATCGAGGCAAGTATATGTCTCAAGTTTAGGAACACTTTCTACCGACCCACAGTCAGGGTTCGATCCAGTGAAATCGACCTTCCTCGTACCACCAGGCGGTGTACAACTGCTACCGCCAAGATTGACGAGTGGATGGAAAACACCACCCGTGAATCGCCCGTTCTACAACGAAGCGGTAAGATACTCAATTTCCGACAACATCAACTGTTAACAAACTAAAATAGTTGAGTGCTCATTGTCATCTACACAAATATTTGAATTCTTGCTGGAAAAGTTTAAGAAAACGGTGCCAAACCTATACAAGACACAATTCCAAAGCATTATCTCTAAGAGCGCACACTAACACTCACTAACACATACGCGATTGTAGGAGTACCATTCTTATAAAGTTTTCCGCAACGACGAGGCGACGAAGAAGATTGTTCATTCTACCGCCTAATTTACTTCCATCCGGTGCAGCATGGGAGTGGAATCATGCTGTGAAAGTCTTACTTGTCTTCAAGCTAGTTTAGAGAAATGGTTTGGTGCAAGCAGTCTCTAATATGCCAAGATCGTTTGTCACGACACTGCGATACGTTTCCTTTTAGGCATTCATTGTTCAACTGGCTGATTGAGAGTGTTGAAACCATCGTCGCATTTTGAACGGTTGCATAGCAATTACTTCTCTAGATAGTAAATAGGTTTATTTTTTTTTCTCTCTTAGCACAATTAAGGCAGCCATCGACTTATTACAATTACACAAGTCTTCTAGTTTTAAACATGTTTAATCTTACTGAACACGTTAGTTGAACATTGTTCTGTTATTCCACAACATGAGGCGCTGTTCAATTCAATTTATGAGGCAGCATTTACTAATTATAATAAAAAACGCCTTGTGAGCTAATCTTGTACGTATTCGATTTTCTAATAATTTAAGGCTATTATAGAAAATCTGAATATTTGCTGCCTTTTTAGCACTTTTTGGTCTCTCATATTGTTTTCTTTTTAATCAATAACAAAAGCCTTGTCCCCATTTTTGGAAATTTTTCGCTATTTACATACATTGCACTATGGTCCAGATCACGAATTTACGAGGAAACATGCTCCCAGCGCCTAAACTTGAAACTTTACAGCAAAGTAATGTTCTACAATATGGTTTGTATCATTAAGGCCCATTTTTTGATGTTAATTAAAATTAGGGTGGTCCCCATTTTCACGGAAATACAAAAACTAACTTTTTTATTTGCAGAAATAGACGTTTATATTTTTTGGCAAAATTGTAGCGCTAAAAATTTTATGGAATTTTTATTAAAAATTTTTTTTTGTACCTTAAAAATTGACCGATTTAGAGCAATTTTTTCTCATCAACTTAGGGTGTACCATAAAAAATTGATTTTTTTGCCCTTACTTTTTTATTTCAATTCCAACCGTAAAGTTGTGTTTGGACGAGTTTTAGAACTTTTTAAGACGCGTACTTTGGTATACACGCCGCTAGCCGCTAGCCGCTAGGTATACATGCCGCTAGCTTCAATAAATCAATAGTTATTGAAGTTTTTCTTAAAAAAATACGCCCTTTTTAAATGTTGATTTTCATAATTGGGGCAAATACAAAAAAAATTAAAGACGTCATTTGAAAGGACAATTTATATTGTTCAACACATGTGAAAACTAGAGATATTTTATTTCTGTATCTTGAGAAAATTACATTTGAATCTGGAATGGTTTAAGAAGAAAAACTTCAATAACTATTGATTGGTTAAAGCTAACGGCAAATTAAATACATCAAAATACGCGCCTTTAAAAGTTCTACAATGTCTCAACACAACTTAACGATGAAAATTGAAATAAAAAAGTTAGGACTGAAAAACTTTTTTTTATGGCTCACCCTAAGTTGACGAGGGAAAAGTTGCTCTAAATCGGTCAATTTTCAAGCTACAAAAAAAAAGTTTAATAAAAATTTTATGAAATTTTATGCGCTACAATTTTGCCAAAGAATGTAAACGTCTATTTCTGCAAATAAAAAAGTTAGTTTTTTGCATTTCCGTAAAAATGGGGACCACCCTAATTTTAATCAACATAAAAAAATAGGAATACGTTTTTATTTCAAGTTTCACCACCATTTTTTTTAAGGTTAATAATTGACCGATTTAGAGCAACTTTTCCCTCGCCAACTTAGGGTGAGCCATAAAAAAAAGTTTTTCTGTCCTAACTTTTTTATTTCAATTTTCATCGTTAAGTTGTTTTGAAACGAGTTGTAGAACTTTTAAAGGCGCGTATTTTGATATATTAATTTTGCCACTAACTTTAACCAATTAATAGTTATTGAAGTTTTTCTTCTTAAACCATTCCAGATTCAAATGTAATTTTCTCAAGATACAGAAATAACATATCTCTAGTTTTCACATGTGTTGAACAATATAAATTGTCCTTTCAAATGACGTCTTTAATTTTTTTTGTATTTGCCCCAATCATGAAAATCAACATTTAAAAAGGGCGTATTTTTTTTAAGAAAAACTTCAATAACTATTGATTTATTGAAGCTAGCGCCAAAATTTGTATACCAAAGTACGCGTCTTAAAAAGTTCTAAAACTCGTCCAAACACAACTTTACGGTTGGAATTGAAATAATAAAGTAAGGGCAAAAAAATCAATTTTTTATGGTACACCCTAAGTTGATGAGAAAAAATTGCTCTAAATCGGTCAATTTTTAAGGTACAAAAAAAAATTTTTAATAAAAATTCCATAAAATTTTTAGCGCTACAATTTTGCCAAAAAATATAAACGTCTATTTCTGCAAATAAAAAAGTTAGTTTTTGTATTTCCGTGAAAATGGGGACCACCCTAATTTTAATTAACATCAAAAAATGGGCCTTGATGATACAAACCATATTGTAGAACATTACTTTGCGGTAAAGTTTCAAGTTTAGGCTCTGGGAGTATGTTTCCTCGTAAATTCGTGATCTGGACCATAGTGCATTGTACACTTTCGTTCAACGAGCCATTCTACGGAAAATTAAAATATGGCTTGGTAATATTCACTCATAAAGATAAAAACAAAGGCATCCTGTCAGGTTGGTGATACTTAATTTTTAAAAATCACATAAGCTGTTTTGACTTTACTTTGTATTTTTCACCAACCGTTAAATTGG
This sequence comes from Aedes japonicus, assembly GCA_034211315.2. Taxonomy (NCBI): domain Eukaryota; kingdom Metazoa; phylum Arthropoda; class Insecta; order Diptera; family Culicidae; genus Aedes; species Aedes japonicus. The sequence continues at coordinate 406,510 of JASCZW010002985.1, forward strand.
TACTAAATTCGCCTCAGAAGGAAAATAACCAAAACTAAATAATAATATATAACCGTTAAATTACCCGGTTGAATGGTTTCTTCACGAGTGTGAACTTTCACCAATATCAGAAGTGAATGATAAAGAATATGCTATTTCTTAGCAGTGGCTGATTATTGTTTATTGTTATTTTAAACCATTATTAAAAGCCTGCATAAGAGTTTGATTAGATTTTAATACGCATTTATTTCAGAAATTATGAAACCAGACTTTTCGATCGCTTAAATTGCTATCCTAGAAACGTATCTCGAATGGTATGTTGAAAACTATATTTCAAAATAAATATGAAATATCTTTTTATTAAAATTTTATCTATGTTAATTGGACTGATTTTAGTTTGTAAGGATTTCCAGGAATATTAAGATATTAAAACATACCACTACTGGGATCTCTTGGCTCAGCTGGTAAAGGTGCGGCTACAAAGCAACACCATGCTGGAGGTGGCTGGGTTCGATTCCCGGTCTGGTCTAGGATTTTTTCGATAAGGAAAATTTCTCGACTCCCTGGGCATATAGAGTATGATTGTACTTGCCACACAACCATATTGATGATGATGATGAGATACTACCATCTATTGTAGCAAGGTAACTTCCCATAGCAGTGGAAGGCGAAGGATGAACTACGACCACGCTGCACTCTAAGGCGAACCCAGCATTTAGAAGGTGGCCAAAGCCGGAAGGATACGGTGAGTAGGGTATGTTGCAAGAATGCCGGACAACAACCCTAAAAAGTTGGTGTTCGCTACTGATCTGGTGGCGTGAGCGCGGCGTGGAGCGCAGAGACTGGCAAGCATTGGGCGTGACCGAGGTTGGAGAGCGGCAGCCGCAAACCGAGTATTGCGGCGTAATATTGGTGATTATGTCTTATCCTAAATGAGATATTGAACAAATAAATGAATGTATGTAATCTCCTTCCAAAAACATGTTCACACCCACAGCATTAGAATCGAGCCCTCGATTGACGGCTGATTGACCCAATAGATGTTGTCGAAGAGCCCGCCCTCGTTCCGCGAAATGTTAACAATAGGGGAAAGCAGTCCCGTGCTTCCTATCCAAATCGTATCACTTGGGTGCCCTGATGGTCCCTCCCTTTCCCCGTTATTTATTAGGTCGTGGATATTCAGTATATTTTGTAGTGGTCATTTGATTGCTTACCTTGTGTTAGAAAATTTGTCTGAAAGTTATCTTTTAACATATTCTTTTTACTAAAATGATTTCTCAATTTCGCAAATAATAGTATTAGCGCATTTCCACAAAATTCCACGCGACCTATGTCAACTGAAAGGAAAGGTCGTGGTTTCATCAAACACCGCGCTGAGGCGATCTGTCATTGCATCATATGAAAGTTGTTGGTGTTGTGCATTCTGATCAATCAGCAGATAAGCAAAATATTTTGTGACAAATTTCCAGAGCTTTGAGATTTTCTGGAGTAATAATGGCTCACAGCACCGGCATACGAGTGTAAACAGAATCTATCGCTGCCTTTACGCTTTGTAATTCTTGGGAATGGATCGAGCTGTAAATTGTATATAAATGGATCCTCAAAAACGAAATAGACTTTTGTACGGGAGCAACGAACAATGAGTTATACACGATTTGTGATAACCCAGTGGCATCGGCTATTTGAACTGCACTTCAAAGAACCTGTGCTATTTATTGATGAAACTAGAGGTCGCTTCCTAAAACAGTTCAACACTACTATTAATGTCGTTTCTGTCATTCTGATTATTCATACAGCAGGACTAACATGGCAGAAAATTGAGAGACGAGCAATTCAGATAAGATACGTAAGGCGGGCATCCTGATGTATACTGACAAGTTGGACTCCGTCAACTTATTTTCCTGGATGAAGTTTCATTTGACCTCAGAGATATGCTTCGGGGTATGGTATTAAAGGACAAAAAGTCCTTCAATCGGAAGCCACACTAATCATACCTTTGCCTTCTAGGCCAATCAGAGATGTTGGAATCATTTCGTTGCGAGGGTACTTTCACCCGCTAAAAGTTTTTGGTCTGCCTTCTGCTAAAGTAGAAACGTATCCTTGACACCATTCCATGTAGATTATGGACGGTTCAAGAATACATTGCGACAAAAACACCATCTCATCTTTGATCTCTTGGAATTTTACCTATATTCTTGCCTGCATATTGTCCTATGTTTAACAGCACAGACTTTATGTAAATTCTCAAATCAAATCCGTTAGCAATCGCTTGCTCACTAGTACCGTAATTCGAGTCGAAACCACGGATATGGAGAAGTTGCTGCATCTGCTAGCATGTCAAAATATCATGCCGAGGTTCGCCACACGCAACCCGATATTGACACGATGTTTTCACGTGCCATGAGATGCCACATGGCGGCACATACACCGTGTCCAATATATTCGCATACAAAATAATGACGTTTCTGTCATTCTGATTATTCATACAGCAGGACTAACATGGCAGAAAATTGAGAGACGAGCAATTCAGATAAGATACGTAAGGCGGGCATCCTGATGTATACTGACAAGTTGGACTCCGTCAACTTATTTTCCTGGATGAAGTTTCATTTGACTTCAGAGATATGCTTCGGGGTATGGTATTAAAGGACAAAAAGTCCTTCAATCGGAAGCCACACTAATCATACCTTTGCCTTCTAGGCCAATCAGAGATGTTGGAATCATTTCGTTGCGAGGGTACTTTCACCCGCTAAAAGTTTTTGGTCTGCCTTCTGCTAAAGTAGAAACGCATCCTTGACACCATTCCATGTAGATTATGGACGGTTCAAGAATACATTGCGACAAAAACACCATCTCATCTTTGATCTTTTGGAATTTTACCTATATTCTTGCCTGCATATTGTCCTATGTTTAACAGCACAGACTTTATGTAAATTCTCAAATCAAATCCGTTAGCAATCGCTTGCTCACTAGTACCGTAATTCGAGTCGAAACCACGGATATGGAGAAGTTGCTGCATCTGCTAGCATGTCAAAATATCATGCCGAGGTTCGCCACACGCAACCCGATATTGACACGATGTTTTCACGTGCCATGAGATGCCACATGGCGGCACATACACCGTGTCCAATATATTCGCATACAAAATAAAATTTTAAATTATATTTATTTCAAATCGATAATCCAGATTTTATTGATAACTTTACCCATTATATTGCAATATAATACCGATCAACTACAGCATATGTTTTGGAATGACACCACCTTTAACCTTGGAACAAGCGAACGGTACAGTTCGTTCGATCCGCTCTCCGTAGCTTTGGAAGTTTTTTAGTAGGTGTTATTATCAGTTCAAGTCAGTTTCATTTAGTTTTTCTTGATCGCGAGTGAAATTCCGTTTCTGAAGAAGAAAACGTTGTGTGATCTAGCAGGGCAACAACGTCATTAATTGCAATTAGCAATATTGCCCCGATCTAAAAGCCATTTTGCTCCGCATCTATACGGCACGCACACCAGTAGTCCATTGTGTGTAGCGTGCAATCGTTCATCTGCTAACCACCACCGACCAACAATATCATCATCATCGTTCAGCTCCACGCCTAGACGGTACACGCGGCCACTCATCGTCGCTCGGCAGCAGCAGCAGCATATTCGTCGCCCGTCTGCAGTAGATCAGTGATACATATAAGATAAGTTTTTTATTAGTATATAAGATAAGTTTTTGTTTCTCGCTCTTGTGTTTGTGTGACTGTGGAGAGTGACTGAGGGTGTGTGAGTGTGTGTGTGCTTAGGTTTAATTTGTGTATCTGTGATTGATTGTAGATAACTACGTTAGTGGTTGAGCCATAAGCTCCCACAAGCGAGCCATGGATGATTTATCGGAAGATGAATCATCTATGGCGCAAAATGATGGGGTAGCTCTCAAAGTTACCCGATCGCGTGCTTATCCAGATAGTTCATCTGGTCCTTGGGTTGTCTATTTTCGGCCCAAAACGAAACCTCTCAACATTTACCAGATTTCAAACGATCTGACGAAACGATTCTCGGCCGTGACCGAGATAATTAAGGTGAGACACAATAAGTTAAAAGTCGTTGTGTCCAACCCTAAACAAGCTAACGAAATTGCTGTCTCTCAATTTTTTACACTGGAGTATTTAGTGTACATCCCAGCTCGAGGTATTGAGATAGAAGGTGTGGTCTCCGAAGCGAGTTTGACCCCTGAGATCCTGTTGAAGCAGGGCGTTGGTCGATTTAAGAACCCTCTGCTTCCTTCAGTCAAGATACTCGATGTGCGAAAACTAGGCACCGTATCGATCACTAAGGGTGAAAAGAAATTTACCCCCTCAGACTCGTTTCGTGTGACTTTTTCTGGTTCAGCCCTCCCTCAATACGTCGAGTTGGGAAAACTTCGACTACCTGTGCGGTTGTTTGTACCTCGGGTAATGATCTGCGAAAAGTGCAAGCAGATGGGACATACGACCTCCCATTGCAGCAATAAGGCACGCTGCTCTAATTGTGGGGAGAAGCACGAGGATGGCGCCTGTGCAGACAGCACACCAAAATGCGCTTTCTGCAAGGAAACTCCTCCACATGCTCTCTCATCTTGCCCGGCGTACAAACAACGCGGGAAAAATTAGAACGCTCGCTAAAACAGCGTTCCAGGCAATCTTTCGCCGAAATGCTGAAGAAAGCCTCACCATCACCCAATGTCAATACAAATCCCTTTGCTCCTCTGTCAGATGACGAGTCTGACTTTGATTTGGCTGAAGAGGGAACATCATTCAGCTTTCCGGAAGGTGCTTCACGGAAGCGAAGACGCGTCCGCCCACGGAAAATTGCTGAACCGGAGCCCAAAACCAGCTTGCCCAATTCAAGAAAAGGTGGAAAAAAGGAAAATCCTAGTCCACCTGGTTTTCGTAGTACTAACTACACCCAGGACTTTCCATCTCTCCCGGGGACATCCAAAACCCCTGAAGCCCCAATTTTAAGAACAGAAGCCCCCTCCTCTAGTGGGCTGTTCTCATTTGATGACATTGCCGAAGGTATCTTTAAGTACCTCGAAATTTCTGACCCTCTCAAAAGCATTGTTATGGCAATGCTTCCCACTGTGAAAACTTTTTTGCAAAAATTAACATTAAAGTGGCCCATCCTTGCAGCTATCATTTCCTTCGATGGATAATTTTCCAAATGAGGTCGGGGATTTGATCACTGTTCTTCAGTGGAATTGTCGAAGTTTGATTCCTAAATTGGAATCTTTTAAATTTTTAGCTCACACTACCGGTTGTGATGCATTCGCTCTTTGTGAAACATGGCTCTCTCCCGAAATCAATCTTCCGATTCATGATTTCAATATTATTCGTCTTGATCGTTAGGATTCGCGTGGAGGGGGAGTACTTTTGGGGATCAAAAAGTGCTACTCCTTCTATAGAGTGAATTTTCCTCCTATTCCAGGTATTGAAGTTGTCGCATGTCAGGCTGTTATTAAAAATAAAAGCCTTTGCATTGCTTCCGTTTATATTCCTCCAAGAGCCTCCATTAACCGAAAACAACTCTCAGATGTTTGTTCGGTTCTTCCTGCTCCGCGGTTGGTCATGGGAGATTTTAACTCTCACGGTACAGGCTGGGGAGAACTGTACGATGACAACCGTTCTTCTTTGATATATGACCTCTGTGACAACTTCAATATGACAGTTCTCAACAATGGAGAAGTAACACGTTTGGCTGGTACATCCTCAGTTGGCAGTAGATTAGACCTCACACTTTGTTCGAATTCATTATCGTTGGATTGCACATGGAATGTGATTCAAGATCCCAACGGTAGTGATCACTTGCCCATAAAAATTTCGGTTGCCACCGGGTTCAATTCGTCGAAATCTGTCAACGTCACGTATGATCTTACCCGTCACATCGATTGGACAAAGTTTAAGACAGCAGTAGATGAAGCCGTAACGACGGTAGAAAGGCTTTCACCGCTGGAAGAATATAACTTCCTCTCCAACCTGATCTTAAACAGCGCGCTTCAAGCTCAAACTCGACCAGTTCCAGGGACGTCATCTCGCAGGAAACCTCCTTCTCCATGGTGGGATCAGCAATGCACCGAGGTTTACCGTAAAAAGACCGACGCGTTTAAAGTTTTCCGTAGACGTGGAACACCTGAGCACTTCGAAGTATACACGGCTCTCGAACGCGAACTTAAGAGCCTCATCAAGGCCAAGAAACGCGGTTACTGGCGAACATTCGTGAACGGGCTATCGCGCGAAACGTCGATGAGTACTCTTTGGAACACGGCGCGAAGGTTGCGTAACCGAACTACGAACAACGAGAGCGAGGAGTACTCGGACCAATGGATCCTCAAGTTTGCGCGAAAAGTTTGTCCAGATTCTGTGCCGGCACGGATGATTCCTCGCGAAAACACGAGTTCGATAGATGAGATTAGCCAACCCTTTTCAATGGTAGAGTTCTCTCTCGCACTCCTTTCGTGTGGCAATACGGCTCCAGGGGCTGATAGGATCAAGTTCAACTTGCTTAAGAACCTCCCAGACGTCGCGAAGAGGCGCACGTTGAACTTGTTTAATCAGTGTCTGGAACTCAACATTGTACCGGATGATTGGAGACGGGTGAGAGTTATTGCCATTCAAAAACCTGGTAAGCCCGCGTCCGACCACAACTCCTATCGACCCATCGCGATGTTATCTTGTATTCGAAAGTTGTTGGAGAAAATGATTCTCTTCCGTCTGGACAAATGGGTTGAGACGAACAACCTGCTTTCAGATACTCAATATGGTTTCCGTAGGGGTAAGGGAACGAACGACTGTCTCGCGTTGCTTTCCACAGATATTCAGTTAGCTTTTGCTAAAAAGAGCAAATGGCTTCTGTATTCTTGGATATCAAGGGGGCTTTTGATTCAGTATCTGTTGAAGTTCTTTCAGATAAACTCCACGCTTGTGGCTTTTCACCATTAATGAACAATTTTTTGTACAATTTGCTGTCAGAGAAACATATGAGCTTCTCTCATGGAACCTCTACAGCTTCACGATTTAGCTACATGGGTCTCCCCAGGGATCATGTTTAAGCCCCTTTTGTATAATTTTTATGTCAAAGACATTGACGGTTGTCTAGGTGACAACTGTACGTTGAGACAACTTGCAGATGACGGCGTAGTGTTCTGTCACGGGACCCAATGGGGTCGATCTGCAAGGACCCTTACAGGATACCTTGGACAATTTGTCTACTTGGGCTCTAGAGCTAGGTATCGAATTCTCTACGGAGAAAACTGAGTTGGTAGTTTTTTCTAGGAAGCATAACCCTGCACAACCGAAGCTTCAAATTTGGGGTAAGCCGATAACTCATTCTATGTCATTTAAATATCTTGGGGTCTGGTTCGATTCAAAGTGCACCTGGAGATCCCATATTGAGTATGTGAAGCGAAAGTGCCAGCCAAGGATCAATTTTCTCTGCACAATTACCGGAACCTGGTGGGGAGCGCATTCGCAAGATCTTCTAACGTTGTACCGGACAACGATTTTGTCGGTTATGGAATACGGTAGTTTTTGTTTTCAGTCAGCGGCTCGGTCGCACTTCATTAAACTGGAACGTATTCAGTATCGGTGTCTTCGTATCGCGTTAGGTTGCATGCACTCGACTCACACCATGAGTCTTGAAGTGCTGGCTGGCATGTTGCCACTCTCGGATCGGTTTACAGAATTATCTCTCCGGCTCCTCACCAGGTGTGAAGTTATGAACCCTCAGGTAATCGAACATTTTGAGAAGCTCCTTGAGTTGAATCCTCAAACCCGCTTCATGACCTTGTACCATTTGTACATAACACAGGATGTCAGCCCTTCGCCGAACATTTCCAATCGTGTTTGCTTCTCCGATTTCGACAATTCGATTCATTTTGATTTATCCATGAAGCAGGAGCTTCGTGGAATCCCAGAGCATCATCGTCCTATGATTGCTCCGGTGATCTTTGCTGCTAAGTTTGGCCAAGTTGATTCCACTAAATCGTTCTTCACTGACGGATCTTTGATAGAGGAGTCAGCAGGCTTTGGTATATTTAATGAAATTTATAGCGCCAACCGTAAACTTCAAGCTCCTTGTTCCGTGTATGTCGCTGAATTAGCGGCAATACATTTTACGCTAGAAATTGTTGCCTCACTAACACCGGATCATTTTTTCATTTTCACGGATAGTCTCAGTTCTATAGAGGCTATTCGCTCATTGAGGCCGGTAAAGCACTCCTCGTATTTTCTCATGAAAATACAGGAGCTTCTAAGTGCTTTATCTTCGCGTTATTTTATCATCACCTTTGTATGGGTCCCATCTCATTGTTCGATTCCGGGCAATGAGAAAGCGGACTCGCTTGCAAAGGTGGGCGCTATGGAAGGCGATATTTGTGATCGACAAATCGCCTTCAACGAATTTTTCCTATTTTTCGTCAACAGTCACTCGTCAGCTGGCAGTATAAATGGAGTAAAGGAGATTTGGGGCAATGGCAACATTCTATCATCCCAAAGGTGTCGAAGAAATCTTGGTTTAGCGGGATGGATGTGGGTCGAGACTTCATTCGTGTCATGTCTCGCCTCATGTCCAATCATTATTCTTTGAACGCTCATTTATACCGGGTTGGGCTGAGCGACAGCAATCTCTGTGAGTGTGGACAAGGCTATCAAGACGCAGACCACGTTATTTGGTCTTGTGCTGAACATTGTGGAGTCAGATCTGAACTTTATGATTCCCTTCGGGCTCGAGGTAGACAACCCAATGTGCCAATTCGAGATATTTTGGCTGTACGTGATTTGGAGTACATGAAACTCATTTATGTGTTTTTGACTAACATTAGCATTAGATTGTAGTTAGTTTAACCTGTATGTTTAGTATAAGTTTTTTTTTTATATGTGTGTGTATGTGTGTGTTTTTTTTTCTTTTTCAAGAAATGTTCAAGTCAAAAGAAAACCATAAATTGTATAGTTATAAGTGTTTAGATAATTTAGAATTTAAATATAATGTGTTATGTAAACCATACTTTAAATTCCCACCCTCTTTCCCATCCGTAATTTGTAATTCCTATTAACCTCGAGACGGCCGCGAGTAATCGGCTCTTTCCTCCTAACTTTAGTTTTAAGATAAATGATGTAAAAAAATATGAAAATTTGGCTCTGTAAAGTTAATTCGATTGAGCCTGTGCAAATAAATGATTATAAAAAAAAAAAAACCACCTTTAACCTTCTTGACCAGTCTCAGACATTTCTCGAAACCGTCACAGGCGGCACGCACGGCTTACATTGGCATTTCGTCTCAAATTCGTTTGATTACGGTTTTGAATTGGTTCATATTAGACGCCCTGTGGTCATTTACCTTCGCCAGCATGTATGACCATACGAAATAATCCAAGGGATTCAGAACTGGTGAACTGCGAGGCCATTCATTCTTGTCCAAAAAGTCTGTCAAATTTTCTCGGCACCAGTCCGGAACGAGATTTGCAGTATGCGATGGCGCTCCGTCCTGCTGAAACACATAAAGGGTGATACGGTCAAAATTTGGTCAAGGGAAAATGCGTGTAAATCGGTGAAATCGTTTATTTAAAAAATCAAATTAAATTTCTTTTTCAAGTTCAATTAGTATAAAATTCAGGAAAAATATTCAGTTAGGCTTCCGCTTTTCCAAATCCGAATTGCCGGGCCTTACGCTTGACCCCTGCCATCAGATTTTGTACAGCCACCTTGTCCACCTTCTTCGCCACAGAAAGCCAGTTTGCCTTGAACTGCCAGTTTGCTCGTCCTTAGCAGTTTTTTTGGTCTTCTTTAGGTTCCGCTTGACAATAGCCCAGTATTTCTCAATTGGGCGGAGCTCTGGCGTGTTGGGAGGGTTCTTGTCCTTGGGAACCACCTGCACGTTGTTGGCGGCGTACCACTCCATGGCCTTTTTACCGTAATGGCAAGATGCCAAATCCGGCCAAAACAGTACGGAACAACCGTGTTTCTTCAGGAAAGGCAGCAGACGTTTATTCAAACACTCTTTCACGTAAATTTCTTGGTTGACAGTCCCGGAAGCTATGAAAACGCTGCTTTTCAAGCCACAGGTACAGATGGCTTGCCAAACCAGATATTTCTTTGCGAACTTTGACAGTTTCGTGTGCTTGAAAATATCTGCTACCTTTCCCCTTCCTTTTGCCGTATAAAACTCCTGTCCCGGAAGCTGCTTGTAGTCGGCTTTGACGTAGGTTTCGTCGTCCATTACCACGCAGTCAAACTTCGTCAGCATCGTCGTGTACAGCCTCCGGGATCGCGCTTTGGCCGTCGTATTTTGTTTATCATCGCGATTTGGAGTCACTACCTTCTTGTAAGTCGATAGTCCGGCTCGTTTTTTGGCTCGATGCACGGTTGTAGACGATACACCCAGCTTATTTGCGGCATCTCGGAGAGATAGGTTAGGGTTTCGCTTGAAACTACCGGCAACTCTCTTTGTCGTCTCAGCGGCTTCCGGTTTTAGATTTCCCCCGATCCAGACTTCCTGGCTGTCGACAAACGTTCCCCAAACACTTTAATTACATTTGTAACGGTGGGATTGTTGCAAGACGAATAACTTTTCGTCGGAAAAGATAAATTCTTCCCCACCGTGCCGCGACAAAAGCAGACTTGCTCTTTCGAGTCGTTTCTGCTTGGAAGGTTCCGAAACTCCGTGAACCTTACATTTCTTGAAAGCTTGGAATCCGAGGTCATTTTGCAGTATATTGTGCATTGACGATCTCGAAACATTCAGATCTGCGGCCATTTACGTTCCATGACCACTTTAACAACTCGTTCAGTCCGCACCGTACGAGTTCGACCGGATCTCTTCCGGTCATCCAACGAGCAGGTGTCATGGTACCTTCGGATCGTTCGGTACACAAAATCCCGCTTTACTCCGAGGTATTTAAAATTTTTGAAAATAGCGCCCGGGCGCTCACCTTTCAAACATTTTTTTATCGCCACAACACGAAACTTCTTCATCGCTGGTAAAAGATAAACACCGAATGAAAACAATTGGACACAACCTAAAAGCGTTTGTATAAACATAGTGGAAAACTACACTAACACATACGTGAAGCATGTTGATTAGTTGCACGACACCAATGCAAGGAAAAAGTGTTTGAGAATATATTGGACACGGTGTAGATGGGCGCCTCACCTTTTTGTTACGCTATCTTACATATGAGTTTTTATTTCTCGTAGTAGTTTTGATCGAAAAATCGGTTTGATTCAATCAAAGAAAAACTTAGGATTTGAAGTATAAGTGTTATTATGTGGGAATAAATTGGGAATAAATATGTGGGAATCAGAGGTCTAGTGGAGCTAGTGGATCCTCCTGAGAGTCATCAATATATTTTTCCTCGCCAGGTAAGGGAACGTCCATTAATTACGTCACGCAAAAACTGACTTTTCCTAAACTCCCCCCCCCCCCATGTCACGTTTTTTTGTATGGAACTTCAAATTTTTTTTGTATGGGTCGTCACGTTTTCCCAAAGCACCCCCCCCCTCGTTACACGTGACATAATTAATGGACCATCCCTAACTCATATCGATGTTGCTCTTCAGTGGATCACAATACAAGTGTCTTAGTTAGAAGGAATCGTGGCTATCTTACCTACATTACATACATACATGCTTTTTTCAGCTGTCAAAATTAAGGTTCAAGGTGTATCACTGTAATAATTCTCAAGCAACGATACACTTGTTTGAAGTTTGCTATAGGGATGACCATAAATTACTATAAATAGCTTATTTGACTACTAGTTTGAGAAAGTAGACTTTATTAAAATATCCAGTGTGCCATACCAATAATAAAATAAGAGATCACTGGCGACACTATATTGATTTCAATCAATCTATCAAAACTGGTCCCAATCGTTTACATTGGTACATGTTGACATTTAGTTGTGAGAAACATTACACGAAATACTTAAAAATATTTGAGTTTTGAGAGATCAACGGCGCTGATGGTGTTGTGGTAAGCTTGGTAGCTTTTCGCAGTCACCCCAATCGGACCCAGTGGTCAGCTGAATTCCAGCCGTGGACAAAACGGCTGCAACTCTCTTTGGTAACCACTCAACCATATCGTAAAGTTGATGATAATTGAATAAAGGCCCTACGGTTGCTTCGACCGGTAACGCACTAAGCCGGACAGTGTTCAAGCCAAATTAATTTGTTTTCGAGGAATCTGTATGCAGTCAGTCACTCGCTCATACAAAATGATTTGTAGATCAAGATGGGCCAAATTGCCTTTTCCAAATCATGCGGATTTCTCAAGAAATGATTGCAACATTTGCGGAATCCAATTACACTGATTTGTTGACCTTACTCCGAAAAACAATTCTGCCTAAGGCGGTAGAGTGTGATGCCTTAAAACAACTGAGATAGACCTTATTTCCACCAATTAGCAAAAATCCCAAACAGTACGCAAACACAATAGATCGAAGTTGTTTCACTGTTTTCGCCATAGCTGTCGTAAACAAGTGATGGAGTGATGGAGCTGTCAAGTTTCTACAGTATATAGGCAACTAGTATATATTGACTACTAACCGGTGGACCGACCCCATGGCTCTTGCTACCCCGGCGAGGACTGATGCAACAAATATGCCACTCCAAATTGAGCCTCCCACTCCGAGCTCCGATAGACGGCGATGAAATCGAGGCGGTGTCTTTGAACGCAAAGTGTTGCATACGATCTACGGTGGAGTGCAAATGGAAGACGGACTACGAATTGCATCAGTTGCTGGGAGACCCTTCCGTCGTTCACACCGCTAAAATCGGCCGACTACGGTGGGCTGGGCATGCCGTAAGAATGTCGGACGGTAGCCGTGTTAAATGATGCTCGAAAACGAATTGACAGGCACCTGAAGAAGAGGCGCGCAACGAGTAAGGTTGATCGATCAAGTAATAAGCAACCTGCGGACCCTTCGCAAACAGAGAGATTGGCGGAATGCAGTCATGGGTCGAAGAGAATGGAGACTTCTGTATACAGCTGGGACCACCCCGGCCTTTATCTCATTGACTGACCTGAAATAAAGCATAAACGAGCTAGAAACTGATTTTCACATTTACGTTACGTAGTGAGTGAATTCCGAACTTATAAGACTATCATGGATAAGCTACTACTTATGGATATAGTATACTTTAATCAGCGGTTCATATGCACACTAGCGCCATGTACCATCCGGAAGGACTTGGCCACTGGGACTACCATCCGGAAGGACTTTGCCACTAGCACAAGTTTGCTGAAGAAAACATCGTCCTAACTAGTAAGGCTCTTGAGATATAGCAATGACAAACTGGAAGATTATATGCACACTAGCGTCGTGTAGTGATAGAATTCCGAACTTGTGTGACCACCTCTAAGAATAATTTGGCCATTATGACAAATTTACTAAAGACTGGTATTTTCTAACTAGGAAAGGCTCTCGCGATATCCAAGGATGAAATTTAGTAACTCGAAATGAAAGCGGCTCTACCGGTGGAACTCCCAATTAAACCAAAATGACACAGATTTGTTGATTCAACCCCGTACAACAATTCTGCTTAAGATTGTAAATGTTTATCACTTGAAACAACTGAGGTAGATCCCCAATTATTGAAAATCTCACAAGCTGCGGATATCGATTTTTACGGTTTCGATTTTAACGATTAACCAATTAACTGAAACGACCGGTACCAGACGTAATCTGAAGCAACAACATCAATGTTATTGGAGGTCAATAAGTTTAAGCGACAAGCCAAGATACTGCCTTCATTCATGAATTCTCGACAAGCTATTAAAAATGACGTATCTAATTTGTATCTAAAATTGAAATATTATTCTTTGTGATGGTGGTCCTAGTCCTAGCTAAGGATTTCAAGAATTTGAAGTTTGAATCTTTGTTTACAACATCAAATACGTCGTTTTGAATAAGATTTCTAGATTTGGTGCCTAACACAAGGTAGGGGAGAACAGTACAAAATGTACTGGTGCAGTCTTAAAAATAATGAATTTTACGCGTCACGTCATTCATATAACCCACTGGTTCCCAACCTTTTCAGCTCCACGGCCCCTTTTGTGAACAATTGGATGTCTCGCGGCCCCCTGGAAAGTACCGTGAATAAATTTCGTTGAGATAAATAAAAACAATTGATTTGATCTGTTACTGTTAGATATTCGTTTTATTTCAAAATAACATGTCAATAACAGGAAACAACTGATTCAGTGCGATTGTTGCACCTGCTTTTGAGCAACTAGTTTCGTAATACGGGGCTGTGTTTGCGACAATGCCAATCTCATATCATCCTCAACGTTCAATCTGTTTCTGGTCTTGGTCTTTATTTGGAGAAGAGTTGAAAATCCGCTCTCGCAGAGGTACGTAGAAGCAAACGGGACAAGGATCTTCAATGCCAGCAAAGCAACTAGTGTACATGATACACCAGAACTGGTTCAAATCTTTTTCACGGAACAAATCACGAGATGAGGAATCATTTCTCAGGTCCAAATATTCGTCCTGTATTTCGTCAGGAAGACTAGCCACATCCAGCGAAGAAGAAAACGAATTCCGGACTAAAGCAGCATCTTCTTGCGTTAGCTCAGGGAAGTAGCGCTCAAATTGTTCATCCAGCGAGTCAAGATGAGAAATAATTTCTGATTTCAAAACCGAATCCAGCTCGTTCGCTCCTTTGTCAGTCGTACTGCTGAGCCTATCGAACATGGCAACATTTCCAGAACTAACCTTTCGGCGCCAGTTTTTCAGCTTTGTCACGAATGCTTGAAGGTTGTCTTGAAAGTGAATTAGTTTGGTTTGCTTTCCCTGTAGCTTCAAGTTCAGTGAATTCAGATGTTCAAAAATATCTGCTAGGTAAGCAAGGCGCATGTGCCAACCATCGTCACTGAAATTAGCAAGCAAGTCGTTTTTCCCTTGATTTTCCAAAAACATTTTGATCTCGTCCTTCAATTCAAAAACTCGGTTGAGAACATTCCCTTTCGACAACCAGCGCACGGCAGTGTAGAAAAGAAGAACCTCATGATCTGCATTCATTTCTTTGCAGAGTTCTTTGAATAAACGAGTGTTTAGAGCCCCAGATTTAACATAGTTCACAATTTTGATGACCGAATCAAGTACCTTTAACAATGGTTCCGGCAGGGTCTTGCTGGCAAGGGCATATCGATGAATCATGCAATGAATACCTTTGGCGTGTGGAGCAAGGTCTTTGACCTTTTTCTGAAATCCTGATTTCTTACCAAGCATTGCTGGAGCGCCATCGGTGCAAACTCCACCGACTTTTTCCCACTGTAAGCCACCCGATTCAAAAAATGTCTTGATTTTAGCCATAATATCATCACTTTTGGTAGTAGTTTCCAAATCGCTACAGAAAAGAAACTCTTCCTTCAAATCGCCAGAGTTAACGTACTTCACAAATACCATAAGTTGCGCACATGAGCTGACATCCGTAGATTCGTCCAGTTGAATTGCAAACAAAGGGGATTGCTTGATTTCTTCCAAAATTTGCACTTTAACATCTTCGGACATATCGGCGATTCGTCTTTGAACGGTGTTGTCCGACAGTGAGACTTGCCGCATTTTGGTCGCACTTGCTTCCCCAAGAACTAAACTCACCATTTTCAGCATGCTGGGCTTGATGAGAGTTTCTCCGATTGTGTGTGGTTTTTTGTTTTTCGCAATTTCCAATGCTGCCTCATATGATGCCTGCACAACTGCAGTACTTTGTTGTTGGATGCTACCTGTAGCATCCAATCGCTGCCGTTTGAGGCCAGCTTCATGGCGTCGAAAAAATGCCACATCCTTGGTGTTATGCTCGGAATGTTTCGTGTCCAAATTTCGCTTCAGTTTTGACGGTTTCATAGCTTCAACACTCAACACAACGTTACACAATACACACTGTGGTGTATCGACTCCATTAACCGTTAGTATCGTAGATCCGTACTTAATGTATTCTTCGGAATACTTTCTTTTCTTCTCCATGTCTGCGACTACCTGCGATAAATCGTTAATTTTTAGTTCTTTTACGTTCCATGTTTATTTTTATTTTCAAGGCTAAATTACCGATTCAAATTTGCAGTATTTGCAGAAATAATCACTCGTTGTAATCCTCCGACGAAAACAAGAAACGAGATGTGAGCAGCAACAATTTTAGTTCCGAAAATTTTAAATCGTGCAGTCAATTGATGTGACTCGACCCATGAATGGCTACACTTCGTTGTACAGAGGGACAGAGCAAGAGATGCTCATTCATTGCTGCCACTTTTTGACGTTTGATCGTCTTTCTCAATCTAGCACACATGAATTAGTGATGGTTTGTTTTCCGTCTGCCACTAATCTGTTTCCCTCTTGCTCTCAGTTCTTCGTTTAAGATCGTGCAGTAGTGTGCTCCGATTGAAGGCCAAAATACTCAATTGACTTGCTTGTTGTGTTGGGAGTGTTGCTCTCGCGGCAGAGAGCCAACGCATAAAACAGAAAACTATTTGTCTCTTTTTCTCCCTGTTCGAGAGTTGCAGACGTTGCAGTCGGAAAACAAGTGCTGTCAGACAGTACACGGAGACAAAAAGATAACCATTCTTGTTTAACTTATTACACTTTTAACTAAAATGGGACTTGTCAAACTTTTCAAAAAGGCGTATTACTAAACTAGCGGAAAAAGATTAAATTTTTGTTTAAAAAACCAAGACCTTCGCGGCCCCCCTGAGAGGGCTTCGCGGCCCCCCTGTCGGCCGCGGACCACCGGTTGGGAAACCCTGATATAACCTGTAAATATTTTAAGACTAAAATTTAAAAATGACTGAATTTTGAGTTTATACAGATGTATTCTGAAATATATGTGTTGACATTAACGTTAAGTTAAAAAAGCTGCGAAAAACAGACGGAAGACTGAATCTTACGATTCTCAAGACTAACTCGGCCGTTGACTTTGGTGTGAGCATCATGCACATCACAAAGTCAAGAGCGATTTCACACGTCGTAATAAGTTTGTCCACAATTTATTAGAAATACTTCGAAGTACCACGATAATTAAACGCAGATTAGTGCGCATTTTATTGCCACGTGGAGTTCAAATCGTTCATTTCGAAAATATAACAGGTAGCGTTAATTAAAAATAAAGGAACTTTTCGTAACTGTTCGATAATCTAGTATGATTTCGCAGTCGCAAAATTTTAAATTATATGTTTATATGAAACGCAGCATGTCACAGCACAGAGACAAACATATACTTGAATTTTTAAATGCAAACATTTTGCAACAATTCAAGCAGCAATGTGAAGGCGTGTGAATCCTCGTCTGGTTTGATAAATTACAGTTTCCAAAAGACGAAAAATTCTCTTCAGGAACTATACTCGTTCTTTGGTTCTATCAGCCCGACTGTTAGGTAATCTAATCTCGGATATTCAAAAAAAAAAAAAAAAAAAAAAAAAAATAGGTGCACTTCAGTTGCAGATATACCGAATCTTTCGTTGTGATTATTTAATATTTTAATGAATGACGATTTTTTTTTTGTCAAAAAAGTACCGTGATACTTCAATAAACATAAATGGTTTTACTAATTTCTAAGGGCCTTATGTTATCCTTATTTTCAAGCATTTAGTAAGATTAGATCATTCAATATCAATAGCAAAGAAAGAATCATATAGCATGAAACGTATTGAGAATGTTACTGAAGATTAGCGCATTACAATAGTTGATTCTATGTTTCATGACTTACACACTTAGAAAATTTTACAGTATTCGGTAATTTTTTACCGAACTTTCAACAGCTGAACAGTTCGGTAATCCGATTTAAGGGGGGATATACAGTTAGGATGACCTCAAAATTGCATAAAAATTTAGTAAAATTTCCGTAGAATACGATCGTGAAACCTTTTTTTAGATATTCGAACTCCACGTGTTTCTTTTCATCATTTTTCGAAGACGCTTTTTGCGGGCGCGGCAGGTAGTTTTCGATAATTGAAACTTTCAACGCGTTTTTCTCAAAACAGCATTTTCGGAGTTTATGCCGGTGATAACTCGAAAACTGATTATTCGATTAAGCTGAAACTAACAGGATTTCTTTATTATAGTATTACCTTATATATGAATTTATAGATTTAATTTTATTATAAAATATGGAAAAAATTGATAAAATGGTGGAAAAAATGTGGATTTTTTCAAAAAAGTTACGCCAAATTGCAAATTTCTTTTTTTTACTTATTTTTTTCAATTTATCTACTAACAGTTAATGTAATTAATGTAATTTTTTTGGGTTAAAAGGTTTCAGATCAAAACTGCGACCAGGAGAGCCGGCACAAGCAAAACACATCGACTTTGTTGAAAAAAAAATTGAAAAAAATATTTGTTTTCTACATGGATACACTTATATTTGTTAAAAAGTTTCGATTAATTTGAGTAAAAACTTCCCCTTGAAATTTTCTTATCAAAAATTTTTCTCGTTCTAACTGTACATCCCCCTTAACGGACTTCGGTAAAACTTGATAAGTTTCGGTTATTCTTTTATCGGAATACTGTAAAATTTCATCAAAATCCGGTAAATCGGATTACCGAACGTTCAGCTGTTGAAAGTTCGGGAAAAAATTACCGAATACTGTAAAAATTTCTGAGTGTGTAAGTACATGCAAATGCCAATTATGAGTTTTTACTGTAATGTAATTTTGAAAACCAACGTAAATTTAAGTCTAAACTACCGCTCCTTCTATGTGCATCCCAGTAGTCTTAAATTTACATGATATTTTCTAAGTGTGTAGTGTTATGAAAATAAGCTTTTATCGTGCGTTAAAATCCATGGTTTATAATAAATTCACTTCACATGTATCGCACACAACACAACTTCAAGATAGTATCAAAACTTTACTCCAGAATATCTAGACCAATTTTTGCAAAACTAAAAAAACTATGAAATCATTGTTTTGAATTTAAATCACATTTGATCTACACAGATAAAAAGAAACACTGAATTTTCTGCGTTATCTAATGCACATAAAGGGAATGCCAGAATTGGCAAAAAAATAATGGGAGATTTCATGTAAATTTAAGCCAGATAACGCCTGAATCAAGCCTGTTGTATGAAAGATTGCAAACAATATCATTGTTTACGCTCCATTGGCTTGGAATTACACGAGGGGAAATTTTACGCGCTTGTTAAAATTAATTATTTTTTTCTGTGTACAAAGAAAACATCTTAATGCACCATACCCAATAACTTCTTCCCAAATTTCAGCTTCCACTTCCTTGTAATTCACGATTTGGCTTAAACGGTGCGTTATGTACACAGATAAAAAGAAACACTGAATTTTATGCGTTATCTAATGCACATAAAGGGTATGCTAGATTTGGCAAAAAATAATGCGTTGTTTCATGTAAATCTAAGCCAGATAACGCTTGAATCAAGCCTGTTGTAGGAAAGATTGCAAACAATATCGTTGTTTACGCTCCTTTGGCTTAGAATTACACGAGGGGAAATTTTCCGTGCTTGTTAAAATTAATTATTTTTTTCTGTGTACCATCCTCCCCTAACACTTTTAACATTGAACGAAAATAAAAACAAACTTGAAAACACTACATAAATATTTATTGTTAAGGATGTAATAAGGATGGACGATAAGCAAACCATATTCTTAGCCTATCACCCAGCGACAGACATCCAACCAAAATAATGAAACATTCGTACCTAGATTAATTTGAATTAATAGATACACATTTTTTTTTCAATTACAGGCTACTTCTACTCCACCAATACCAAAAGTTGAATTCGAGCTGTTGATGGGGAAACTATTGAAGTCTTGGACTGATATGGGTTATGCAAAGGCACCAGCACCACGCCTGCCACCGAAATTGGGTTTTCTTCCACCATCAGGCGTTCTGCCCCCATCACCGGTTCCGTTTGGCACGTACAATTTGCCAGTCACTGGAAAATCTCAAATTGCTCAAGTTTCTTCCGCACCGCGTAATCCAAATCCTGCCACAGTCCAAAACGTAATCCGAGTAAATAAAGTATCCGTTGTGCCGCAAAGTTATCACCAGCCAAGCTATGTCTCCGTGCCGCAAACCGGTTATGTATGGTCGCAATCTGTTGCACCGAGAATCACTGTGCCAAGCCGTACGCCAGTAAAATCATCGCCAGCTCAGATTTCACGAAGAAATGACGTCTTAGTTCAAAGAATTCTTCCAGTAAAATCAGCGCCTGCTGAAAGAGAAGTTGGATATGACATTGAAATTGTTCCATCTAGTGGGTATTATCTGAATAATGAGCAGGAAAGAACATCATATTTTCATGCGCTGGAGAGACGAGTTCCAGGACGGGAAATTGGTTCGAATTACAACAGTGGAGTTTCATCATACAACGTTCCGATCAGTAGTATAGGACCGCTCTACAATGCTCGTTATTAAGAAGATTTAGTCAAAAAATTGTACACACCTCATTACCTGTAACTTGGTATTTTCGTAGTTGGTATCTGACAGATTCTGCAGTAGCTCAAATTGTGAATCGCTTGTATATTTGAAATAAATTGTGACTTAAATTATTTGAAAACTTACAATGCATTCGATGACAACACCAATTTGGAATTATGGAATAATACTATACACATATCTAATTAATACTTTAATGGTCGCACTATCCGCGGTGACTGTTTTGGAATGGTTGAAACTAAAGACATAACACGTAACAATTATAGCGAATTTATTTTTGAACCTGGGTTGGAGCCAGTTCAAACCTGCGATATCCGAAATAGTTGCCAGTGCAAACTTCAAGCCGATACGAGTTACAAATTAAGACAAGCACACCGAAGCTCAACCCACAACAAGCCGAACCAATCTTGATTCCCCATCCAGGTTGGAACTGAATCAAAAACGAATTCGCTATTAAATTAATGGAAAACTGTATTAAGTTATAATATTTCTCGAGTACAAAAATAACGCGTGTTCGTGGAAAAAGAAGAAACAATAGAGAGATCCGAGGTTCCAAAATCTTCTTTCTAATAAAGGAGGTACGGCTGAAATCGCTTTTCGTACTCTTACAAGAGCGGCGAGGAGTCTGGACTGATGTTTCTTACTCGATAGTAAACTGGAGGTCCGAAGAGACTGAGCTTACCGTAGAGGCTTGCCGTGGATTTGTCGAGAGCTTGACAAGGACGCTGATAAAGTTGGTGGACACTAACGAGACACGTAACAAGCTACCGGGCGTTGACGTCGGCAAGTAGAGTTTATTCAATTTTCAATAAAATACAGCAAGCCGTATGTCAAAACGATCACACCTACAATGACATTGCGTAATCGGTATTGGTGACATCTTTATATTGACAAATAAAAAAGATGTGGCTTATAAACCATGGCTAGATTTTGCTGTGCGCATACCTTATAACTGTATCGAAATGATTCCTGCATTGTTACATTCCATATCTGGTTTTGAAACTAAAACTTCCGCCTCAAAATGAACAATGAAATTGCTACCGAATTAAATCCCATCACGTGGCCACTTAAATAGGTCTAAACAGTTTTAATTGAGTTTTTTTTTTGTAGTTTGATAAGTTATCAAAAAGAACGAGATAAGATCTAGACATGCTTTAGTTGTTCCTGAGGGTTAGTCAAATGATTTATTTGTCAGTGAAAAATGTCCTCTGGCCAAGTCAATTGTACCTCTCTGCTCGCATTTTCGTTTTGATCAATCAAGCAAAGGCTCTTGCATTAACGATTCAAGAGTTCATCAATTTCCATAAAAAATAAAACCGGAACGTCACCGTTTTAGTTCATTTGAAATTCAAATCTATAGAACAATATTCGTCAAAATGTTTCAATATCACGGTTGAAGAGAAAATTTCAGTTATGCAGTAAATATCCTATTCATACTATTTATGGTGGGTGAAAATGGAAAACAAAAACAAATGGGGTACGTAACGACTTAAGCACCCCGAGACCCTATTCCAAGCACGGGGTTAACGTTAACCTACAATGCTCATTTTTTGCAGTATGGTGCTTTACTAGATGGAGCACCATACTGCAAAATATGAGCGTAGTAGGTTAACGTTAACCCCGTGCTTGGAATATGGTCTCGGGGTGCTTAAGTCGTTACCTACCCTGGGTGGTTCATTTTTTGGAAAGGATCCAAGAATTAAGTTTGATCCTGTTTTCATGCAGCAATCGCATAAAATTTTGATGAAATTAATCAGATTATTAACCGCAGTTACAAAGGATTACATTGAGTGTCTGAGAAGATCAGGAAGCTTTTCCGTCCTTTCATAAGCCGACGCCAGTTGCCGGATAGCTCGTTGCTATAGTAAAATGGTTATGCCGTAAATTTAGCTTTTGTTGTGGGTCCAGATATTATCATGACCACCGGATTTCATATCGGTGATTATAATCGACGTCCTAATTCTTGCGTTGCTTCCCACCTACAAGGAGAGGATGGAAATTGGGTGGCACAGTGCGTTGAATTTAGGGGTCACCACCCCCTGACTCCCACTCCTGATGCCTTTGCTACCCTATCGCTGTTTTCGGTTACATTCATGGATGCTGTGGATCATTAATGACCGTGTTTATAGTAGCAGCAGGAGTGGATGACGATGATAACGTGATGATGATAGCACAACACTGTGTTGATACACGAGTTCAGTGAGTACTCGTGGATGAGTGGACATGCGCACTGGTTCTGGAGATTCAAATTTCGTGAAATCGATCCAAGCTTTTTGTTTATCCGTTGACTCGCTCCGCTAACCACGACTTGGTTAGTCTGCCGCATCCGAGGAAGATTCCACACATGAGAATGAGCACGTATCACTGATGAGCTTTTTCGAACTGGTTGTGTAGAAAAATCTCTCCTGCTCAGAAGCACGTGGATCCAGTGCATTCAATAGTATCTCAGCGAATTGAAATGGATGTATTTTTTCGGCATAAAGTGCGCGAGAGAGAAATCGCATGCTTGCAGAGGTAATTGCACTGACACTACTATTGCTAGGGAACCGGAAGATTGCTATCCTACACCGGTTCCCGGCACCACAACTAGTAAACAATTTGTTTCTTTACAGATTTCTAGCATTTGCATTACGAAGGGTTGAATCTAGTGAGTTAGTCTGAAGATAGAAAATATTTTTGTTTTTCACGTGGAACAGAAATATAGGAGAAGAAATATAAAGCTTGATTATTGATATTGAATAAACGGAGTATTATAAAAAAAGGCAAATTACAGTGTTTATTTGCCATACAGCTATATTTCATACACACTTAGAAATTATGAATTTTCGATAGACGTGATGATGTTTGTTAAAAACGGACAACGCAAAGGATTTCGTGTAAAGCTATGCCTCCTGAAACTGATACACACGCAGTTCATCAAAAGATGCGTTTGATTGAATTTATTTTCTCATCTCTTTCAACTCATTCTTATGAGCTAAAGGACGCTTGCATGAGTCAGTTTCACGAGACAGAAATTTACATGACATTTTGGTAGTGTGTAGATTCAAAAAGTTCCTTAATTATCGAGATTTTTAGCCTTGGGCTGGTCCACCTCCAATACCTTTTAGAACTCGTGGCTTTGTCTTGAGAGGTATGGATGATAATCCCTACGCCGGGGTCGCCCCTTTACTCAAAAAGTGTTACCATTAATTAATTTTAATATTTAGAACTTTAGGATCGTCTGCAATGATGCAAATTTTAAATTTTTCGCCCCCTATGCTAAAATGATTTCAAATTTGTTTTTTATAAGCCTCTCAAAAACTTAAGCCATTTAGTTTAGTACCAAGTTTGTAATTTATACGAAGAATCTTAAAATTTTTGTTTGTGTCGCTCTGAAAGCTTACGAAGTGAATTTGCTTCTAAAGTTTGATATGATGATCATGATGATGATATGTACTACCACTCGTTGTAGCATGGAAACAAAGTCCGACCGCAATGAAATCTTCTCTCTGTTTGACTTGGCCAATCTTTAATAATCACTGATTGTCCTCGTCATGTAATTGTATGTAGGGCCAAAAACGGGATAGACTGATCGATAAGCAATATCACCTCTACGCAGCCACGGGATTATAAAGAGACTCCTCCTAACGTAAAAATTGAACAATTGGTCAAACATGCGAGCTATCAGACAAGATGATGTCCAAATGATAGGAGAGAATAGCCCGCTTTCTATCCATAAACTGTTAGCAATAGAGAACTGGCACTCCCACTTTCCCCATCTAATTCGACTCCATCCACTAGAACTGATTTACTTTAGTGTTTTATCCACGGGTTTCACCTTGTTTGGGTTTTTTCCGAAGCTGCATTACTAATCCTGAACTGTCTGTCGTAGTCCTCCTTATCAATGACGACGACTCTGTTGCTTTTGTCTGCTTTTAGGTGGAAAACAGGCTTAAACTTCAGTTCCCTAACGTTTCGAATTTCCTTCTCGTTGTTGTGTCTTTCTTTCTGTCCGTCCTTGATAATTTCTGAAGTGATAATCCTGGCTGTATTTTGTAGAGATGTCGGAAGTTTGTGCGTAATGCTGTCTCCACGTAGATGATGATCTGCTCCACGTCAGCCTTGGTTGTTACTGCGTATCCTGATCTTGAGGTGAGTCAGTTGTTCTTCCGTGAATGCGGTCGTCGATCGGTTCACAACCAGTCCCTCAATGGAATGAACCAACGGCGTTGTGGTGATGGTGGGTGAAAGTGTGGCCTGTTCTTGGTGTCTTGGTGTGATGCGTGGTCCGTGTCTGCTGAGATTTTATTCTCAGCCTGTTTAATTTCCTGCCGAGAACCGTTCGTTTACTATTCTATTCGCATTCTTAACATTGGCTAACTTCAGTGGCAGAGAGTAACACTCCAAAGTCTTACAGTTTGTTGTATAGTTGTTTGATGCTGTTCTTGATAAATTCTGCTATCATTTTTGTCAGGATGTTGGTAGAGGTGGATATCCTTATCTTTATCCTATGACTTTTTGGTACAACCTTATATTTTAGTCGAGTTAGTTCACGACACTAAAGAAATCTGCACATTGTAGTCGAAATACGCGTATCTGTCAAGATAAGCAATAAAGCAGACATTACTAATCTTTCTGCACCTCTTCTTGTTACAGGTATTCCACTCAAAATGGATTATTTAATAAGGAATGATTGTTACATTCCTTAGCTCTGATCGTCCACTTCGATTCGAATTGTGGAAGGGACAAGAGTGGTCGGTATTTTTACGCGTCTTGGTGTGTTTTATTAGGTAATTAAACTACATGGTAATTCCAAACATGTGCTCTTACCATAGAATTTCTTTTCCTTATTGTTGCTGTGATTGTAGCAAAGACGGAAAAAGGTTGCCATATCATTGTGAAAAGTGTGCGTTACGGTGTGTTTTGGCAGGATTCGTGGCTGCGAAAGGCAGTGCCGACACATCAAATTAAGTAAAAGTTCGCTCTTCACCCCACTCTGCCATTTCGAAGTATTCCCGGGCACACGTGGCTGGAAGATGGACGCGAGTGACATCTCAACGCTCCCTTGTCAGGCAAACCATCCATCACACCGCGTCATCGAGCAAAATTGTTCGGAAGACGCTGAACGTATGTGCCACGTTCTCGCACAAGCCCACGATTCCGATGGAGGAACCCATTTTGCAACCCGTGTTAGCACCAGATACTTTCTGTACAGAATTAGTGTAGGAAAGCCTGCTAACTGTTCTGTATGTCCGTGCGAACGAGACAAACGGCACAAATTGTCATTGAAATATCACCGAAAAATAAATGAAGAAATCATCTGAACGCCCAAGCACAAAACCGTAACAACCATAAGAAGAAAACGCTAGCTAGAAAAGGGAAGAAGAGTAAGGAAAAGGAAAGAAAATATACAGGCAAATATGTAAAGCAAGAGAACGTCCAAGATATATCACCGTCGAAAAAAAAAAAATTTCTTCTTTACTATAGTGCTATTTAGCCTTTGGTGGGTTCGGCACTTCATCCGTCGAAAAATGAATGGTGAGCTTCATAGTTTGTGAGCTTTAAAGCATGTCCTGAAGTTATCTGTAAACGAGTTTGTGCCATGGTATAATAGTTAGAGTTTTGCGAGGCGTTTTCCTATAGTTCGCATTCGTGACTTATTGTTGAGTTTTTGTACTAGGTAAGTCGGCCCTAAATGGACCTGTGACCACTCTTGAATCGGAAGCAGTTCGCTTCGTTTGGACCTTCTGGCTCGACCTGTGATGATAAACACCCTCTCCCACTTGCAACCGTTAGCTCTAACGAGGTGTCGTTATTTTTGGTTGAGACTTTGTTGGTATTATCCGCCTTTAGCCTCTACCAAAAAGTACAACGGCCGATTTAAACGTTACCAATCAGCATCCTTCCATCCCGAGTACGAGAAACTTGACCCCATTTCCCTGAATGGTCTCAGACCGGGCAAACCTGCAACCTGGTGGGTGATCTCTTTTTAGGATTGACGCTTAAGCCACCCTTTACAAACGGAAAGCTCGACAGGCAGGTGGGTTACAAAGAATGTTATATTCAATCAGTTTGCCAAAACTGTTTCATGAAAACCAGGCTCCCCGCGTCCAGGAAGTGCACAAAAACCAATGTACAGAACTTGATTTTAGCATGTTTGGCTGAAATACAATACATGGCTTAAATGTTTTTGAATGTTTATAACTACTTTTCGATACATTCCTTATTAATAACACAGAAAAAGAATAATGAAATACAATATCGCATCAAAGTAGATCCATCTCTACCACGCCAATTTCGTCAATTTTATCAAAAAAACGTGTTTGTTGTCCGAGTACATAAATGTTAATTTTACTACAATGTTTGTATGGTTTTTGTTTGTTTAGTAACAACATTTACATTTCTCAGCGTTCTTTATTAGTGTGTTCACGCAGTTTAATATAGTTTTTGCTGTTTTTATCTGATTCCAAGAAATTGCACCGGCAGTGGCGTGAATGGAACACTTACTTTATGGCACTCAAGGCTCCACCAGACACTCCACTCTGGTCTATGCTATCAAAGTGCATTTTTATTAAGTGTTAATTAACATGTCTTTTGATTTCCATACATGCGAGCGATTTACAAATTCATTTGTTTGTCACCACCCCCTCCCTTCCATTCTGGTAAATTCCCTGCCGTTGTGTCCCAGTTATATTATCCTTTTGTTTTCCGTGCTACTTGTACCTGCCCAGCAAGCTGTGGTCACCCATCTGAGGCGTGGTTCCTGAAAGGGACTACAGGGACCGAGGATTTGGTAGATGTCGCAACCATGAGCAACCATATATTAAATAACCTTACCTTCCTTGCCCTTTCCAAACGATGATGTGACCCATTAACCTCGAGCCAGCCCCGAGTAATTGGCATCCCACTTAGTTACACCAAAAAGCAATGTATTGTAAATAACAATATTGATTATCGGCTCCGCATAGTATAACACACGTTTGAGCCTTATAAATAAACGAACTAATTAAAGAAAACCAACATGTCTCCGACTACAACCCTTTCGACGGGAAAGGATGCTGCGAAAATTGCATCGGTGTGCGATTATCGTTCTGTTCCCACTAGCGATGAGGCTACTGTGACCTGCCTTTGCCGACGGGAGACTGATGCTGCTGCCGTATGACGTCTGGCAGGTAGCAAGAAGCAATCCGAGTGAAAAACCGAGGTTCATTCCTTGACCAAGTGTTGCTAGTGAAATGTGGTAAGTTTTTCTCCGGAGTCTGATAGTAGCCTCTCTGTACATGTACATTCATTGTGGGTGGCCAAAAGAAAAATGGCAGAGACAGTCAGCCAAAATCTACTCTAATTGTCTGGGACAAGAAAAAACGGATTGAAACCTCGCAATTCAAGACTATTGGTAAAGTTTTGCGTTTATTGAGCGGTGGTCGACGGAGTGAGGAAATATGAACCCCCTTTTGGAGACTTATTTGTCGTTCATTCCTTCTTAAGGTGGAAAGATGCTATGCGGTGGAATGGTTGTTGAAAATCTTGGTTAGCTCGCAAGAAAAACGAAGACAGCAAGAAATTGGAGGGATTTGTTTGAATCTGGGTGCAATCGTATGTGAAGTAAAGCCAAATGAAAATAAAGTTGCTACGGTGGAAACGAATTGTCTGAAGTCTGAAGTGCGGTGAATAGAAAGGTTACGATCCGGCTCAAGAAACGTGACGGTGGGTGTGCGGTATACGTGACCCACAAAGCGGGTTGGTGTTTTCTTGGTTTTAGACTGGATAATAACAAGAATATATAGGAAAAGGTTGTTGAATGTGCAAAAATAAATTGATGATAAATGTGTATTTGAATGCGGTAGCAGTTCAAAAAATCGCCAATTTGCTGCAACGGTATATTGCCAAGCCAGTGGAAAGAAGAGAAAGTTTTGAAGCCCGTTTCTCAAATAGCAGTGCATGTGTATTGAATGCATAATTACTTTTCGCTGATTCTAAATTGGACTCCTCAACTGTCGGAAAAGTGAAAAACCAGAGCAAAAGTTTTTCTTACCACTGCAAAAGACTACAACAAAAAAGTTGTAGTGGAAAGTTTTCAATCATTGCGGCAGACAAGAAATACATTTTTAATTAACTCACATTTTGGATTTTTGCTGGTAGTGTTACTAGAACTAACGGAATGGCTGCTGTTTGCCCGTTACGTTGATGATAGTGCAATCGTGGTGATTGTGATGATGCATTCAAATGTGTTGGTGCAATAGGCAGTCCAGAGTGCAGCAGTTGCAGCTTCCGCACGGGGAAATGCAGGTATGGTAATGTGAAACACGTCGGCTAGCAAGAAATCGATAGCTTTCCGAATCATATCAGAGATTTATACATGTTCTTTGCTTGATAATAGTGACTTAAAAATGTTAATTAACAGTTCAAAAAGTTATTACCGTACGCACACAATGGTTCTGTGTTCAATTTGTATTATGATTTATATTATATAAACGTATACATGATATACATCTGTACTTCCGTCCTTCCTCAGCTCAATCGGTAAAGCGCCATCTACCTATATGCTGAGGATAAGTGGCTTTATTCCCGATCTGGCTTAGAAAATTTTAATAATAGGAAAAAATCTTGACTCCCTTGGCATTGAGTAAGGTTTTTTTTGCCAACAATCATATTAATTCAAAAACATTACTGGTATAGAAAGCCCTCAACTGATAACTGGATCTACATCACTAATTTGAAAGCCTGCAAAAATCTGATTACAATGTATTCAAAACCGTTTCTAAATAATTACATTTTCTTTTTAATTTTATGACAGCTGTTCTCCAGCTTTCTTCTTTGGAATCGATGTTGGGAAACCCCAGATGATTCTGTTTTTATAAGTGCTAAGTAATTAAAATCGATCTCTCTTTTAGATTTTATTGTAAATTTCTGACGGACATCGGCTACCATAGAAGCCTTGCCATGTGTGGGTGGTTTTCATAGGAACATTAGAACAACAATGTCAACTATTATTTCATATTATTTCCTTTATAATGATACGAACATACCCAAGTAACCACAAGCATTATATTATTGCACTTATTCAACCCAAAATCAACATCGGTAATGCGGGATCGCATCAATTCAACAGTTGTCAAGTAATAAAGCGTTATATAAGCTTGGAAAAGTAGTGATGCATTACCAATGCAATAATGCTACTTTAGCGAAGCCTTATGGCATTACAAAAGATATAGCATTAGTTTGATCATAGTGGGGCCCTTTTCAGCTTTAATCCAACTTCAATGATGCACTAAACGTAATACACATACCCTATATATGCAAGCTATTACAGCCTCGTGGTTACTTGGGTAAGCTCTATATATCGGGCTAATGATTCCATGCATAAATCATGATTGATTACCAATTTATTACTGTTATTTTGAAGATTTAAAATACATCATCTAGAAAACCACCAGTTTCCTACCTGCTGAACAAATTCACTGAAATTTTGCTTTTGTTTATTTTGCATTTGTGTGCGTGTACCGGAGGAAACGTCTTCATCAGCTCCTTGTCACATCTAGTCTATAGACACTCAAGTAATAGACCGGACAACGTGCCGCCATGTTGTATCCAAAACGAACATTTCCTCGCATTTCCCATACGATTTGACAGTTGTTTTGGATACGTCAACTGTGCCAGACTCACGTTGTCCGGTCTATTACTTGAGTGTCAATAATCTAGTCTTGTTGCCAGAACGGGATGTTGAACATTGAGTTAAATTTATTTTATATTTGGATGATCTGAAATCACTTTTTATTCTATGTTTCTTCCAGTCATTTTAGATTGATCATTGATTATGATTATATTGTCCATCATCTGACATTGTCATATGCAATAAAAAAATGTTTCGGTGCTGTCCAATAGTACTGAACGATAAATAATACTTTGCTGGTGAGCGGCAGCTATGGCATCACTATTGCTTTTGAGAGAGCCCATTGTAGCATAGAAGGTAGTTATAAATATAATAATTTTACAAAAAAAAAAAAAAAAAAAACACTGAATGAGTCGAAATTATTCTGCGGGTTTGAAGGAAACCCCACTTGGCGTCATCCCTGTTCGCAATCAACGATAGAACATTAGTTTTCTTCTACTCTTTCCACTCTTCGTTTCTCTACCTATGATTGGTCGTTACACTTCCAGTTGTTGGTCTACGAAGGTATAAAAGAAAACTGATGCCTAGCATCGGGTCATTCTTGTGACAAATTTCGCACGCAACGCATCGACAGCGAGGACCATAGCGGAGCAGCAGTAGCGGACGAGCAGCAGTAGCGGACGAGCAGCAGTAGCGGACGAGCAGCAGTAGCGGACGAGCAGCAGTAGCGGACGACCAGCAGTAAACGGACGAGCAACAACAATGGAGGATTTCGTATCCGTTGAAGACGCCGACCGCCGCATGACGGAGAAGAGTTCGAGCCAGGATGACGACAATGGCGCAGTTCCAGTCATCCATATTGTGCGGTGAGTAAAAAAAAAGAATAAGAAAAAAAGTGGAGAACAAAACATGAAAGAAATTGTGCTAATATTCCGGTGGAAATAGACGGGATGATTTGGCACGCATTGGTTTTTATTCCGGCGGAAATGGACGGACTATTTCAAAACACTTGGTGATCGGTAGAAAAAGACGATCACTGCATTGAACATCTATGAAATAATGAAAAAGATTTGATTTTTCGGCGGAAGTGGACGGAATATTTAATAAATGCATTTTTTTTCTGGTGGAGATAGACAGAAAGAAAATAGGGTTGATATTCGAGTCGACTAATTGTTGCATACATAGAGCCAAGATATTTTAAATAATTGGTGAAAAAATAGATGCACTTAGAAAAAAAAAAGATGCTGGAGATGTTTCTATAGAATAATGACAGCCTTTTAAAAAGCAGTTTTGTTTGTTTTATCTTATTGATTTTCAGAGAAACAAAGAGACAAATAAAAAAAACGATTGCGAGCAGCTCTTGCAGAAAATGATTTGTTAAGAGCACGTATCGCCGAGCTCGAACATTCATTTGTGCAAATTGAGGACGAAACCGACATCCAGACGAATGATCAGATCCCAGCAGCTCGGGATGATCCTACGGATCAGAGCGAGAACTCAAAATTGTTGACCACTATGAGCAACTGGACATTGGGCTCAATCAATATTCCAGAATGCACTCCAACGGATGGCGAGACCGAAATTGATAAGCGTGCTTTTGACTATTGGAAAGATACATTCACTTCATCAATCAAGCTGGTTAATGCTACTGATGAGAATGCCCTATTTGGTCTTTTCAAAGTCAAAGCGGGACATAAGCTGCGGGAAATCTATCAAACAACAGTGTCGTCCAACGAAATGTCTTGTGAGATCAAGTGTCCTTTTTCAAACGCCATGGAGCGTTTGGATGATTTTTTCGGTTCTCGAACATATATTCTGGAGCAAAGAGGTAAGCTGATGAACATGGTTCAGTCAACCACAGAGAGTGACACACAGTTTGTAAGGCGTGTAGCAAACGCAGCCAAATTGTGCAACTACCCAGTCGAACACGAAATGGAAGCCGCTGTTCAAGTAATTGTCAAAGGAGCATCAGACGCAAAGGTTAGGATTCTGGCACGTAGAAATTGGGTGAGGCAAGGAACCATGAAGGATCTAATTGACCTCGTTAGAGACCGGGAACTCGAAAAATCGAATGAAGAGGAATTTCAGAAACACCAAACTCAAAAGGAAACAAAAACAATCTCAGCTCTTTCGCAGCACTCGCGCGAAGCACCTAGGCAACCGCCCTCTAACTACCGGCCAAATTTTCATGGAAACTGGCATTTTGGCTCCAAAGGACGTCAAGGCTCAAACCGCGGACGAGGCCGTGGACTCCAGTATAATCGTGTCGGAAATTGTTGGCGTTGTGGTAGCATATATCATCAGCCCAATAACTGTCCGGTGATTCAGAAAGTGTGCCGCAATTGCGGAATCATGGGACACATCGCCAGGGTATGCTCGCGAGTGGCACAGCCAATGTCGGGACCTCGTAAACGTCCGAATGAGCTCACGGAACATGAGAATAACCCCAAGATCACAGCAATTGAGGGAGAAATGAAAGATGAGGTACGAGAAGATGATCATGATTTGAATTAACATGTTTTTTATTGCATTTTTTTCTTCTTGTTTTCGAAACCCGTTTTTTTATTTTGTTGATTTCAAGTAAATATATTAAATCATTCGATTGAAATGATTGAAAGTGATTGTCTAACGTATATTACTCAGAGCATTAAATAAAGAGCACATTTTTATGTATCGAGTTGTGTACATTGAAATTTAACCTGAATAACAATATTAAATAATTGAAACTCACTACAAAAAGAATTGATCAATTACAGGATGCCATGGTTTTCCAGCAAAAAATGGCTAGTTGCTCTGCCAGAACTGAGCCTTCACACGCTGTTCAAAGAATAGTGACCGAAAACGATGCTTACATTGACACCCACGTTGCGGAAACCCCGGTGAAGTTTTTCATTGACTCAGGGGCCCAAGTCAACACTGTCACGAAGCAGGACTTTGAGAGGATTCTCTCAAATTCAAATGGCAATGGAAACATATTTGCATTGGATTATTCGTCGGATAAGCGACTTAAAGCATACGCTTCGAAAGGTGAAATCAATGTAGTGGCAAACTTTTCGGCTGAGTTATTCGTTTCTAAAGACAGGCCGGTTACGATCGAAAAATTTTATGTAATCAACGAAGCACGATCACTTTTGGGGTTCAATACGGCCATTCGATACAGCGTTCTTGCCGTAGGACTGGATGTTCCAATTAATTCATCTCGCATGAGCTCTTCTTGGAAATGTGAGCTGAGTATCGCTTTTTGTTATCAAGTTCAAGATCATCCTCAAGAATTCCCAAAGTTCAACATACCTCAAATTTCGCTAAGATATGACAAGACTATGCCACCTTCACGATGTGTCTATACTCACATACCAGCCGTTTTCAAGAAACTTACCGAAAAGAAATTGGACGATCTTTTAGCTCTCGGCATCATAGAAAAAGTAACAACTGGTATGGATCGATCATTTTGTTCATCGTTACTTGTGGTCCCCAAGGGAAGAAACGATATTCGCCTTGTAACTGACCTACGAGGCCCTAATCGGTGTATTTATAGGACGCCCTTCAAAATGCCGACTTTAGAATCTATTTTGTTGGAGCTCCATGGTGCACAGTGGTTTTCCACAATTGATTTGTATAGTGCGTTCTTCCATGTGGAGTTAAATGAAGACTCTCGCCATCTTACGAATTTTTTTGCGGGAGACCAAATGTATCGCTATCGACGTCTTCCATTCGGTCTGTGCAATGCTCCAGACATCTTTCAGAAAGCGCTTCAAACTGTCGTTTTGGCAGGATGTAAAGGGACCGTTAATTATCTTGATGACATACTGGTTTCGGGAAAGACTAGAGAGGAACATGACGACAACCTAGCCAAGGTTATGGCATGCTTAAAAAATCATAATGTAAAAATTAATGAAGAAAAATGCGTTTTTGGCAAGCAATGTGTGAACTTCATTGGGTTCACAATTTGCTTTGATGGATGGAAAGTAGCGGAAGACAAAATTGCGGCCATCAAAAGCTTTAGGCACCCGGAAACTATACCCGAAGTCAAAAGTTTCTTGGGTTTGATAAACTTGTAGACCGATTTATTCACAACCGAGCAGACAAAACCCAAAGACTTCGAGAATTGGCAAAGCAAGATCGCTTCTATTGGAATCAGGATCTTGAGGACGAATACGAACACCTAAAATATGATGCATTGAACGTGATTAACAAACTGGGCTATTTCAACAAAGACGATAAGACAGAATTATACGTGGATGCTTCTCCCTATGGCTTGGGTGCGGTGCTGGTGCAGTTTAATGAAACATCTGTACCGAGAGTGATTGGATGTGCTTCGAAAACATTGTCGGAAACGGAACAAAGATATCCACAAACGCAGAGAGAAGCTCTAGCAATGGTGTGGGGAATAGAGCGATTTTCTATGTACCTGATGAGCTTGGATTTTACTGTTCGTACCGATGCAACATCCAATGAGTTTATTTTTGGAGGATTACACAGGATTGGCAGAAGAGCGGTCTCAAGAGCAGAAGCATGGGCGCTGAGGTTGCAGCCGTACCGGTTCAATGTAAAACGAATACCGGGAGAAATGAATGTGGCTGACGCTCTTTCCAGACTTGTGGCAAAGTCTCAGGCAACAGAATCATTCGACGATACAGACGATAAGCATTTATTGTACTTTTGGATGCAGGTAGGCTGGAAATATCTCTGAACGAGATTGAGATTCATGCTCAAGACAATGATGAGATGGTTCGAATTATAAGAGCGCTAGAAACCGGTTACTGGGACGCAGATTTGAAGCGATTTGAAAGTCAATCAAAAGAACTCCACGTTTTTGGATCAATTTTGTACAAGAATAATCAAATTGTACTCCCAAACACTTTACGGCAAAGGGCAATTTATTGCGCTCATCAAGGTCATCTAGGCGTAGCTTCTACGAAAAGAATTCTGCGGGACTATTTTTGGTGGCCGAGAATGGCCAAGGACGTGGAATCCTTTTGAACGAATGTGAGACGTGCCTGCGATTATCAAGGAAGAAGCGACCAATTCCTTTGAGCAGTAGGAATCTTCCAAATGGCCCATGGGAAATATTACAAATTGATTTTTTCACGGATAAAAGTTTCGGTGCTGGAGAATTCTTGGTCATAGTTGACATATATTCGCGTTATATCCACGTCATTGAAATGAAAAATATGGATGCAGACGCTACCAATGCGGCCCTTAATAAAGTTTTCCAAGTTTGGGGATATCCTTTAATATTGCAAAGCGACAATGGTCCCCCTTCCAAAGTTCTAAATTTGTAAAAACTTGGGAAGACAAGGGAATAAAAGTAAGAAAATCGATTCCATTATGTCCCCAGACCAATGGTGCCGTGGAAAGGCAAAACGAGGGCATCAAAAGGGCATTGTCAGCAGCTAAATTGGATAATATGGACTGGCGACAAGCCCTGGAGAACTACGTACATATGCATAATAAAGTAAGGCCTTTGTCAAGATTAGGTGTAACCCCATTTGAACTTCTGGTAGGAAGAAAGTTCAGAGGTACATTTCCATGTATGTGGACGAGCGAAACCAGTACTGTGGATCGACATGACATTGCTGAAAGAGATGCATTATCAAAGCTGGTTAGCAAACGATATGCAGATTTGAAACGAAACGCCGAACCGTCAGATTTGAAAGTTGGAGATAAAGTTATATTAACGCAGTTAAAGCGATTGAAATCCGATCCAACCTACGGCAGCGAAAAATTAACTATTGTTGCGCGAGACGGAGCAAAGATAGTTGTACGTAGCGAGCGAGGAGTATTTTTTCTAGAAATGTAGCGGATGCAAAACGTATCACAGAAAAGGCAAACAACACAAATGAATCGACATCAATAGACAATGATGAGCCTTTCGAATATAATTCTTCATCAGGTAAGACCTCAATGTAAATAAATCGATGTTATTTGTAGGTTTTTTTTATTACGATTGTTCTACAATACAGAATTGATGACCGAAGACGATCTGGAGTTGTCTTCAACAAAGAGTTTGGAAATTCCAAGGAGCGCTATTAATTCATCACTAAATGTACCAATCGATGGAAATTTGGAGGCACATTCTGCAAGAAACGACGAGATTCAGAACGCCAGACCTAAACGACAATCCCGAAAACCAAAAAAATTCGATGATATGATGTTGTATACGATTTTTGAATAAGAGTAGGGGTGAGAAGACATGTAGCATAGAAGGTAGTTATAAATATAATAATTTTACAAAAAAAAAAAAAAAAACACTGAATGAGTCGAAATTATTCTGCGGGTTTGAAGGAAACCCCACTTGGCGTCATCCCTGTTCGCAATCAACGATAGAACATTAGTTTTCTTCTACTCTTTCCACTCTTCGTTTCTCTACCTATGATTGGTCGTTACACTTCCAGTTGTTGGTCTACGAAGGTATAAAAGAAAACTGATGCCTAGCATCGGGTCATTCTTGTGACGAATTTCGCACGCAACGCATCGACAGCGAGGACCATAGCGGAGCAGCAGTAGCGGACGAGCAGCAGTAGCGGACGAGCAGCAGTAGCGGACGACCAGCAGTAAACGGACGAGCAACAACAATGGAGGATTTCGTATCCGTTGAAGACGCCGACCGCCGCATGACGGAGAAGAGTTCGAGCCAGGATGACGACACCCATGTTTCCTCTCTTCTTTGTTAACCATGGATATTAGGATAAGTGACCTTGAACGCACGCACACTACAGTGCCATTTAAATCAAAGGAGAACAAGAAAGAAGGAATATCTTTTGGAGGAAAACAAACCATCATTCCTCTGCATGTGCTAGAAAGGAAAAGGTGATTAAACGTCAAAAAGCCTAATAGAGCACCGCTACAGTAACGTGAAGCCTGCTGTCTCTGACATTTGATTGTTTTTAAACGAAGCATCCCGTTTGTCGTCACAGTCGCATTGTCTAACATTTTCGTGAGAGTAAATGAAATACGAAATACACATTGCCATTCTGAAGATCAATGACAAACAGAACATTTGGTCGTGTACGTCTGACTCATAACCTACTCTGAGAAAAATTCTATCGCTATACCGACAATTAAATCATGGTCAAGGTGACTTTTGCATATAATGGTTACAATAACCATGAAAATAGACGAATTCACCACGTTCACGGCATTCTTGACTATGATCATGGTAACGAGGACTATTCCGACATTATGGCAAATGTTGGATCAACTATTTTTAATGGTATTTTTGACCATGATCATAGTCGGTTCAAAATCACTATGCTGCAATAGTCATCC
This sequence comes from Aedes japonicus, assembly GCA_034211315.2. Taxonomy (NCBI): domain Eukaryota; kingdom Metazoa; phylum Arthropoda; class Insecta; order Diptera; family Culicidae; genus Aedes; species Aedes japonicus. The sequence goes on from JASCZW010002985.1 coordinate 443,763, forward strand.
TAACCCCCAATAATGGTAAAATTGACCATCAAATTTCTCTCTGTGTAGGCTCATAACCTAGTAGACGAGTTTGTGATCGTAGCAATCGACATGTTTTCGTGGATTGTTTTAGCGAACGGATGGGTAGAACGAAGGAGCGGGTTGAAGAAATTGAGGTTTGCAGCAAATCGCGAACAGGCCTATTTCATTTCGCACCGACACGGAATTGCACTCATACAATATGGTTAGTTTATGTACATATTGCGGAGCTGAAGAAAACATTTTCATGATCGGAAGAATCCTAGAGGGTTTGAGCTGTTTAGTGTAATGCCTGTAACTAGAAATTAGAAGAAAAATTAGTATTCTCCATTTAATTCCAACTACCTTTGCTTATCTTCGACAGATACGCGTATTTCGTCTACAATGTGCAGACTTCTTCAGTGTCTCGTACTAATAACTCGATGATCGGAAGGCAATGCATGCTTTTTATAAGTCCCTGCAATTTGGAACTTTATTCTATGGCTATGCAATTGTCTGAGTCTAATGCTTGTTTCTGAAGGTACACTCAGTAGCAAAAAAAAAGCCGAGCAAAATTTTGTTGGCAAAAAACTCCATGTTCAACCTCCTGTAAATTTGTCAATTATCCTTATTTTTGGCTGAAAATTTCACAACATTATACAAAATGTATAGATTTTCTGTGGTCAAAATTTTTTGTTGATAGAATTTTTAAATTTGAAATTATCATAACATATGTGAAAAAAGTCATTTTTGGACATACCAATTTCAAAAACCCGTATTTTTGTGAAAAATTTAGGTAGCATATTACAAATTTCTCCATAGCTTATAAAAGTACAGAAAATAATGCGGACAAAATTTGAACGGTTTCCATCAAGTGGTTTGGACTACAGCTGCCGTCAAAGTTGACTTACCAACATGAGCATTTCCCTTTTTCACCCGATGCTGAACTTGCTGAAATATCGGTGCAAAAAAAAAGCCGAGGTGAATTCATTTTATTAATACACATCTCAATAATTTTAAATTATTTTATAATACCTGATGACCTGGAAGACCTGAAAGATATGAGAATGAAAAATTATGATATGATTTACCGGTCGCACTCCCTCACTTCGCTATTGTCGGATTGGCAACATTGCCCAGGCTACGCCAACCAGCGTCTCCATGTTTCAGCTGACAGTCTTTTGTGATCATATGACTCGTGGAGGCGTGAGGTAGGAACTTGTGAGGACCAGAGCTCGGTCATATCTTCTTAGAAGTTGTCAACTAACCATTTGAAGCCCAAGTTCGCCGTTATGCTGTCGATCGAAAAACTCTATGGTTTTTGTCGCACTGTTCTCGGGTTAAAGCAAGAAGAAATCAAATGACTCCACCCCTACAGAGGAACATGTACGTATGTCAAAGTCAGCGACTTGGCACTCGCACAGAAAATCAAGTGGATTGTGGTGACGGGAAGAAACATAAGCTTCGCATTACGCTCGAAGATGGTAGTGTAGACGTGCGGGCTTACGATCTTCCCGAAGATGTGCCTGAAGATAAGGTCGCTGTCTTCTTATCCGCGTTTGGAGAAGTGCTTTCGATTCGGGAAGTTATGTTGGACGAAAGCAACGAAAACGAAAGCATACCGCTCGGCATATGGTCTACGTGAAGGTAACGAAGCAAACTGGACAAAGATAGGTCAACAACCGATCAACAACCGATCAACAACCGAGCAGTGCAAACCCATGTCGGCTCGTTCACCGACCACAAAGCGATAACACTCCGAATTTGCCTCCCCTTCGCGGACAGGAGCATGGCCATGGTTTTTGGTCCCTTCGACCCCACCTTCTGACCGACGAAAACGTTGTGGAGTTCCGATATAAGTGGCAATATTGGACCCGACAGCGCAGAAACAATGGCTCATGGGTCGAATGGTGGATTTCGTTCACTGAAACCAAAAATCAAATCGTTCTGCAAGTGGAAACCTCGAATCGTCTTCAATGAATTCCACAATGAGCACCAGCATCTCTATGGTCAGTTAAAGGTAGCATACGACGGGTACTATTAGCACTCAGAAATGATAACAACAATTAATCGACGAATAAATGAAACATTCTTTCAGTTGGGAGAGAGGCGAAAGAAAAGGACCGTCATAAAACAGTTGCAGACAGAACAGGATGAAACAATAACAGAGGCACGTGCGTTCGAAACACATATTGTCGACTATTTCTCAACTCTCCAATCGGCAGAGGCAATAGACGAGAACGACAACAGTTTCGTGTGTGATCGAATTATCCCACCAGATGACCACCTAAACGATGATTGCTCGAACACAATCACCGCGGCTGAAATTTTGACAGCAATCAAAGAGCGTGCTTTCCGAAAGCCCCCCGGATGTGATGGAATTCCTAGAAAGTTCTATCTCCGCGTATTCGACGACATCCATCGAGAGCTAAACCTGTTGCAATTTTTTTTTGCGGGAGACCAAATGTATCGCTATCGACGTCTTCCATTCGGTCTGTGCAATGCTCCAGACATCTTTCAGGAAGCGCTTCAAACTGTCGTTTTGGCAGGATGTAAAGGGACCGTTAATTATCTTGATGACATACTGGTTTCGGGAAAGACTAGAGAGGAACATGACGACAACCTAGCCAAGGTTATGGCATGCTTAAAAATCATAATGTAAAAATTAATGAAGAAAAATGCGTTTTTTGGCAAGCAATGTGTGAACTTCATTGGGTTCACAATTTGCTTTGATGGATGGAAAGTAGCGGAAGACAAAATTGCAGGCCATCAAAAGCTTTAGGCACCCGGAAACTATACCCGAAGTCAAAAGTTTCTTGGGTTTGATAAACTTGTAGACCGATTTATTCACAACCGAGCAGACAAAACCCAAAGACTTCGAGAATTGGCAAAGCAAGATCGCTTCTATTGGAATCAGGATCTTGAGGACGAATACGAACACCTAAAATATGATGCATTGAACGTGATTAACAAACTGGGCTATTTCAACAAAGACGATAAGACAGAATTATACGTGGATGCTTCTCCTATGGCTTGGGTGCGGTGCTGGTGCAGTTTAATGAAACATCTGTACCGAGAGTGATTGGATGTGCTTCGAAAACATTGTCGGAAACGGAACAAAGATATCCACAAACGCGAGAGAAGCTCTAGCAATGGTGTGGGGAATAGAGCGATTTTCTATGTACCTGATGAGCTTGGATTTTACTGTTCGTACCGATGCAACATCCAATGAGTTTATTTTTGGAGGATTACACAGGATTGGCAGAAGAGCGGTCTCAAGAGCAGAAGCATGGGCGCTGAGGTTGCAGCCGTACCGGTTCAATGTAAAACGAATACCGGGAGAAATGAATGTGGCTGACGCTCTTTCCAGACTTGTGGCAAAGTCTCAGGCAACAGAATCATTCGACGATACAGACGATAAGCATTTATTGTACTTTTGGATGCAGGTAGGCTGGAAATATCTCTGAACGAGATTGAGATTCATGCTCAAGACAATGATGAGATGGTTCGAATTATAAGAGCGCTAGAAACCGGTTACTGGGACGCAGATTTGAAGCGATTTGAAAGTCAATCAAAAGAACTCCACGTTTTTGGATCAATTTTGTACAAGAATAATCAAATTGTACTCCCAAACACTTTACGGCAAAGGGCAATTTATTGCGCTCATCAAGGTCATCTAGGCGTAGCTTCTACGAAAAGAATTCTGCGGGACTATTTTTGGTGGCCGAGAATGGCCAAGGACGTGGAATCCTTTTTGAACGAATGTGAGACGTGCCTGCGATTATCAAGGAAGAAGCGACCAATTCCTTTGAGCAGTAGGAATCTTCCAAATGGCCCATGGGAAATATTACAAATTGATTTTTCACGGATAAAAGTTTCGGTGCTGGAGAATTCTTGGT